>PVJS01000086.1:13217-187070 GCA_004027185.1 Glis glis
TCCTCCGGTCTCCGCCTCCCAAAGTACTGGGATTACAAGTGTGCGCCACCACGCCCGGCTTTTTATACTTTATTTTGAAACCCGGTGTCACAAAGTTGCGGAGGGCCTCACTAGGTAGAGAGAGAGAGAGAGACAGGGAGAGAGAGAGAGAGAGAGAGAGAGAGCTGAGGCTGGCCGCGAACCTGGATCCTCCGGTCTCCACCTCCCAAAGTACTGGGATTACAAGCGTGCACCACCACACCCGGCTGGTAAATAAGTTTTATAATCATAATTTTCCATTTTGATAACAATTAAAAACAAGTAAAAAAACCTTTGAGTTCAAAATAATCTTACTCAATTCTTCAAGCTTCACCTTGGGGGTTCTAAGTACCTCTTTCTTCTTGGGCTGAGAGGAAATGTTTTCCAGCAAGATCCAGGCCCTGTTTGCAGGTGTTAGCATGGCCTACCTCTGTGTGCCAGCGGCTGGCCATTCATTTGGCTGTGAATCTTATTTAGACTCTGGTTTTCACATTGGACATCAATTCTAACACCTGTTCAGTTGAGTCTTAAAGTACTCTGCTCTTAGCTGGGTGCAGTGGCGCACACTTGTAAACCCAGTACTTGGGAAGCTGAGACAGGAAGATCGCAGGTTGATGGCCAGCCTCAGCAACTTAGCTAGGAGACCTTGTTTCAAAATAAAAAATAAAATAGGGCTGGGGGTGTAGCTCAGAGGTAGAATGCCCCTGGGTTTAATCCCCAGTGCAACGAAAAACTAACTAACTAACTAACTAACTAACTACTGCTCTTCCTTTAACCTGCAGCCCCCAAACCTCCAAGCACAGAATAAAGAGCCAAACCTCCTACAGCCCAACTTCTGTCAAGGCCACTGAAATAGGTCATTGTTAGACATTCACTTGTGGACACGTGGTCAGTCAGCTCTTGTAGCTGTGCAAGGCTGGATCCCTGCACCCGGTCTGGTCACCCATGAACTTGAATCATACTTTATTTTCTCCACACTGATGATGAAGTAGCAGTAGTGGCAGCTTAGCCATTGCCACATGGTATTCCTTACTACACCCCAGGGACCAGGCTCTGTGTCTTCTGTGGACCATCTAACCCTGACAGCACCTTGGAGGAGGAATTACCATTCCTCTTTCACATGTGAGAAACACAGGGTCAGTGGGATTGATCAGCTCGGCCACGTTCACACAGCACATGGCGGAGCCGGGCTTCACGCTCAGGTCTGACTTCAGACCAAGCGGCCACCAGGCTCCGTGCCTTCACCGCTCCCAGGAGTCCGCTGTGTCCTGCCCCTCCCCATTCACGGAAGCCCTCTAAGAAACCATCTTGTGTTCAGAGATTCACTGTGTGAATGTTGGTGAAGACGCTGGTACACAGTATCTCCTCACTGGAACTGGGGGGAAATGCTAGGACTGTTCTAGAACTTTTGGCATCTAGAACTTTTGGATCTTCCTTTTATCTGAATTTTCCCTGTTCCAGATTTGGGTGTGTGTTTATCTTCAGGCTTAACCTACCTATTCACAGGGGCTGCCTTAGACCTTGTATGGGATGAGGTATGGGAGAGGGCCTACTTTGTTTAACCTGTGACTGCCAGCAAGCCTGACAAGATACATCAGACACAGACCCAAGGCTCCGCATCATCTGGTGAATGTGACGAAAACGGGAAGTGGGCGGAGAGGAGCGGGACCGGGAGAGGGGCCTCCGGGCCCAGTGGACCTTTCTCACCTGCCCAGCAGCACTTCCCACTATCACTAAAAAACCAATGGCCACATTTTCATGATTGGAATCAAAGGAACAAATGTGTTCGTCCCATAGCATCGGAAGGCACAGGCTGAGACCTGGCTGTCCCTTGGCCTCCAGGGTTGGCGGGGCACTTCTCGAGGTCACCAGGAAGAGGTGCAGATCTAGGAAGCCCAGGGAAGAGAAGCCTGGGCGTCATGAGGAGCCTCAGGGATCTGCTGCACCAGTGTGCATGGGACAGACATTGTGAGCAAAGTCCCTGCAGCACCTGCCTGGCCTAAATCCCCCAGGGATGACCACCCACAGCCTCCGTCAGTGCCCCTGAGCAAGGAGATGGCATTTAGAAGCGGGTTTGGTCTGGGTGACCTTTTGGTCCCCTCCCACCCTGGGAGCTCCGCAGTTGATGCCAGGCTAGACAGTGGCACATTACCCAAAGGCCAGACCGCAAGACCCACTAATCCACCAGCCAGTGGCTTGAGAGACAACAGCCAAGAGGCCAGGGCGCATCTCAGAAAATGTCCTCATTCTAGCAGTGCCCCTGAAAGGTTACGCCAAATGGCCAAGCACTGTCTAGTATTAAATGGTGTTGCTCTTGGCAATATGACCTCTTCCTACCTACCGCCTTTGCCTGGTGAGTTACTGCTTGTCCTTAAAGATTCCCCTCGGGTGGGCAGCAGATCCTCCAGGTGCCTTCTGTGAATCCCCTCTCCTGTCCCTCCAGGTTAAGTAAGGAGCCCCCGCGCCTGGCTCTTGGGCCCGCTCCGCTTACCCCCTGGCATTTATCATGACTTCTTTGTAGGTCTGACTCCAGTTGACTGAGCACCCTGAGGCTCAAGTCTCCGTGGGCTTTGTGTGTCTAGAGCTTAGTGCGTGGCAGGCCTGGGTGGAGGAGGAAGCTGCCTGGCAGGCCTCTAAGATGGGGACTAGCACTTAAGGATAAGCTAAGGGTGAATGTGGCTGGCCAGTGCCAATTCCTTCCTTTTGTCTTCTCTCCCACAGGCAGACCCAATGAAGACAGGAAAGTGTTCTCAGTCTGGGTCCCCTGTGGGGTCTCCAGAAACCACGCTTCTCTTGGGGCTATATTTTGCTTGTACTTTTTGTTTTTTAAGAGCTGGGGTAAGCCTAATCTACAACTTGCTTCACCCACATCCTGAGGCAAAAATAACTTTGAGAATATTCTGGGCATACTCACAGAATCCATTGACATCTCTTTAGCTCAACTTATAGTTAGTTCTCTCAAGTACCAGCCAGAAATTAATCTTGATAGATTGCAGAAATAAATATTGCCCAGTCACAGGTCTTCAGCATGTAGAAATAAATATTAGCAATTCTGTTAAGATACCTATCTGGGCCAGAATTGACATAGCAGCCGGCCAACAGGCAGACACGTTCTTTAGGGCTAATTTCAGCCAACATGAAGAGTTATGAAATTATAAGAGCGGTACATGAAGACCATACTGAAAATATAGAGAATAAAGAAGAAAAATGCACCTGTAAAATTCCACACTTGGGATATATTTGCTGCTAACATTTTGGTGTATTTTCTTTTTATATTTGTAAATACATATGTATACTTTTATAGATGGTATGAATATTTATATGTGTGAATTTAAAGACAAAATTAGACTCATACGTTATGTGCAGATTCATAAGTTGCTTTTTCACATAACATTATATCATGAATGGTTTTTCATGCCATTTTATCTTCTTCAAAAACCCTACTTTGATGTTGGTAGAGCACTCCACTGCATCTGTTAAGGTTCCAGTCTCTCCTCACCCCAGGGAGAGGAGCTTGGCCTTGCTCACTAAGTCATGTCTTGCTTCTTTGTAACAGTCCAGGTTTCCATGGAGGCCACACCCTGTGCCTGTGCCCACCTGTTCTCAGGGAACCACTCTCTAAGGTGGCTGCCAGAAGACCTCTCACACTCATCCTAGAGGGACTGGCTTGCCAGGGCAGAAGGGCGCGATCTTTGTCCTGTTACTTGACAAGTTTTGCGGCAAGCGTGAACAGGAGAGACAGGTGCCAGATTTCAACAGTGAAAGTTCCTAGGGGAAGCTGCAGTGAACTCTTCACTAACTTGCAAGGCCTTGGAAATGGGGCACTTACCAAATCCAAGCTCTTTTTATTTGTGTTTCTGGGGATTGAACCCAGGGGTGTTCTACCTCTGAATTACATCTCCAGCCCTTTTTATTTTGAAAAAGGCTGTTGCTAAGTTGCTGAGGCTGGCCTCGAACTTGCAATCCTCCTGTCTCAGCCTCCCAAGTACTGGGATTACAGGTGTGTACCAGCAAGCCTAGCTCAAGCCCTTTTTATTTTAACCTTTGTTGTTGAAAGATTTTCTTAAATGGACACTTCCTTGGTTTAGTAAGCACAGTATGGTTGTCCTTGGTATTGGAGGGGGCTTGGTTCCAGGGCCCCCCTACCTAAATATGTAGATGCTCAAGTCTCTCATATACAATGACATGGTATTTGCTCACAGCCTCCTGTATACTTTAAATCATCTCTATATTATTTACAGTACCTGAGAAAATGTAAATGCTATGTAAATACTTGTCATACTGTATTGTCCAGAGAATAATGACAAAATGTCATTATCTTCAGTACAGATGCAATTTTTGTTCAGTACAAGATACAATTTTTCTCTATTTTCAACCTGCAGTTGGTTGAATCCATGGATGTAGAACCTGTGGCTGTGGAGGACTGACTGTAAATATAAATGACTTTCTGCTTGCTTATTGCAGCTGCCTACCTAATGCCCCGAGCCCATCCTTCTGATGTGAATTAATGAGCTGTCATGCCTCCAAACTTGCCACATGTTCACACAAACCAGACGTTCAGCTTCCAGCCCGCACATCCCACCCTTGGGAGACCCTGCCCTGCTGGGCGCGCTGGCACCACTCCAGGATGGCACGGATTGATTTTATTCTAATTATTTGTTTACGTCCCTGTTTCTCCAACTGGACTGTGAGCTCCTGGGGATCAGGGGCCTGAGCCTCACGGAAGACAAACGATAAGCACGGGAACGCATTCTGGAGGATTTCATTTCTTTCCTCAGAGGTGGCACGCTGTAGCAGCAAACTTACATTGTGAACCAGAGCCTGGGCTCTAAGTCCACGCCAGAGTCTGACAACAAGAACGCAGCATCACTAGAACTGCACCTCCTGTTCTCCCCGTCCCCAGCAGCCAAGATCACAGAACACCATGTGTTGGGAGACTCAATCCTAACAAGAACCATAGGAGGTGGGTACTATTATTATCTATTTCGTAGATAAGGAAACAGAATTAGAGGCATTCCTGCCCAAACTATGAAACTAAGAAGAGTCAATCTGAGGTTCAAAACCAGGCTAATTCCAAAGACCACGCCCCTGAACAGGACACCGGCTGTTCAGTTATCTTGGGAGGGGGATCATGAATACAGTCAGCTACTTGTTTCAGTGGTTTTTGCATCTGTAGATTCGACCAACATCAGGTTGAAAATATGTAGAAAAAAATTGTCAGGACTGAACATGTATAGACTTTAAAAAATTATCATTATTCCTAAACAATATGCTATGACAAGTATTTACATAGCACTGACATTGTATGGGACACTGTGAATAATCCAGAGATTATGTAAAACATATGGGAGGATGTGCATAGGTCATATGCAAATACTACATACACCATTTATATAAAGGACTTGAGCATCTGGGGATTTGGTATCCACAGGGGTTCTGGAACAATCCCCCTTGGATGCCAAAGGCTGGCTGCACATGTATAAACACTGCAAAGCAATCTAACTGTGAAAAAATTGCAGAATGCCTACTTTCTTTCTAACTTACCAAAATGAGATTGATTTAATGTGCTGATAATATCCATCAAGAAAAAGATGAAAAAAAAAAGAATTAATCTCTTTTTTATTAATCTCTGAATATCCACCCACTTTGGCTCTATGGATTGGTCAGTTCTGAGTGACTTATGCCACTGCAGGGCAGGTGTGGATGAGTGCAACCTGGCAGTGTTATTTTTTTTTTTTTATGGTACTGGGGATTGAACCCAGGGGCATTCTACCTCCGGGCTACACCCCCAGCCCTATTTTTTATTCTTTATTTTGAAACAGGGTCTCACTAAGTTGCAGAGGCCGAAGTAGCTGAGGCTGGCCGCGAACCCGGATCCTCTGGTCTCCGCCTCCCAAGTACTGGGATTACAAGCGTGCGCCACCACGCCGGCTCTGGCAGTGTTACTTTATTTTTTTGTTGGGAGGTGGTGGTGTTGGTGCAGAAGGGCCACAGGCCCAGGCTGCTGCCTTTCTTGCTCAATCAGGGCCGGGTCTCTCCTGACTGGCTGGTGAGTTTTGGTTGGCTGAGCATGCCCAGGGAGTGACTTCTACTTTACCTGTAGGCTGCCACTGTGCAGGACTAGCCAGGGAGAGGGCTACAGTTGAATCTCAAGGACTCTGACCTGTTCCTATCTTCTCATATTGCTACTTCTTTTCACAGTATCACAGTCAAATAGGTTGAGGTCATTTTCAGTTAGAGAAAATGAGAAGCAGAAGGAACACCTACCTCCACAAGCAATTTAGTTGTGAGAGGTGAGCTAACGTCAATCCCACCACCCAGAGTTCTGCACCTTTAATTTCTTTGTGGGACAATCTCTGCAACAGAGGCCACACATATTTTTCTTCAGGGACCTCATACTCCCCTGAAATAATCTCAAGAGTTTAAAGAAAAGGCGTAGAAATTTAAATTTCATTAAACTGACGAAGCCAGGGATGGTAGTGCATGCCTATAATCCCAGTTATTTGGGAGGCTGAGACAGGAGGATCATAGGTTTGAGGACAGCCTCAGCAATTTAGTGAGACTTTCAGCAACATAGTGAGACCCTGTTTCAAAACAAAACAAAACAAAAAATAAAAAGGGCTGGGGGTGTAGCTTGGAGGTAGAATGTCCTTGGTTTCAATCCCCAGTAACACACACACACACACACACACACACACACACACACACACACAGATGAGAAAACCAAGAAACAAACTTGTAGCCGACCCACAGTCATGAGCCAGTGTAGGTCCCACTCATTAGAGATGAGGGTAGAGGACATAAAAGCTAAATGCATTTTTAGCCTTCACAACTCCTGGTCTCCTAAGACATCCTCTTTTTCTATTCATCCCTACAGTTCCCGCTTCTCCTAAGACATCACCATGTGGTCGATGTTCGTGTTTTTCTTCCCCGTGCTTCAGCTTGCTTGAGACCTGCTGATGTGGAGTACTACAGCAAGCGATCGCACAGGCAGCTGACCATGTTTGCCGGCATGCTGTCACTTCTGTCTCCAGTTTAGATCCTTTCATGGCCCACACGCAGCCAAGAAAGCACAGGGAAGAGGGAGCTCCGTCCCCCACACGTACCACCCACCGGAACGTGACTTCAACCTTCCCTACAGATTCCCAAGCCAGGCTCAGCCACACGCGTGCTGCGCACCGCAGAGGACAGAATTTGGGAGTTACAAGTAAGAGAAAAATGAGCATGGTTAAAAATATCAGAGACAGCAAACAAGTTCTTGATAGAGAAGTGAGAATTAGCCAGGGTCCAACAGCAAAGGCATGGCTTTTAATGCTAACAGAAAAAAAAGGAAAGAAAAAGAACATCTTTCAACATTTAAAACTACTGAATGAAGCTCTTCCCAGATTTTTAAAGCACATCTCCTTCAGAGAATGCATCGACATCTTTCTGATCGACCTATGTCAACTTTACTACTGAGTAATCTAGAGTAATGGAGTGAATAAACTACGGAAGACAAGAGTTTCCAAATTTCCTTGGTTGTATCTGTCGCTTACCCATAGTGGTCTTGGGAAGACGACCACAGCCTTGGGACCCAGTGGTCATTGAAATACCCATTCCCCCTCTTGCAATCCCATCTGGGGGGAATTCCCTGCCACTCGTCTGAGGTGAGAGTGGAGGAGGAAAAAGTCGAAACCATTTTTAACCTTCACAACGCCTTGCCTCCTAAGACATCCTTCTTTTCTGCCCACCCCTACCTCCCTCTTTCCCTAAGACATCACTTTCCAGAATGTGGAGTTTGGGAAACCCTTTACAGAGGGTGAGATGTGTTCCAAGCCTAGCCAGTTAGTGACGTGAACAGGAATCAGCTCCCATGATACTGAGCGTCTAGATTCTACAATGAAGAGTAGGCTTGGTGCCAACCTATAGGTACAAACTGGGTTTTCTCTTGACAACCCTAATTTTGCTTTGCTCCAGTCTTTTTATTTTTATCTACCTGTCATCTATAGCTGAAAATATTACAAACTGAATTTATTGTAGATTCTAAGTAATGGAAACAGGCTTAGAGATCATCCATTGTAACATCTTCCAAACCCAAATGTGTTCTGCAGAATGCGACCCCTGTGAAGTTCTCTGCAAAGAAGGCTACCAGGGATAGACGCACATGCGAAACAACATACTCCACTCACTCCTTGCATCTGAGCAAACTCAAGCGTCTGTGTCCTGTAGTACACAGCTATGTTAAACTCATGTTTTAACGTGTGTGTGTGTTGGGGGGGGTTGCGGGCTCTTCCTTGATCACAGGGTTTTTCTATGGGAAAATGCTCTAAATTTCAAATCTAACTCTAACTTCCTAGACATAATTGAATTTTCTTGATGAGAATGCATAAAAACATATGGCCCATAAAAAGTCTACAAGGTTCAAAAAGCAACAACCTTACAATTAAAATGCCTATGTACTCATTCATTATCAGCTCAAAGGTCAAATGTACTGGAGGTATGATAAGCTATTCCTTTTTTTATTTAATTTTTTGGCATTTGGGACATCTCAGGAGACTGACTCCTATCAAAAGAGTTTTAGGGCTTTAGGATTGGACTGAAATATTGAACTGCCCTATATAAAGATACAAATCCATGCTCAAAGAAGCATTTTTTTAAAGCATGAGCAAAGATTGTTGCATCTCAGAATTGCTCAAAGGCCCAGGTCAAGGCTGGTGGCCTTTGTTACTATTTTTGAAGTCAGACAAACTGTGTTCACCTAGAGAGGATTAAAATGGCAGATCTGTGTAAGATGAAAATCCTTCGGAGCTGATACAAGAATCCTAAGCTAGTGAATGTCTATATTAAATCAAACATCTGGATGAAAAGATAAGACTTGAAGCAATTCTCCACATGGTTTCCAAATATATCAGGGTTGCTGCATTCATCATAAAGCTACACAGTTTTAGTTTGACTACCCCCCCCCATTTCAGCTCCATTCTGGTGTCTCATAACCATGGTGGCAGATGGCCCACAAGTATTACTTTTAGTTTGCATGTAAAACAATGCTCTGATACTCTCAAGAAAGCAAAATTATATATGACTTTAAAAACCAATCTTATTGAAAGAGATGCTGCGATACGGAGGGAAGGGCTGGAAATCGTCCTGAAAGGCATCAGGATATTAGTGGTGGAGTTCGATAGAAGCGCTGTCTAGAGGCAGGAAGGTCTGGACTCAAAGCTTTCTTCCCATTGCTTCTATTTTAATTTTTACTTATTGCTTCTACTTTTTCAGTTCTTTTACAACATCAGCAGGGACACTGGGCATAATAAATGTACTTCTGGAAAACTTATCTTACATGTTTTAGCAGAAAAAGAGGCAGACAGTCAGCTGGTATCAGAAGGCAAGGAGAGGGAGGAGGTGGAAAGGAACCACTGCTGAATATCTATTATTTCTTCTTCTTTTTTTTGATACTGGGGCATTTAGAACCCAGTGGCATTCTACCTCTGAGCTACGCCACCAGTCCTTTTTATTTTTTATTTTGAAACAAGGTCATACTAAGTTGCTGAGGTTGGCCCTGAATCTGCACTCCTCCTGTTTCAGCTTCCCAATTACTGGGATTACAAGCATGCACCACCATGCCTGACTCGAACACCTATTCTTTCTGAGATCATCTACACATGTCCTTTCATTTCAATCCTGGAGAAGACCTGTGAGGCACAAATTCATATCTCTGTTTTATAGATAAAGAAATTGGGACTCTTAAAAGTCCCAAAACTTGCCTAAGATTAGGGATGGAGGAAGTAGCTGATCTGGGATTTGAATGTGGGTCTGCCTGTTCTGTCTAAAACACCAGTACAACTCCCATTGAGAAAGGTGTTTCATGTCAACCAAAATATAGATAGAATGGATAGAATGAAATCTGTTTGAAGAAACAACTGAGTTTCACAAGGATGGCAGGTTACATTTCAGGCATCAGAAATCTAATACCACATGTCCTTGTAAACCCCGAAAGAAATGACTTTAATCAACACTTTAATCCCATGCAAACAAATGCACCCAGAGATATTTCGAGCAGCCTTGGAGGGCTTTGCTTTGCAGTCCTTACTGTTACCACATACCGTTTTTATATTATTCTCCTCATACCTCCCAAAATAGAAGGCATTTTTTAAAGGCCCATGAGCATTCTTTCCATTTTCAGTCTTCAGAAACCTAGAAGGGGTGAGCAGCGTGCAGTGGGATACAAAGACTCTGAGCGTGCACCTGACCACAGGCTTTAGCACGGTGTAAATTCGGGATCTCCGCCGGCCGTGGTCCATGGCATTGGTCAGAACCATAAGAGATTGCTTCAGCTGGTCTTCTATCCCTGACACGGACCCGTGGGCTGGCCTCCCAAGAGTATGTTATACTGCAGCTTCTGTCTAATTCTGTAAATCTACACATTTCAAATCCAGTGAGCAGAGCAAATAATCACACTCAAGTGGCATTTTCCAATTCTTCTGGTTATTAATTATTTCAGGCTCATAGTCATACATGTTTTGTCTGCTTCAACTGAAAAACACCCAATAGAGCCTCAAGCAATTTGTATAAAAGGAACATTAGTTGTTTTCTTAAATTATTTTCATTTTCTAAGTTCATAATATATGAACTTAGTTTCTAGGCTTAATGACAAGATATGAATATATGTGGCTTAACACAGTAAGAAAGTCATTATAAGACTAATTTCCGAATGATCATATGGGCCAGACCTTGGAGTTCTACAAATTATTATTTGTAGGTGTCTAATCTGACTAATATCCAATATAGAAAACCACAAATATTGTAGAGGCAAACACAGCTATTATACCTTAATACTTAGAATGGCTGCTAGAGAAACTGACAGATGTAGAGAAGAAACAAAAAGGCTAGAAGCTTAACTCTGCTTTGGTACCAGAGGACAGAAGGAATTTCTCAAATCTGAAAAGTGAAGTTGGTAGATGAGTAATGACAGCTGAAATACCAGATAGGGGTAGAGTTCTAAATTGAACAAGAGTGAAAAAAGAGCTGCGTGGTGGCACATATCTGTAATCCCAGTACTTGGGAGGCTGAGACAGGAGGATCACAGGTTCCAGGATAGCCTCAGCAACATGGTGAGATTCTCAGCAACCTAGTGAGACCCTGTTTCAAAATAAAAACTAAAAAGGGTTGGGGGTGTAACTTGTAGGTAGAGTGCCCCTGGGTTTAATCTCTAGTACCACCCCAAAAAAAGAAAAATCCAAAACAATCAAACAAACAAACAAAACAGCGAAAATGCAGAAAACCCCAAGAAAAGCTGAGTCTGCCAAAATACTTTATACTTGGTGCTCTGGGTTGAATGTTGTGGCCCCTCAAAATTCATATGTTGAAGCTATAACCTCTGGTACCTCTGAATGTGATGGTATTTGAAGACAGAGCCTTTATTTATTTATTTTTTTGTGGTACTGAGGATTGAACCCAGGGGCGTTCTACCTTCAAGCTATACCCCAGCCCTATTTTTTTTAGCTTTTATTTTGAAACAGGGTCCCACTAAGTTGCAGAGGGCCTCACGAAGTTGCTGAGGCTGGCCTGGCACCTGTGATTTTCCTACTCAGTCTCTCAAGTGCTGGGATTACAAGCGTGAGCCACCACGCTCAGCTTAAGACAGAACCTTTAAAGAGATGAATGAGATAAAGCAAGGCCACTACTGTGGGCCCTGATCCAATGTGATTGTTGCCCTTATAAAAATAAAAACTTGGACACAGACATCTATGCACAAGAGGAAAGACCATGTGAGGACCCAGTGAAAAGGTAGCCATCTGCAAGCCGGGGAGAGAGGTCTTGGTCTTAAGATTTACAGCCTCCAGAAATGTGAGAAAGTAAATTTTTGTTGTTTAAACACACAGTCTATGGTTCTTTGTTATGGCAGCCTGAGCAAACTAACACATTTGGTATATCTTAACATGTGGTAAACAAGCTAAGGTGTTAACTTCAAGTTGGGCCTTCAATAAAATCCAGACACATTCTGGGAAATATTTAAATCTGTCCAAAGAAGGTAGGGACTCACCACATCGAAGGCAGTAAACACGTGACAGTAGTGGTGATTGGACTTCAAATCTTTTGTGATATAAGCAAAAGTTGAGAGGTCTTCTGGGTCCTGGGCAGCACAGGAGATATTACGAATTTCATGCTCGGCAATAATGTTCTGCAAAAAATTACATAAATGACCATTGCTTTCCTTTGCAAACTAGCATATTTTAGGACCAAGACAAGTAACTTGGGAAGCAGCTACTTTCCTTCTTTCTAGAGTATTCTAGACCAGCAACATTCAGAGTGGTCCAACGTGCTCTTTGTGGGCAAATGTATGCCAGGCCTGGAAGAAATGTTTTCATTTAATGAAAAACAACCTAAAATAGTCAGTCATATCCTGGAGCAGTGTTCTCCCCAGGTGCTGTGCACGGAAGCAGTCTGGGTGGCAGACACTTTTCTAAAAAACAGTAATTACTAAGCATTTTACTGTTTTCATTCTCTAGATCCAGCTGTAGACAAGCAGCCCTGCCTCCTGCTAATTCTATCTGGAAAGTATTGTCGGTTAGGTTCTATGTGTGAGAGGAAGGAAGACCCCTGGGGGCTGTCCAAATCTCTGGTCATCGTGCTTGTCCTCGTTCTTGTTTTTCTTTTCTTTCTGTTGTCTTTGGTGGTGAGGATGGAACCCAGGGTCTCACACATGCTAGGAAAGCTCTCTACCACTGAGCTACACCCTAGCCCTGCCCTCTGCTCTGTGTCCACCCCATCTCCCCCAGAGCACAGGCAGGTGCAGAACAGAGCAGCAGGAAGAAGGGCAGGATAAGGGAAACACCACACTGCACTATTTGGCCTTGTGTGCCTGTGGATATGACATCCCATTCCTCACTATACCCATCACGTGTAATCATGGGGTGGGTGCCACTGTTACTGTTACTATCTTACAGGTGAGGAAACTGATGCTCAGAGTTTTAGTGCCTCCTGTGGGCAGGTGTGGCGCTGGGGCCGAGGTCTGGAGCTGTCTGTGAAGCTCGGGCTCTCTCAGATACACGGTGGTCTTTTTGTCACCCCCTCCTCTCTCTTCCTGACTTAACACAATTGCATTTTTTCCTTGCTAGCATTTCTTTGTGCCTTCTCCCCTCTACCCCATCCCTGCCCACCTCCGAGAATAACTGGTGGGAGGAAAGCTTTAGTACCATTGTCCTGAAGCACAAAATAACCACGGAGCCTCATCTTGGCTGCAAAACCTGCTAGAAATGTCTTTTGATACACAGATGCATTTAAAAAGCAAAGACAGTCCCATAATAGTGCAATCATTTTTTATCTTATAATATCCCACTTACTTTTTTTTTTTGCAGTTGTCACAGATCTAAACCCTCAACACTTTAGTTACCCTAATTACTTTTTAATTGCACAGTCTTAAAGAACCTGTCGGCAATATAGTGTTCTGTGTCTACCCATCAGTGCCTAAAAATGCTTACAAAATGTCCTTTCCTGCCAGCACCCCCAGCCAGTGCTTCATGTCCCTCACTCTACAAGCTGTGTGGTTGGGGAGCAGTTACAGAATTAACACATAAAAGACAATTAAATTAAGACATTCTTCACTGCAGCCTCATAAACTGACACGACGTGCAGTCGCTCTTGTCAAAAATAACTCAAATCGAAACTGGAATCCCGTAAACAAGTAACATCCTATTGTAAGATACGGTTTCAAAACAGAAGGCCATGATCCTCTTGTATTCCTTAAAAGGAATGTTAAGCCCTAGGTAGTATTTTTTTTTTTGCGGTACTGGGGATTGAACCCAGGGGCATTCTACCTCCGAGCTACACCCCCAGTCCTATTTTTTATTCTTTATTTTGAAACAGGGTCTCACTTAGTTGCAGAGGGCCTCACTAAGTAGCTGAGGCTGGCCGCGAACCTCCTGTCTCAGCCTCACAAGTACTGGGATTACAATCGTGCGCCACCATGCCCGGCTCCTAGGTAGTCTTCAAAGGTGTGACGTTAGGTGTGGAGCGGCCTCAGCCATCATTGGATCGGGGGCTGTTGATGCTCTGGGAAGTCTTGTGTGGATATGGCCTCATCTGTCCAGGATCCAGGCCACAGGTGATAGAGCCCTGGCTTCAACTTTCCACTAAGTTGGCATTTTGTGCTCTTGAGCCCCTCTGGCAGCATGAGGCGAATCAACCTCTTGGGGGCAGGGCTACAGTGACAAGTGTCCTGTGGTTTCTGTTGCACTGAATTCCCTGGCTCTTGCCACTTCACTGGGGGCCGCACATGACAATTTTCAATGGTGTGTGGCGGCACATGGCCCTGGGCAAAACTTCAAAGCAGGTAAAGTGGATCTCTGGAGCTCTCTCTTCCTCTGCCATTCCTGACCCTCCCACAACTTTCTGGAGCCCCCTCTCCTCTATTCTGCAGGAGCCCACGGCTGTCTTTTGATGGCCTATTGAGGCCTGTCATGGGTACTTTGAAACCGCCTCTTCCCCTACTGTTGAAACTTTAATTCCTCTGTTCCCACAGTCTAAACTAGGAGGAAAGCAGTCTAATAAAATATTCTATACTCAGGCAGGAATATCTTTGCAGAACTCCATGGCATATTCCTGGAGCTGGAATGTGGCAAGACCGGGATCTCAGTATGGTGATTACTGCCTCCCTGTGCCGCCAACCTCTGCACAATGAAGAGGCCAGTTCTCTCTTTGTAGGCTGGATCCAAGGCCAGCGACACTGCAGCCGTGGGCTGTGCAGGAACTGGATAGTTGGCTTCCGCCTTGCAGAAGTGAAGGAGGAAAGAGTCACACATCTGTCAGAGGTTCCTCCTCAATGAAAAGGTGACGTAAGCTGGGCGGGGTGGAGCATGCCTGTGATCCCGGTACTTGGGAGGCTGAGACAGGAGGACTGCAAGTTCAAGGCCAGCCTGGGCAACTTAACAAGATCCTGTCTCAAAATACAAAATAAAACGAGCTGGGGGTGTAGCTCAGTGGCAGAGCGTTCCTGGGTTCAATTCTCAGTACTGCAAAAAACAAAAATGAAAACAAAAACAAACACAAAGGTGGCCTCACCATGAAGTACAGGCTGCATCTCAGTTTAAAACTGGACTCCTCGTGTGTGACTAGCCTTCCTTTTCAGCATGTTCTCAGACTCGAGCTCTACAGAGGTTCAGGAGAAGGGGGGGCTTGCCCTCCTCTTTGTTAGAACTAAGCTTAGTTCCTTTCAACATGGAGAGGTTTTTTTGCCTGTTACATTTCAGAATGTCGAGAAACACTGAAGAGGAGTCTGGTTTTGGGTGTAGAACAGAACTGTTTGGTGCAGCCAATGAGCAGGGTGGTTCTAAGAAAGGTGTGAGATGAGGAAGTGCCTAGAAATGTGCATCTGGCCGCATCCCTCAGTCTGAGCTTGTCACTTAGGGCGCTCTCCGGAGCCTCCCCTGAGAGACTGTGGCGGTCCTTACAGAGAGGGCTCCAGAACGGAGGCAGCACTGTGGCTGAGGGCTGACTGGAGCTGCCCCGCAGGGCACTCGATGCTCAAGGGGGCAGCACACATGTCTAGGTGGTCTTAATGGACTCCAGGCTTCTTAGCAAAAGTATGTGCCATAAAAAACAATGGGAAACTGGGCGTGGTGGCGCACGCCTGTAATCCCAGTACTTGGGAGGCTGAGACAGGAGGATTGCAGGGTCAAGACCAGCCTCAGCAACCTAGTGAGATCCTAACTAAATGAAATCCTGTTTCAAAATAAAAAATAAAAAGATCTCTGGGTATAGCTCAGAGGTAGAATGCCCCGGGGTTCAATCCCCAGTACAAAGCAAGCAAGCAAGCAAGCAAGCAAGCAAGCAACAAACAAACAAACAAACAAACAACCCCCCAAACCCAAAACCAAACCAAAACAAAAAGCCAATGGTCATACCAGGCATGGCAGTGCGCTTCTGTGATCCCAGTAGTTGGGAGGCTGAGACAGAAGGACTGCAGGTTTGAGGTTAGCCTCAGCAGTTTAACAAGACTCTCAGCAACTTTTCAAGACTCTGTTTCAAAATAAAAAACAGAAAGGACTGGGGCTGTAGTGTGGAGGTAGACTGGCCTTGGGTTCAATCCCCAGTACCAACAAAATAAAACAGAACAACCCCCCCAAAAAAAATCCAATGGTCACTTGTTTAGGCAAATGGTCCAAATTATTTTGTGCCTACAACAGAGCATAAGTAATATTTGAAGTTGGCATTAACTGCCCCCACCTCAAAAAAAAAAAAACATCAAAACAACCAAACTTTAGCCCTGCACTGTTCCTAACTTAGCAGATGGAAGACTGAAGAGGGAGTCAGCACAGGAAGACAAAAATGTGAGCCACTCCTCCGCTACCCCTGGATGTAGGAACTGGGTCACGTCATGGCAGACCCCACTGATCTGAAGAGAGGTCTGAAACCAGAGTTGCAGTCTTCCAGGCCAAATCCCTGCCGAAGCCACCTCTGGGCTCTGGATCCATAGAAAGCTGGTGCGATTCCTCTGAAAGATTTTAGAACTCAATCTATTCCAAGTTTCATTTTCATTTCAAGATCACTTTCTGCTTCTTCCTTCTTGAATCAGGGTTAGTGATTTGTTTCCTAAGTTGCTAGGCAATACATTTATGCTTTTTTTTTTTTGCGGTACTGGGGATTGATTGAACCCAGGGACATTCTACCTCTGAGCTATTTTCAGAGACCCTGTTTTTTATTCTTTATTTTGAAATAGGGTCTCACTAAGTTGCAGAGAGCCTCACCAAGTTGCTGAGGCTGGCTGCGAACCTGCGATCCTCCTGTCTCAGCCTCCCTAGTATTGGAATTACAAGCGTGTGCCACCATGCCTGGCCATTTATGCATTTATAACCAGGCATCTAATCCTTTCCTGTAAACTTAGTATGAGCTATTTCTTTATTAGACAGAAAGAAAAGAAAGACTTCACTGGAGGGTTTATCTTTCCCCATAGTCTAACGGGGGCTAATAGGAAGGGAAGGGCAATTAACACATAATTAATTTTCCATTGTACTTAAAACTAATTGGTGGGAGGTGGCTGTGGATGAATAGGAAAAGCCTTAGGTCGGAGTGGGAAATGAGTGAAAGTCCTTCTCCATGACCGACAGGTTGTGTGACTGAGGTGGAGCTCGGCCAAGGGACCAAGGCCTTCAGGTCCTCTGCTGCTCAGTGCAGAGGAGACAAGCCCTCTGCCTGGGGGGGGGGGATGCTGCCGAAGAACTGAGTGCAATGGAGACATCCAACATGAACACAAGGTGTGTCTCTTGGTTATGCCTCAGACTTAGGGGTCACTGGTACCTGAAATAGTGAGATCGTCAAATGTTTCCCTTTCACAAAATCTTCACCTCAGATCAAAGTGGCCCACCGAGGCAACACTTCCCTGTGTGGGAAATCTGAGGTAAAAACACAAAGCAGGACTCTGGAGTTTACCAGGCTGCTCCTTCCCTGCAGATCCGCCTGCCTGCTGAAGCGAGTCCTTCAGCCCTGGCTGGTGGACGTGTTTCTCAGCCTTCTCTAGTCAAATCCCACCAGCCTTACGCTATACTGTCTTTTACCCTTCTAATCTCTCAGCTGGGTGTGGTGGCATGTGTCTGTAATCCCAGTACTTGGAAAGCTGAGGCAGGAGGATCATAGGTTTGAGGCAACTTGGTGAAACCCTGTTTCAAAATAAAAAGGGCTGGGGGTGTAGCTCGGAGGTAGAATGCCCCTGGGTTCGATCCCTAGTAACAATAAATAAATAAATGAATGACTGAATAAATAAATACAATCTCTCTACTTTAACTTTCCATATGATAACTGTTAGACTATTGCTCAGAGTCACCTAGTCTCTCCCCACCCACTGTCATATTGGGGGAGAGCAGATACTTAGCTGGTTTCAGTGAATGTCCTCAAGCTCCTAAGAAAGCCAGGCATATACTGCTAGATGGTCAGAGAGAGACTGGCTCACCTGCCCCACACGAGCCCTTTGCCTTTCCTCTAGATCCTGGGAATGTTCTGAGGACCACACTGCAAGGACTGGAAAGATACACTGGCCTTCTTTATTGAGCATATTTCTTTCCACAGAAGCATCTCCTGCGGATCTTTCGGTGCTGATGCTTCCAAAGAGTAGTCACTGGCAAGCAGAGGTGTGTGGATAGCTCGTCTAACTACAGTGATTGACTGAGAAATGTCTCCTAGAGGGTCAGAAGCATCAGCTTTTACATCCCTCCACGAGCTGGGGACTCAGACCTGACAGAGCTCCCCTCATCGCTCAGTGTAAGGTGGGCCTGAGCGTGTGTGGTCCACGCAGATGCCGCCAGTTGAGCCTCTGCTGAAAGACAGCTTTAAGACTGCGGGAGTTTCCCAGGGCAAATAACCCTCGTTTAGAAATTGTCAGAATCCAAGCCGCTAAGACAGTGTCAAACTGATCTACTGAAAATATACCATTCTTCAAGTTTTTCAAATGCAAATGGAGTAGTGAGTGTTGCTCCAGGTTAGAGGGAAAGAAATCTAAGCACCAAAGCCTTTCTTTAAATTTAGACACAGCAGGTGACAATGGTATCTTCAACGAGTGTTCCATAAAGTTTTGAAACTTTTTAAACAACTAAGGATAAACTTTTTAAACAACTAACTTAAGGATAAGGTAATTTTATGTACCAGGAACTAAAGTTGTCTCTAAGAAAAACAACAACAACAACAACAACAAAAAACCCCAGCAACAACAACAACAAAAACCAAATCAAGCGGGATTGTTCTGATTCGAGTCTCTGCCATTGTAAACTCACAATGGTAACTGTCAACAAGACACTGCACAGCCAGGATCATCACTACACACAAGGCGTCTAGCTCTGAACGCGCTGTGGCTACCGTCAGACAGCATGCTAGTTCCGCATTACAAGCTGTCTGCCTGGGTTTCAATGTTTCCCCCTAAAACTGGGAGGTTGTTTTCTAAAGTAGATTAGGGGAGTTTGAGCTTATCTGCCTGCGATGCAACAATCTTACAGAAAACTCACCAGGAAAACTTCCAATTGGTTGATTCAGATGCTCAGGTTTATTTTAGACACCAGAGTCTTTGCCCATGGGACACTCTAAATCTACTTGCTTTGGCCCTACGTTACCATTGCTTAGGTTCACCTGTTTCATGACTTTCCATTCCTTTCTTCCCAAATGGAGTGGGGCCAGGTGGGAGATCTGGGGCGAGCAGGGCAGAAAACAAATGCTACCCAATAAAACACAAGGACATTTAGGGTTTAGTGAGAAGGAGCCAGTCAGCTTTGAGTCTCTGGAGAGTGAGATAAGACAGGCAGGAATCAGCTTTCTAGCTCAGTACCAGGATTCCGTGGCCTTTGCCCAGAAAGGAACTTGAGAATACTTTTCAAATAAAATGCAACCCAGTGGCCCGCACTGGACCTCAGAGCCGCAGTGTTGAGCATGCACACAAGCATGGCCCGAGTTTCTTTTCTGATTGTGTCGCTTGAGAAAACAATGCAGTTGAGACTTTCCCATCTCAGTAGCTGTGAATTATATGCAGTTATGGAACACAAAAACAGAATGCGTATTTCTTGTGTCGGGTTCATTGTGTGTTCCAAAGGAAAGAGCACATATATATATTCTCCAGAGTAATGTGGAGAAATGTTCTAGCCTTTCATCTGGTAACATTTCTCTCTGGAGGAATGGTGACATTGTTGCCTTTAAATAATTTTTTTTTCTGTTTCAATGTTCTCTAGATCCAAAGGGACAGGCCAGGTAAGTGGCCACCGTCTATTAGAGAAGACATGGGAAAGTGAAAGCCAAATATGGCAAGAATGTTAGATCAAGTCCCCCCAATAAAATATGCTTTCTCTATGTGTGTGCATGGGCATGTGCTTACAAGTAGGGATGGGAGGCTTGAAGGTGGGGGTGAGGAGTGATTCAAATGGAGAATGTTGGCATTTTTGACCACATATTCAGGACCATATCTGAGGTTCAAACCAAAGACAGGTGTGGTGCTTACCTTATTTGTTGCATCAATAAATTTGACTCCTTTATAAGAGACTGAAAGAATAATAGTAGGGACCTTCTTCATTTGCTCTGTAGACTTCTGAAATTAAAATTAGAAAGCTGTTAGAGCAGTGTGTGTTGCATGGCAACTGAAGCACATAATTTTTCCTCTTGAAAGATAAAAATGAGCTCAATACACACACACACACACACACACACACACACACACTCTCTCTCTCTCTCTCTCTCTCTCTCTCTCTCACATCAAACATTCCCCAAACACACTCTAATTTAAATGTTTATCTCTCTTCTCTTGGGCTTGGTGATGCTCTGGGCTTATAAAGTGTTTGCCTTGCACTTGAGGATCTGCACTTGCCCTGCTGCTTCCTGCGGGCGTAGGAGGATTCCTTTTCCCTGACACCAGTGAGAGATGAGGAGCTCTTTCTCCGTTCCTTTGACAAGAGTTGAACCACATCAGATCTAACTCCAGAGGTGCACTCAGCATTAACAAAATATACACCACCACTGCCCCCTTTCTCCTGGCCACACTCATTCCTGGAGGCACAGAGGATGGTTGGATATGTACTTAAAACAGGGAAATAAAATATATCACTGTGAATTTTCTTGAAACTGGCCAGATCCATAGAAACTGATATTATATTTATAGCAGAATTGCATATGACTGCATAGGATGTAATACTGCTCTGTAAGAACTAAGCCCTCCAGGAGCAGTCTGCATTTTGAGCCACAGCAAGATGGTGGACAGTCCAGGTAATCTACTTTATCCTGTAGAGCTGCTGTCTTCCCTTAGGCTAAGTTCTCATGAGAGATGTTCACACTGGCTTCGTGTGCTTAGGGTTTGCAGCTTCTTCAGTTTTATGCATCTGCAAACAGTTTCTCTGTAATTTAGTTTGTGCTTCTTCTGTTTAGTTTCATCATTCATCACCAGTCACCAATAGTCTATTTACTAGATTTCCCTCCATGGGTACTCTTAATAATCACGTTAAACATCAGGAAGAACCTACCTGACAGTTAGCCTGATGGATTTTCCAGATAAGACAGGTGGGAACATAATAGGAGAGAAAACACATGAAAAGGTGAGAGACAGAAAGAGAGAGGAAACCATTTCAATAATTCACCAACAGTATAAACTCATTAAAAAGTAAAGGATGCTACAAAAGGAGAACAGGCTTCAGGATAGATGCAGATGTGTGGAACTGTTATTTTGGAAATTGCTAGAGGCTTTTGCAGGCCCTGTCTCTCCTTTTCTTTTCCTGTTTCCTCATCATTCTGTTTACTGCATTGCACAGGCTTAGAACTGACATGCAAGCATCTTCCGCCCTGAGCTTTCCACTGCCAGCTGTCTTATGTATATTAAGGACATCAGGAAAAAAGTTAACATTGCTTGATTTCTTCATTTATATTACCCAGTGTTCCATTTTTAAATCCTTAAGTGTGGCCAGAATTAAAGAAGGCTTTTAATTGGACAGTGAGTAAAACTCATCAAAGTAAGAAATGATAATTATATTGCATCTTTAGCTCGACCCTTGGAAATGGTGTTTCCCATTGTCTTAATTATTTCAAGACATCTTTTTGAGAGCTACCATACCTGTTTTAAGCACAAAGAAACTTACAAAAGGTAAATTTGATTTGATTATTTAAAATAATAAATAACTTTAAGTAAATTTGATTAATTATTTGATGCTTATTATTTCATAGAGTATGGAAAAAATGAAGCTTTCTTCAAGTTTTTTTTCTTGGTACTGGGGATTAAACTCGGGCAGTCTATTTTTATTTTTTGTTTTGAAACAGGGTCTCACTCGATTGCTGAGAGTCTCGCTGAATTGCTGAGGCTGATCTTGAACCTGTGATCCTCCTGTCTCAACCTCCCAAGTACTAGGATTACAGGTGTGTGCCACCATACCCCCAACCCCTTTTAAATTTTTTGTTTTGAAACAGGGTCTTACTAAGCTGCTGAGAATCTTGCTAAATTGCCAAGGCTGGTCTTGAACCTGTCATGCTCCTGTCTCAGCCTCCCAAGTACTGGGATTACAGGCATGTGCTACCATGCCATGTGTATTACTGGGGATTGAACCCAGGGGCATTCTACCTCTGAGCTCCACCTCCAGCCCGATTTTTTATTCTTTATTTTTGAAACAGGGTCTCACTAAGTTGCAGACGGCCTCACTAAGTAGCTAACGCTGGCTGCAAACCTGTGATCCTCCTGTCTCAGCATTCCAAGTACTGGCATTACAAGCATGGGCCACCACACCCGGCTTTAACTAGTTTGAAAATTACTTAGAGTTGTCAATTTTCTTTGGCAATTGCCAAAAAGAGACATTATGAAAATGGAATATAAGGTTGCATACTTTCATCTTTTTAATGCTTCTCCCAAACACTTCCTAAAAATTCACAAGACAAATCAAAGGCAAGGCTAGCAGAAACCACACGCAGCATGCTGGTTTTCAGGCAAAGTCGTGACTGGATTCTGTAAATGGAGAGGGCTGGGAGGCACGGGCCATGGTTTGCTTGACTGGATGTGTGTGTGAGATCTCTGCACAGTAGAACAATGGATTTCAGCAAGTCACCTGGCTCATCTCTTGCCATGAATACATTCTCCTGGACAGATCTGGCTGTAACATGAAACCTTACGTAGCTAACAGTTAAGATTACATCACCAACGTTTTATTTAGTGTTAGGAAAAACCCATTTGTTATTTGTTCAGCAACTGAGTGGTTATTTTGGGCAGCCCACTGCACTCCTCGCTGGAAAAGCTTGGAGTCTAGTTCAGAGGATGTCAGATGGTGTGACAATCCTTCTCTGCTCAAAGTGGCTGCCTGAGCGCTGCGTTGAGGACTCCGAGCCTGCCCGGGGCTCAGTGGGCAAGAGGGCTGGGTGCGATGTCTGCCACGAGAAGTGGCAGAAGGGGCAGCATGTGGGCTGTACAAGGTCATTTCTGACCCCGTTAGATATAAAGAATAACTAACTACACTGAAACACTGACAAATGCTACAATCGAGGTATGAGCGGAGTGCCTCCTGAGAAGCGAACAGGGAGAGTGCCACTTTGCATGAGAGATGGGCAAGTCTTCATTCATTCATTCATTCATTCATTCATTCAACAAGCTCTGATTGCCTGCTAGCGGGAACTGAGCTGGCTCTTAAGGGAGGTGTAGGAATTTTCCAAGTTGTAAAAGACAAAAAGGGATGCTTTAGCAGAGAGCTAACACACACACACACACACACACACACACACACACACGCACGTACGTGAGAAATATTATGGTAGGTTTAGGTAACTGGTGGGAAATGAGGGTGGCTCGGTAGGTTTGGAAGGTTGTGATTTACTCTGTCAAGTTAGGATCCATTGGAAACTTGAAGAGAGGAGTGATACAACCAGATCGGCATTACAGAAAAAAAACAGTTCTGGTGGCTGCACGGAGGATAGACTGAAACAGCTGGAGGCTGGGCCGGGGAGGCCAGAAGCTGCCCTGCAGATCCAAAGGAGAGACCCTAAGCAGAGCTGAAGGAAAGGTAGTGGAGAACAGGAGGAGCCCAGTGCCAACGAGGAAGCATCAAGAGACCCCACGACGGTCCCCCGGGGGGATGAATGGGTGGGAGGCTGCTGTAGGTGAAGAAGCCATTGACAGAGGAGTGCTGCAGGGAAACACTTTCACACAGAGTGGAGATGTCTCACAAGAAATTAAAGATGAGAATCAGATCTGGAGACCCATTCACTAGAGAGAGGTGGCTGAGGAGATGGGAGCAGGCAAGGTGCTCAAGGAGGGAACAAGAACAGGGCTAGGGGCACACCTCAGGGAAGATGAATTCTTTTTTTTAACATGCTTTTATTGGTGCATTGGAGTCTCACATCACAATGAATATCTATTTGATGTTAACATACATGCACACAGCTCTTAGTGTCTCCCCCACCTTCCCCCACCCATATGAAGTACTGGGAATGATGTTGGTATATTCCCACATGTACACATTGTTTATGATAGTAATTCCACTGAGTCACTTCTTTCTTGCCCTTTCCCTTCCCTTGTACCACTAGGGAAGATGAATTCTTAGGAGCCAATGAAGGAACCCGAAATGGAGTTGGAAGAAGTCCACAGAGAGTATCAAAGAAACCGAGGAGGAGGTGGCTTAGAAGGCAGGAGCAGGGCCAGATGCCCGGAAGACTAAAAGGCACTAAGAAACTGTGCCTGTCGTGGTGGCACACACAGGAGCTGCTACTTTCATTGGGCTTTTTGGGCAAAATCTCTGGATGTAGCAACAAGCAAGACTTGTTGCTAATTTTATTAAGAGTAATTTCAGGCTGAGCATGGTAGCACATGCTCCCAGTACTTGGAAGGCTGAGACAGGAGGATGGCAGGTTCAAGGACAGTTTCAGCAACTTAGTGAGACCCTCAGCGACTTAGTGAGCTCTATTTCAAAATAAAAAATAAAATCAGGCTGGGGATGTAGCTCAAGGGTAGAATGCCCCTGGGTTCAGTCCCCAGTACCCCTCCCCCCGCACACAAAAGAGTAGTTTCAGGAGAAGGAGGGTATCAGAAGTGAAGGGGACACAGTGGCTGTGCCAGGAGTGCTGGCGAGGGGGAGCAGAGCAGTGGAGCAATGGACAGGTCAGGACACATGCTCCTCGGCTGATCTGAGGGCACTGAGCTGATTTCTCTCAATATTCAAAGATGCTTGGCTGAGCAAATAAAACAAATAAAAGATAAAAGGTGGTCACTTCTCTTCTCCCCTGCTCTCCTAACTGCAGGTAGCACCAGGGTGTCAATGACGCAGGCTGTGCACAGGCCTCCATGGATGACAACATTGGGGGTGGCCACGTAGTCCCATCTGGGGCCCACACTGTACCTCCCTCCCTACTGCATCACTTGACAAGAGGACAGCCCTGGACGGCTGCAGAGTTCAAGGGGACCACGGGAGGTCTTCGAGGTACTGTTCCTCCAGCAAGGCAATTATACTCTCTACTAGAGCTAACAATCCAACCTCATTTTAGGGGATTTTCTGATGGTGTACTTTGATAGAGCTTTCAAAGAAGCCTTTTCGTACATAATTTTAATGAAAGATGAACACACATAAAAAGAAGGCAAATATACTAAGTCTTTGGGGAGTCTAATCACAGAAGCAAGAAATCCACTAAGTGCCCGCTTCATTTCATGATGGCTTTACAGGTGTGGAAAAGCGAGCACAGAGCTTCAGTCCAATCAGGCTGTCAAGTCCCACCTTCTCCCTCTGCCCTCCAGGGTCACCGTCACCATTCTCCCGTCCTCGCCAGGACTGAAGGCGTCCACTCTGAATGGCGCCGCTGAAGTCAAGAAGCGTGCACTCTCAGGCAAGGCCGGCTTTTAGGACCTATCTGTGTGCTTTGTGGGGTGTCTGTACAATGAATACTCCCACATGCTTATGTGTAAAATCCAAGCCTTATTTATTTGCATAAACAGATTTTTTCTTCAGGCTCATTTCCCCAGTAAAAAGCTCAGCACGAGTCTTATCTTATGGTCGCGGTGGTTTCTAGTTACTTTTCACTATCCCATGCTCTTTGGGGAGTTTCTAAGGTTTCCCAGTCTTCACATTTCCTCCCATTTGGTGCCAGCTTTACAGAGGAGACTGATTGGTAATGAGGAGTTCTGAGGACCTTCACAGCTGAATACTCAGGGGTAAGGTCCGGAGTTAACCTTTACAGCATCCTGTTCTTACAAACAGCACTGGAGTGATAAGCTCTCATATTTTGTTCATTTCCCAAATTAAGAGATGATTCTTTCATTCTTCCAAGGGAAACAATATTTAGTTCTATAGAGATATTACATGTCTGAAACCTAAAATGAAATGTAACTTTTGCATTTAAACTCAAAGGCAAGCCGGGTGTGGTGGCGCATGCTTGTAATCCCAGTACTTTGGGAGGCGGAGACCGGAGGATCTGGGTTCGCGGCCAGCCTCAGCTCTCTCTCTGTGTCTCTCTCTCTCTCTCTCTCTCTTTCTCTCTCTCTACTTAGTGAGGCTCTCGGCAACTTCATGAGACCCGGTTTCAAAATAAAGTGTAAAAAAAATAGGGCCGGGGGGTGTGGCGCGGAGGTAGATCGCCCCTGGGTTCAATCCCCGGTACCGCAAAAACAAACAAACAAACAAACAAACAAACAAAACAAAACTCAAAGGCAGCCTTACAGTTAGCATTTGCGTTTGCATTGTCTGTAATCATTAAATAGAACTGAATCATAATTTCAGATCTGGAGGTATCCATCTGAAAGACTCTTAATAAGTAATTGAACAATTGGTCATTTTTAAAAAGAATTTTTAGATTTACAAAGAAAAAGAAATAATGATTTTCCTTTTAAATTATAAATTAGGAAATGTTTGGCATCAGGTCAGAAATCACCATTGGTGTTTTTAGCTTGGCCTTAAAACACGTCCTGAGCCAGGCGGGGTGGCGCACGCTTGTAATCCCAGTACTTTGGGAGGCAGAGACCAGAGGATCTGGGTTCGCGGCCAGCCTCAGCTCTCTCTCTCTCTCTCTCCCCATGTCTTTCTCTCTCTCTCTCCTTAGTGAGGCCCTCCATAACTTCGTGAGACCCAGTTTCAAAATAAAGTATAAAAAATAGGGCTGGGGGCATAGCGCAGAGGTAGAATGCCCCTGGGTTCAATCCCTGGTACTGAAAAAAAAAAAAAAACCACGTCCTGAGAATCGCTGCAGTTGTCCCTCAGTATCACTGGCTAGTAGTCCCAGGAAGCCCCTCCCCCCACAAATACCAAAATCTGTGGATGCTCAAGTCTTTTATATAAAATGGCATACTATGTGCATACAACCTAGGCACATGTTCTCATGCATTTTAAGTTATCTCTAAATTACTTATAACATCTAATACAATGTAAACGATAAGTAAATAGTTGTTATTCTATATTGTTGAGGGGATAATGACAAGAAAGAAAAGGGTACACGTTCAGTAGAGGCACAGTATTTTTTTTCCGAATATTTTTGACCCATGGTTGGCTGAATCTGAGGATGGAGAACCCATGATACCAAAGGCCAAATGTAGTTTCTCACTTTATTTCTATTTTTTTTTTTTTGCCACTCTGGGGATTGAACTTGGGGCTTCCTGTGTGCCAGGTAAGTACGCTACCACTGAGCTATACCCCAGCCCTGGTTTCTCATTTCCACATGCAGAATCAACAGCGTGGGGACTTCCTGTTCTGAGTGCATGGGCAATGATCTCAGAGCTCAGCTTTCCTGAGCATGAATGAGAACAGAGAGGCTGGGTCTGGGAGCCCTTCGGCTGTGAGCAGCCCTGTTGGGTACGGGTCTGGCGTGATACTGATGCTCCTAGTGAGAATCCTTTGTGCCCCATCAGCAACAGAGAGAAGGGAAAGAGTGAGGCGGTCCACGGGAGAAGCCCAGTCCTTGGGTCTTACCGTACACTGACCACCAGCCTGTCTCTGAAGCACTGGCTGGGGAGGAGATTTCACATGGCTACCCCGAGAATGCTTTCTAGTTAAGACACTCAGTGCCAAGTCACAGCTATTAATTTTGCCATATAATATTTTCCTGGGTTAGTTACAAAGCTTAATTATTACACTCAATTTCAGCAAGTGAATTAAAATAGGATCAAATAATTATGTTTGGTAGCCCTCAGTGACTTTCAAATAATTAAAACATAAAGAAAACAAGCAGTATTGTGGAGATTTGGTATGTAGTGAAACTAACTAGGATGTGGGGATTAGAAGGCATAAAAAGCAGACCACAGAGCAGCCGTTAGAAATGAACTCTCACCCTTCCAAACTTAGTGTGAAGGTTGCTTCCTGGGAAAAGGCTTCCCGGGTCTCCTAGGCTGGTCGATGGCTTTCTTCTTGTGTCCCTACCTCATATCCACTGCCCTGAGTGTCAGGAGCTCTGCTTCCCTTACTACACGGGAGACCCTTGATCACCACACCTTTCTTGGCTTGTCTTCCTCATAGTCACTAGAGCAGGCTTATGTTGAACCCTATGAAGTAGCCATTTTTCAAGACAAACATGGCTAAATGTAGCAGTTTCCCAGGATTCAATCTCATGGCTGTTGAAGTTCATGCCTGTTAAAAAAACTAGCCAAGGACTTGATCTTTGGCAAGGAGCACATAGCTGGTGTTATACAGAACCATGCAGAGGTGCCGGCCTCTGCACACACGGAGACCTTGGCAAAGCTCAGAGAGCCTTGGTGCCCAGAGACAGAAAGGAGGCTGTGGAGGGACTCAGAGTGAGACTGCAGGGCCACCAGAGGCCCCTGCAGGGAGGAGAAAGCTGCCACCATCCTGTGATTTTTCAGCCTCCAGGGGAAGAGGGTTAGGTTTTCATTTCTGCATAGGAAACTGGCTCAAACTGCAGGCATGGAGAGAAGCAAGATGGACTTCCTGGGGGTCCAGAATGGCTGAGGGCAGCTGGGATGTTGCTCCCTCCGGACATCTTTTAAAATAGTTTGAGCTTTCCTCTGTCACCAATGACTGAGATGTGTCACTTGAATGGGAGATGAGGCTAACTGGCCTCTTAAGGGCTTTTCTGGTCATAAGAACTCTGGCAAAAGGGTTGGAGGAATATAGGACCTGGCTAAGACCATGTGTCGGGGACAGATAACGGGGGCAAATGGCCATTCAGACCTCGTCTCCAGCCTGAGACGTACTGCCTGTGTAACTCACAAACTCTGGCTGAAGCCTGGCACAGCACAAGGCGGTGTCCCCTGTCTCTGTTGCTCTAGTCCAGCGGCTTCTAGGCAGAGCTATCGCCTACTTGCACAGCAGACTTAGCGGAAGGCCCAGTGGGCCAAGGCCCAGGCTTTCAAACTTTTGAGTGCATCCGAACCGAACCCCATGGAGGGCTTGGTGAATAACAGATTGTTGGGCCCCACCCCCAGGGTTTCTGATTCAGGAACCAGGCGGTGGGGCCTGAGAATTTGCAATTCTAACAAGTTTCCAGATGCTGCTGATACTGCATGTCTGGGCCCCCACTTCGAGAACTACTGCTTGATCAGTTTGATTGAAAGTTGCTGTCAGAACTGTTCTCTGCTGCTTTGCATGTAAACTCAGTGTACTGCATCCCACATTAATTCAGAGAGAAGCCAGTTTATCAAAACGCGCTTTCTCCACTTGACAAGTGATTTCCAAAAATCCTTCATTAGCATCTAGCTACAGCTCTTGGTCTTAAGAGCAATTAACAAGAATTATTTAATCCTCTCATGGTTTCTCAGGGACTGTGAAAGCAGGAAACATTCTTCACATAAAAGAAAGAGCAGCAGTGGTAAAGACAGATTCTAGAGTTGCATCTGGAAAAGATGTTGATAAGGGTAGGTGTTATGCCCAAGATGTCCGGTATCTCATAAGAGTTCCCCAGCTCTCCACCAACTACGAACACATTCAAAATATTGAGTATGTGCTGCTGAGAGAGGTGGCGTGCAAACAGCAACGTGTGTTCATGTGCTGCTCCTGGGAGTGTAAACTAGAATACATTTCTTGAAGGCAATTTTGCAATAGTTATCCAAAGTTTTTTTTTTTTGTGGCACTGGGGATTGAACCCAGGTGAGAGAGGTCTCGTGCAAACAGCAACGTGTGTTCATGTGCTGCTCCTGGGAGTGTAAACTAGAATACGTTTCTAGAAGGCAATTTTGTAATAGTTATCCAAAGTTTTTTTTTTTTTTTGCGTACTGGGGATTGAACCCAGGGGTATTCTACCTCCGAGCTACACCCCCAGCCCTATTTTATTTTTTATTTTGAAACAGTGTCTCACTAAGTTGTGGAGGGCCTCACTAAGTAGCTGAGGCTGGCTGCGAATCTGCGATCCTCCTGTCTCAGCCTCCCAAGTACTGGGATTACAAGTGTGTGCCACCAGGCCCCGCTTTATCCAAAGTTTTGAGATGCGTTTACCCCTGACCCAGCTGGTCTACATTTAGTGGCTTATTCTAAGGAAGTAATGAGACCAGTTGCAAATGATTTAGGAAAAAGCATGTCACATGGAGTATTGAGTAAATAAACTTGGTTCAACTAGGGGTTGCAAAAGTGTATCCAACCACTGTAA
This sequence comes from Glis glis, assembly GCA_004027185.1. Classification (NCBI taxonomy): domain Eukaryota; kingdom Metazoa; phylum Chordata; class Mammalia; order Rodentia; family Gliridae; genus Glis; species Glis glis. The sequence continues at coordinate 43,212 of PVJS01000086.1, forward strand.
ATAATATTGAGAATGAATACTTTCTAGAATAAAAATATTTCAAAATATATTGTGTTTTGAAATAGATTATGAAATAGCAGGTATAGAATATTTCCTTTTTTTTTTTTTAGTGGAAAAGTGATGCCCATGAATGCATAAGAAATCAGTCTGAAGGATCACACTCGAACACAGTGTGAGGGAGGTGTTTACCACTCCTGGGTGGTAAAGTTACAGTTGTTTTTTATTTCTCCATTCTGGTCTCTTTTAGAAGTGGATAACAATGAACAAGTATTGCTTTTGTAATAGGAAACAAAATGAAGTTAAAATTTTTATTTTTTACTTTTATCTTTTTGTGGTACCAGGGATTGAACCCAGGGGCATTTTACCTCCGAGCTACACCCCCAGCCCTATTTTTTATTCTTTATTTTGAAACAGGGTCTCACTAAGTTGCAGAGGGCCTCACTAAGTAGCTGAGGCTGGCCACGAATCTGCGATCCTCCGTTCTCAGCCTCCCAAGTACTGGGATTACAAGTGTGCGCCACCACGCCTAGCTAAAAGTTTATGACTTTAGTCAAAAACCTTTATGAATGTATAACAAACACTGAGTTTTGGAATCCATCATTTGTAAGTACGACTTCAGCTGTGTGTGTGTGTGTGTGTGTGTGTGTGTGTGTGTGTGTTTGGTTATCTTGAATTTGTGAAGGGATCCCCTGATGAGCTCCTTCCTCCAGGAAGCACTGTGGTGTAGTGAACAAGAGCACAGGAAAGTATGTTTGGATTCCTGGCGTCCATCTTTTCCTAGCTGTGTGACTAGCTACTTAGCCTCTTTGTCTTAGTTACCTCACTTGTAAAATAGGTACAATAGTATAGCATCTATTTTGTAGAGTTGTTGTGAGGATGACATATGATAATTCAGGGCCTAGCACGTAATAAGTTATCAATAGACTTTAGCTAGTCCTGTTATCCTGAGGATGGATGCTATTGCTGGGAAAGCTCCTTTCCAAAGCACAGTAACCCACTGGCAAAACAGAAGCGAATCTAAAATCTGTGAGCACGACTGAATACTGTCTGCTACATGTTATGATGGCAGTGAAATGGTGGTTGCAACAACGAACACCCATCAGAACAATACGTTTGGGCCAAGAGGACCGACGGAGTCAACGTGCTTAGAAAGAGAGCTTAAGACAAGTGCAGAATAAAGACAGAAGAAGCCTGGTGTGGTGGTGCACACCTGTTAATCTCAGTACTTGAGAGGCTCAGACAGGAGGATTGCAGGTTTGAGGCTGGCCTCAGCAACTTAGTGAGACCATATTTCAAAATAAAAAGGGCTGGGGGTGTGGCTTGAAGGTAGAATGTTCTTGGATTCCATCTCTAGTACCAAAAAAAAAAAAAAAAAGACAGAAGAAGCCCATGAACTCTTTCTGTGATGTGGGGCAGTGAGGGTGTCATGGAGATAATATGGGATAAAATGGATGGTACTGTTTAGTCTTCTGCTGTGTAGACTCTTGAGAAAATATCCAGGAAGGAAAAGGTTTATGTGAACAAAGATCAGCAACAGGGAGTTAGAAATGTGGCTGCGTGTGCTATTTTATTTTAGCGCTGCTAGGGCTCAAACCCATGACCTCGTGCCTGCTTGGCAAACACTCTACCACTGAGCTACACCCCCAGCCCAAGTACTGCTCCTTCAACACATGTATGGGCTTAGATCCATATTCACCATGACTTTTGCAGTACCTGGGAGAGAGTGAAAGATAAAATATTTGATTCTTCATTGAAACGTGGGCAACAGAGACTTTAAAAACAGTTGTTATAGACTTTTTTTTCCCCTAGCCTGGTTCCTAAGAAGTAATTCCTGAAGATATTTGTGAAAATGACAATTCCTCACAGAAGGAATTTGTGTAAAGACAGAAGAACTAAACATGATTTTAGTGTGAATTAGTCTCTTATAAGGAAAAAGGCTTTTTAATTTAACATTTATATCTAATTCTGAAATCTAAGTTTTTTAAAGGTTTCAACCCATTTCTATCGTTTCTTTGAAAGCACAGAAGATAGTATTCACATGTGAACTGAGGTACAGATTATTATTTGGAAACCTACATATTTGAAAATTCATACTTTAGAAGTTTTGCCAGATTTAAAGTTTAAAAATCATGCATGCTCAGGGGACTAGACCCAATGAGAAGTATGGCAAAATGACCTATACCTGTGGGAAATGAACCCACAGGTTCCAAAACCTTAATACATTAGAATATTTATTTATCCCTGACTTAAAAACAATCTTGAAATATTTTCGCTCATATCAGGAAGGGAGATTTCCACCTTATCCTAGTTAAAAACAGGTATTTCTTTTCCTTCTTTTTTTGCGGGGAGGAATTTCCTTAACCAAAAACACCTGTGAATAATACTAACCATCAACTCTGGGATTAGAGAAAGTAGTATTGCAGAGAGTATTAAATTGAATATAATGGCCTACCTCTTATAGTAGCAGATGTTTCCTAATGGTATATTTAATTTAATTAGGGAGGTGATGGAGTTCTGTGTATTGGTGATAATTAAACCCTGGGGCAAAATTCAGGGCTGGGGTAGGGAAAGTGTGAACCTAGGGAGGCAATACAGAATAGAACAACCTGGTTAGAACACAGCCCTGTATCACCTCTATGGCTCAGACTCTTCAAAGTGGGAGTTATTCATACAAAACAAGCCCCAAGCCGGCTGTGGTGGAGCCTGCCAGTAATCCTAGTACTTGAGACGCTGAGACAGGAGGATTGCAGGTTCATGGCCAGCCTCAACAACTTAGTGAGACCATGTTTCAAAATAAAAAATAAAATAGGGCTGGGGGTGTAGTTCAGAGGCACAATGCCTCTGGGTTCAATCCCTAGTAACACACACACGCGCGCGCACACACACACACACACACACACACACACACATATACACCAAGCCCCAAACCATGAAAGGACCAAAGCAATATACTTATTGCTTTGCAAAATTCAGTCTTATGGACACATTATTTTACTTAAAAGAGGCAACTCCCAATAAACTTAGGGACAAATTACCTCCCCCAAATATAAAACTTCAAAATCACCTATCCCAACTTATGTATAGTTTCCCTTCTTCATTTTTTCCCTTTTGGCCTTTAAAAAATGGAAATAAGGCCGGGTGTGGTGGCACAGGCTTGTAATCCCACTACTTGGGAGGTGGAGACTGGAGGATTTGGGTTCGTGGCCAGCCTCAGCTACTTAGTGAGGCCCTCCACAACTTCATGAGACCCGGTTTCAAAATAAAATATAAAAAATAGGGCCGGGGGTGTAGCTTGGAGGTAGAACCCCCCCTGGATTCAATCCCCAGTACCGCAAAAAAAAAAAACAAAAAAATAAACGGAAATAAGCCGGGCGTGGTGGCGCACACTTGTAATCCCAGTACTTGGGAGGCTGAGACAGGAGGATTGCAGGTTTGTGGCCAGCCTCAGCTACTTAGTGAGGCCCTCCGCAACTAAGTGAGACCCTGTTTCAAAATAAAGAATAAAAAATAGGGCTGGGGGTGTAGCTCGGAGGTAGAATGCCTCTGGGTTCAATCCCTAGTGCCTCAGAAAAAAAAAAAAGGAAATAAAAGTTGAGAATATATGCCAAACAAGATTATCCAGTTTCAAAAAGCAAATAGTTGTATGTTTTCTCTCATATGTGGAAGCTAGATAGAAATTGGGAAACAAGGGTAAACTCAGTTAAGAGAAGCAGAGACTCCAATGGAGTGGTGGAGGGGGTTTAGGGGAGGGTGGAGGAGGGATAGAGATGTAAAGAAGGTAACAGTTGAAATAGTGCTATGTACGTATACGAAATTACCAATGCCAATCTCAAAGACATGTGCAGGGAAGGGAAGGAGTAGGATGGGATCTGGAGGGAACTGCTCCAAGTGTGTGTGCCCATATATTCCTATCACTCTACACCTCAGTGTGATGTATAATTACAACGTACTGATAAAAGCATAAAAAAGGAAATAAAAGTATAGGATTCCTACAGTGTGGGATACTCCCTTATGTACTGTGTACAAAGAAAACAAGGGGAGTGGGACACTGGCTTCAGAGTTGGGGAAAAACAAATGAAATGATCCAAAGCAACCATATCCATGAATTTGCTCATTTTCAAGCATTTGGAGGAGGAAGCTACCATGTTATGAGATGTAACTGAACTAAGCACTTTACATGCACTGTTTACTTTTTTTCTTTTGTGGTACTGGGGACTGAACCCAGGGGCATCCTACCTCCAAGCTATACCCCCAGCCCTTTCATTTTTTGTTTTGACACAGGGTCTCACTAAGTTGCTGAGGGTCTCACTAAGTTGCTAAGGCTGATCTCAAACCTCTAATCCTCCTGTCTCAGCCTCCCAAGTACTGGGATTACAGGTGTGGGCCACCATGTCTGGCTAAGTGCATTATTTTATTCAACTATGACAACAACTTTGCAAAGCAGCTATTACAAAACATGTGCTGAGGAGACAATACATGTGGTTAGGAAGGGGTGGCGATGGTGGCATAGGTAACCAGGCACTGATACCGTGTGTTGTGAGGTATGACAGAAGGGAGGGTCCATGCCCTATGGGGAATGTGGTAGGAGGTGTATCAGATTCAGCATCCCAGAACTAATGCTTCCCCCAGGAATTGTTTCAGAAATGAAGACTGTGTCTCTGAGCATGGATTTAGCTGGAAAACCCAACCAGTAATATAAAAGGCAGCGCTAAACGAGTATGCTCAAATAGGCATCTTTTACAACTCTTCACACATCACTAATATATGTTTATAGATTTTTAAATCTTAAATAGAAATGTCTTTAAAGTTGTCACGGTATTATAGGAAATAAGCAGCCAGGCTGTACAACACCAAGGAGCAAAAGAATTCATAGAAATCATTCTACCTAAAGGTATGTATGTATCAACATCAAAGCATATCTAATCCCAGGCTTTTATTAAAGAAAACTCCAAAAGATAAAACAGAAATTGCAATTTACTTAATAAAAAATTATCGGGGCTTAAATGCAAGTTCCTATTGATTCTTCTTCACTAAACACAATTTAGAAGATAATATCAAAAAGGAGAATTATTTAGAGTTTGGATCCAGGGCAAAAAAAATCTTAAGATGAATAACTTCATAGAAATATTTATATTTATAGTATCTCTGTCATAATTGCCTAAACTTGGAAGCAACCAAGGTATAATGGTGGATACATAACTTGTCAAAACCTCCAATACTGTATAACATAAAGAATGAACTCCAGCGCCGGGCGTGGTGGTGCACGCTTGTAATCCCAGTACTTGGGAGGCTGAGACCGGAGGATCCAGGTTCACGGCCGGCCTCAGCTACTTAGTGAGGCCCTCCGCAACTTCGTGAGACCTGGTTTCAAAATAAAGTATAAAAAATAGGGCTGGGGGTGTAGCTCGGAGGTAGAACCCCCCTGGGTTCAATCCCCGGTACCGCACACAAAAAAAATAATGAACTCCAATGTAAACCATGGACTTTAATTAATAATACATCAATATTGCTTCATAATTGAGGCAAACACACCACAATAGTGCAAGATGTTAATAATAGAGAAACTGTGAGAGTGGTAGCGGTAGAGGTGGTATCCAGGAACTCTATAATTTATGCTCCATTTTTCTGTAAACCTAAAACTGCTCTAAAATTAAAGGACTTTTAGGGGTGTGAACTACTCTGTATAATAATACATCGGTGGATACAGGCCATTGTCAGTTTGTCCAAACTCATGAAATGTACACCAAGAGTGAACCCTGATGTCAACTACGGGTCCAGGTGATTATTATGGGTGGACGTAGGTTCATCAATTGTAACGAATGTACCACTCTGGTGGGGGTGTTGGTAATGAAGGAGGCTGCTTATGTGCGGGACAGAGGGTACACAGGACATCTCAGTCCCTCTCTCTCCATTTTTCTGTAAAACTAAAACTGCACTTAATGTCTATTGGAAAAATTGTCTACTAATTAAAAAATCTTAAGAATTTGAGAAAGACTGGTTAACCTAAGCAAAGAGAGAAATGGTTTCTTATTGTAGAACGGTGTGGATCAAACTACCACTTAACATAGTTTATTATGCCATATTTTTAACTGAAATACTGTGCATAATAAAACACCAGGAAATTAGTGAAAGTTCTTAATTCAGAACTGAAAGGGATGTTAGTGATGAATGAAGAGGTTTAGATAAACTTAGAAATTAACCAGTTATGACTATCAAATTCCAAATACTTCCAAGAAGGGAAAACTGTGTTTGCTTTCTGCTGGAGCAAAATGAATGTCTCAAAGCCAGTGTTATGAAAAAAAAAAATCCTTCAGTCACGAAGAATGTAATAAGAATTCTTCTGAAAAATTTATTTATGTTAATATATTGTAATATACCCCAAATGGCTAGAGATGCCTGTACCTAAATAGTTTAATTTAGCCGGTGCTAATCTTAGGGACTATTTGAAGGTTACTAGAGCCATTTGAAAGACAGCTTTATGGAAATATAATTCATATACTGTCAAATTCAACCATTTGAAATATGTACAATTCAATAATTTTTAGTATATTTATAGAATTACACAATCAGCATCAAGATCTACATAATGCCATCTCTTAAGATATATAAATGACCCAGTAGAGTATGGTGGTGCATGTAATCCCAGTACTAGGGAGGCTGAGACAGAAGGATCACAGCGCCAAGGCCAGCACGCAGTAACTTAGCAAGATCCTGTTTAAAAAAAATAGGTCTGGGGGTAGAGGGTCCCTGGGTTCAATTACCAGTATCACCACCACCACCACACACACTCAAAAAATCTCAGGACAATGTATGTTCCACTGCACATTAGAGAGGTGGTCTAGCCTGGAGACTCAGTGTGGGAGGTAGAGTTAGATTGCATGGGTTCAAATCCTGAGTCTACCACTTATAGTTGTGCAATGCTAGGCAAGTTACTTAACTTCCCAAGGCCTTTATTTCCCCATATATAAAGTGATACCAACAGTCATATAGGTTGAGCACCTCTAATCTGAAAATCTGAAATCTGAAATTCTCCCAAATCTGAAACTTTCTGAGTGCCTAAATGAGGCCACAGTGGAAGACCTCCTGTGACGGGTCACAGCCAAACGCAGGCGCACTGAGAATATCACAGGAAATTACCTTCAGCTATGTGTGTAAGGTGTACATCAAACATATATGAATTTTGTCTTTAGACTTGGGTTTTATCTCTGTGCTATCTAGTTATGTATATGCAAATATTCCAAAATCCAAAAAAAAAAAAATCAAAATTTGAGACATTCCTGGTCCCAAGCATTTTGGATAAGGGATAAAGTATCTACTTCAAGGATGAAATGTAATAATGTGCATAACTCTCTTGTGCAGGGCTGGGCATACAAGTGTTACCTGTTATTAGCGCTAATTAGCTGATTTTAGGAGACCAGGGCTCCATGTCATTTTCAGGATCATCTATGAGCCCAGCACATGGTAATGTGAAGACCCTCTTTGGTGGTACTTCTACCACTTTGTGGCAAGTAAATGTTTACATGTTTCCTTCTTCCATGGGACTGTCAACTTAATGAAAGTGGGAGCCAAATTGTAGTCATCTTTGTTAACAAAATACATTTAAGAAAACATCTCAGATGGGCGTGGTGGCACACAGCTATAATCCCAGTACTTGGGAAGCTGAGATAGGAGGATCGCAGGTTCAAAGCCAGCCTCAGCAACTTATTGAGGCTCTCAGCAACTTAGTGAGACCATGTTTCAAAATAAAAAATAAAATTGGATTTGGGGTGTAGCTCAGAGGTAGAACACCCCTGGGTTCAATCCCCAGTGACACACACACACACACACACACACACACACAAAAAAAAAAAAAACTGGAACCATACTTATTTACTTCTTACTGGGAAGGAAATTTTAATTTCAGCTAAAATGCACATTACTGAATTAAAAATTTCCTTTTTTCAATTAAAACAATAAACCAGATAAAGTTTAACCTATAATACTTTGGCCTAATAATACTACTGGATATCAACCTGTGTCCTAAAGATTTTCCCATTGCAGGCGTGGGGGACTTGATTTTATGGGACATTAGGCTGAAATGCCACAATGCTAAAAGCAGAGAAAACAGCAACTTTGGGTTCAAACTGAAAATTAACTGCAAGTTGAGATCCACACCATTTTTAGTTGGTGAAAGTTCTCATTTATGATACAAAATAGTCCCAGATAACAGATCTAATAGTCTGTGCTTCTGGTTTTGAAGCACCAGTGAATGCAGTTTTAGCTGCTGTATCAAGGACCAAGATTTATTTAATCAAGATGGGAAATAAGGGGCTTATGATATTCTATGAAGCGATGGAGCTTCTATTTTCATGTAAACCACCTAAAATAAACACAAGGGTAGCAAACCAGAAAAATGCCCCAAAGAATAGAAGAATGGCTTTGAAATAAATAGCTTTTTCTAAGTTTCATTTTAAGCAACAGACAAGTATTTAACTAAATTATCCTCTACCGAGACTATTAAAATGGCTTTGCTATTGCTATCAGGATGTAATTTCAGATCCATTCAATTTCAAGAAATTGACTGAAATTGAAATCACAGATCTGGTGTTTTTTAAATGATGCTAGCTAGCTACATGCACAATACCATATTTATGCTAATTAGAACATTGAAGTAGCTGGACCCAGGTAATTTAGTTAATAGTATTAAATCAGAGGTGCCAAATTAATTTCTTAGACACGTTCATGAACATCTCTGTAACCATTATGAGGCTTGACGATTAAAAAATGTCCCCACATTCTCATCGCTCAGTGGTGACACAATTTAGGTCAGATGTGTGTATATTTAGAACACAAGATTCCCAGAATTAGAAAACCAGGAAAACCTCTAAAGGGCACCTAACCTAATGTCCTTTTCTAATAAGTAAACAGAGGCTTAGGAGAATCGGGAATGTAGCGGTTGGAAGCTTGAGTTCTGGAGTCAGACGGACCTGAATTCCAGTCTCAGGTTGACAAGTGAATCACTGCATGACCTGGGAGAGTTATTTAACCTCTCTAAACCTCAGTGTCTACATCTGTGAATGAGGATAATGATTATGCTTTGAAACACTGGAATTACTCAGGCGATGTAAGCAACTATCATATTGTCATTGTGAGTAAAAAGTGACTCCTAAGGCAAGAAACTATCAACAGAACTCGAACTTAGAGCTCCATCTGAACACAGTACCTAGGATAAAAATTACTGGTGCAACCTAAAATAGATGGGCAACTATTTCAGTCATTTTGTTGTTAAATTGGTCAAAATATTAAATTAGTGATTACATATTGAAGTATCAGTTTCATGAAGGTTCACATATACTTTAGATTTCCATGAACAATGACTATTTCATATTTACCTTCATAACTGGTTAGCTCAGTTATATACTTTTAAATATTTTCTACCAAAAGCTCATCATATAGAATTAATTGACAAGGCATACTGGCCACAAGTAAAAGTTAGGATTCACTCTCTAATGGTCTTAAATTTGACTTTGGTTGGTTGGTATACCAATTAAGTCCAGTATTGTTAATTTGTACTGTCAGCCCGTCATCGCCATGTCCTTTATACATCTGCTATGGAGGAAGTGAGAACAAGGGGCACGTGAGAGGAACCTCACTGGCAGCCTGGAAGAAGTCTGCTTTGGTTAAAATGGACTTCCAGGAACCCAGAGGCCACTAATCACAGACATTTGGAATTGCCACTTTTGTCAACATTTACTGCCCTATGTGGTTCATTACACTCAGAATTAAATGTTTTTCTTTTCTTTCCTTTTCTTCTCTCCTTTTTTTATTTCTTTATTTTATTTTTTTATAGTACTGGGGATTGAGCCCAGGGGCATTCTGACTCCAGACTACACCCTAGCCCTTTTTAAATTTTGTTTTGAAATAGGGTCTTGCTAGGTTGCTGAGAGTCTTTTTAAGTTGCTGAGGCTCATCTCAAACCTGCAATCCTCCTGACTCAGCCTCCCAAGTACTGGTATTACAGGTATGTGCCACCATGCCCAGCTGAATGTTTTTTATATTTAAAATAATTAATACTTAACAAGTCACATAAAGAATATTAGCTTTATATAATACATTCTCAATACTCTTGCCTTTAGTAACTTTCAGTTAACCTGGCAGTCTTTTCAGTAAATATGCTCAGACTGTCAAGTGGGTGCTTAAAATATTTTCTTGAAATAAACGAAAGATCATTTTTATCCTAGTCTGGAAAATGATTAATGTATATGGCTAAGTTTAATTTTTAAAAATAATTAAGAGCAAATGTAATATGGTATAAGTATATTAAAGAGATATTAACTTAAACTACAGTGAGACAAACCCTTGTATAAACACTAACAAAGTCAAAACACCTTTTTATGTAACACCAATGTGATTCAGCAGACCAACAGATGAAGGAAATAGTAATTTGAAAGGTGGCAATTTGTATCCATACCCAGCATTTAGTATTTCAGCTACTAGAAATAAAATAGTTTGGCAAACTTACCCGCATTTTTGCACAGGCATCTTGGGTTGATTCTGTCCCCCTGAGCTCTTTTATCAGCATAGAACCTAAATACTAAAATACAAAATAAATAAATAAATAAAAATTAAAAAGGAATGATTTATGAAAAGGAGAGCTTAAATATAAGTAATGACTAAAAAACAAATGGTGGAAGTACCACTGGCTATACATTCTTGATAACTTTAAGAAACTAATAGTAACTAATCCTTACAAATAGAACACATTCATAGAGAGAATGCAGCAGAATTAACCACAAGTTCTGGGGGCTGTAAATTGCTCTTTATAATGAAACGGCAGCATTTTCTAAAGATGCCATCTTTCAAATCATATTTAACTGCAAAATGGGGCGTCTAAAAATGTCCCCCTCCCCTATTTTTGTGGCAGCAGTGTCTGCAAAAATAACTCACACTACTCTCTGTGTAATTACAGGGTTGAATGAGACAGCTGAGAAGCTAGGCAACATGTCCCCCATTTGGGCTTATTCGACGGCATAGGTAATTAACACTAGGTTGTTCTTAGGCAGAGACGTGATTTTGGACCTCTTTCCTTCCCAGCTGTGTGCCCTGTGGTTGAGCCACCTGAGACTGGGATGGGAAGGGGTGAGGAGTGAGAATGCCATTCTCAGCTTCACTGCGGACTGCGCCGAGTCCTAGTGCAAAGTGCTGCTTGGATCCCCGGGGGGAGGCAGGGGAAGGATGAGAATGTCTCCCCTGGGCATTGCCAGTCACCCTGCTGTTAGGTGATGGAGCCCAAGACCACCCTGGTACACACAGCACCACCCAGCTCTCCTGCTGCTGGAAGGGAACAAATAGTGTTGACTAAAGTGTCTACGTTGCCTTTTTACCACTTGACTCCTCATCAACCTTTGAAAGTTCAACAGCATTCTTTCCTTTTGTCTTTTTTCCCTTCTCAATGATCTTAAAAAAGAGCCCTATGCATCTTTTTAAAAAGATTCTAATTATTTTAGAAGAGGTTTGAAGGACAGCTCCTGACTTAACTGGAGACACCCGGGGCAGTGCAGGAAGAGCGATGGGAATCAGTGGCAGGAGGCTTGGTCAAGGGCCCTGGAGAAAGACATGTTCAGAAAGGCTCAGGGATTTGGGGTTGGAGCTTTGGAGGAAGCCTTTTCAACCCTACAGTTTTGGGGCAATTACTGTTGAAAGAAATCCAACGCTGTAAGATAAGCAAGCAGTGAGAGAAGAAAATAGCATGATGAAAAAGAAAAAAACCCAATTGCCAAGAGATCACCAGAACGCCCACATCTTAATCAAATTAAGAAAAATGATCTTAGTAAAATCTTGGTCTTTGATGTTATCAGGAAAGTTGGTCCTAATTGAAACGTTTGTTTTACAGGGAGGCGTTTCGATGCACAGCTGAGGGTGCAGCCGTTTTTTTTCTCCTGTAGTCATGACAACCACCACCTGCCCCAAAGCCTACAGTATCTTTTGAACATTTACCTGTTTGCATTACTCATAATTCTCAGCTAAGCATAACTATTCCCTCTGCGGTAAAAGATATGAAAAAGAAAGCTCCAAACCAGTACTATGATCCTAGTGAAGACAAGGAAGGGAATCTAGTATTTATGTAAAGTAGTCAACTCAATGTTTTGAGATCACTGACCAGTGAGTGAAGTGTATATACGTGCTATATTTATATTCATTTCTACTTTATTTTTCTTATGTATATTTTGTGATGTTGGGGATCAAACCCAGGGCCTCATGCATGCTAGGCAAGTGCTTTATCATGGAGCCCCTGGTGCCCCCAGCTCTTCATTTCCGTTTAAAATTGTGCTTTATTGCATTTCTTTTGAAATAGACAACTCTCTAAGAAGAGGGCAAAACAGATCTTAAACCTACACGTTTTGAAGGGTTACAAAGCTCTGGTTCTTTGGACTTTTAGTATAGAATGCTACTTAATAAAAAAGAGAAGAGAAAAACACTTTAGGAATTTCAGTGATGGGCATTTTCAACATAAAGGCAAACAAGCCAGAAACATACCCTCTATCCCCATTTGTGCCCAAATCGTGAATTCAAGGTAACTTACAAAAGCTTTGTAGTCACAAGATTGGAAGATGAGCTTTTCTGGGTGGTGCTGCCAGTACTGCACTGGAGTTGAGGCTGTGGCTTCATTTGGAGGTCGCAAGGTGATAGAAGGCTCTCCCCAGTCTCCTGTCTGAAAATGAAATTTATTCTAGAGGCGATAGGAGCAGTAAGCAAAGTTTATTCCCTCTACCTAGCCTGAGTTCACTGTATACATGTGTGCTCTAAATGTGGAAATGCATCTGGGTGCGTTACATGTACATGAATATTTTTCTAGTTATTACATTTTATATGTATTAGCATCATGTTTCCCAAAGTTGAGTTCATTTCTGAAGTTGAATTATTCTGTCTTCAGAAGGGATACCCTAAGCTTAGCAATTTTATAATAAAACATGAAGATATTAATAAATTGTTTGCCAATTCATAATTTTCTGTTACAACAGAAAAGCACGTACCATCTTTGAAAGAATTTTGTTTTTAAACTTGACTGTTGGCAATTTTTAGTTTGAATTGCTTTTACATTAGAATACACTGTTCCATAAATGTCAGTCCCCAAATATGACGCGTACCATTTACTTTCAGTAATTTTATATCTCTGGAAAAATGGTACTATAAGTATGATACTAAACAAAATGTTAGAAGAAAAATTTACTAATGGATGATGACTAGTCTCCCTCATCAGAAATGACACAGTGTCACTGTGATTGCTTTGGATATATATACTAAGCTACTTTCCTCAGAAAACCTAAACACCAAAACCTAAACCTAAACACTTACATGCCAGGTTTTCTCACATGTGGATATGCATGTACTTGAGCATCTTGATTCACAAATACAAGCACATTCGCATATGATGGTGTATCATGTAATAAAGGCCCACGGAGAGAGGCCTCAAGCAGAAGGATATCCCACCAATTCACTGATTGCTTTCCATGAGGTTAGCCTCAACCTGTTTTCTGATTATAAAGGTTTAGTGCGAGCACTTATCAAGTCAAAGGCTTGTGTTGGCAGGTCTTTTCTGGACTCCAATCTGATTTTCATGTCACACATGGAATATTTCTTACTCTGTTCCCCAGTAAAGATTCTGATGTTTCAAAATTTAATTCTTTGTTCTCAAATGGACATAACTAAAAGTAGACTATAGGCCATTCTCTTCTAACCTGAATTTGGCTGGCTTTACGGAATTATGAGAAATTACCTTTCTCAGGCATTGGAAGAGTTTAAAAAGGTCTCATGAGCTCCAAAACCAAATGAAACCTTGGTTAGAGACCAAGTTCTATAGAAGTATTAGCAAATGGTTTGTCACACTGTCAGATTTCTTAAGGAGTATTTGCAAGAACTCTGGGACAAGAATGCAAAATCTGAATGTGTTTTGGAAGATAAAGGAAGTCCATAACCTTCACTAAATTCTTTGGAAGAATCTAGCACCCCCAAAGAACCACAGGCCTTGAGGATGGCTCGAATTAGGTGCATGTTTTGGGGAAGAGGGCTAGCATTCCAACTTTATCTGTGTAGCTTGGACTTATATTAGGGGGAATATGGTGTAGCTGATAAAGATAGAAAGTGCAAAGCAAAGGCCTTGCCTTCTGGAAATTACTGGGTGGCTTTGAAAAACAAGAAGAAGAATTCTAGAGTCCTTCAAGGATGCACAGACTCTTTCATAGCAGTAGAGAGCCCTGAATGTTTGTCCTGGATCCAATCCTAGGTGGGCCACATTGGCACCACACTATCTCCTTGGCTTCTCACCAGAGCACAAGACCTGTGAGAACTCCTCTAGCCCTTCTCTTTCGCTTTGTTCTGGGCTCCTCTCCATGTTTATTTCCTTTAGTTGCTGAGTTACTTGTATATTTCTCAATTTTCCTATTCCCTATTTTTAAGACTCTACCTATAATTTTAACTTTAGCATTTTTGTCTGTTTTATGACCTATCCCTGGCGGATTCTTGATTTTTCTCTTAATATGTATATGAATTTTTATTTTTAAAAGTGATAACTGACCACAATTAATTTCAGGATCAAGTTTTTCTCGAGCTTCCTATTTTGATTTTTTTCTTTCTTTCGCTAATGTCCAAATCTTGATTATCTCTCTTATCTTCACTTCATCTGGCTGTGATTTACTCTTTAAAAACTAATATAAACTTAAAAATGGAGGATATATGGATTTCATTATTATTCTGAAGCGGAGTATACTAACCTTTAAATGATAATATCTTACAACTCTGGAAACATTGCAGCTATGAGTTCTTAAATAAAGGCTCTCCCCAAATGTAGCCAATCATCCTCTAATCTCCCCACTTCCCCCCACCCCCATAAAGCAACAACATAGCAAACAGGCACTGTACATTTAAGTCACAGGCGACACTGCTAACAGAACAACAGAAGTTTGCACACAACTCCGTGGAATGATACATAAGGAGGATCTGGGTGACATCAAAAGGGACTCTGAGTCTGTCTGCTGATGTGACAGATCAAACCAAGCAGCGGGTTTTCATGTTAGCCCTATTATACTTTAGCTGAGGTAGAACTTGGCTGAGCTCAACAGGCAGTTTCAAAAATGCCTCAACAGACATGGCAGGAGCTGGGGCTTCCAAGAGCTGCAGGGCAAGGGCGGGGAATAGGGCTGGGGGTGGGAGTGGGTGCAGTGAAGCTGCGGGTAGAGGGACATTTCACAGGTTAGTACATTAAGCATGCAAATCATATGCAAACTCATTCTCTAAGTGTTCAATTAACTCACGCACCTTCATAATTAAACCTTAATGTCAGTTCCGTACACTTAAAGCAGAACTACAGCCAAATGCTGATCCAAATATTTACACCATCCACAGGAAGTTGTAGCAGCCATTTCCGTATAACAAGCCCCAGCACATAACCCTCCGTTTGCAAATCATCGAGATCTTTTATGTGATAACCACTTGAGGAAGGAATTAGTGGCGCATCCATTTAACTGTTTAGACAGCACCATCATCTGCTCTCCTGTGACTACACTTTGTCCTCAAATCACAAACCACGTGCTTTGAATCCAAAGGGATCTGACAGGACCTCCCCTAATTGTTGTAGAGGGAGATCACTATAGGAGAGGGAAATACAGTCCTTACTTTGTTATTTTTTGTGAGGCCTTGAAATATTGTCCTAGTCCAAATATTTAAAAATTCCCTACAGGAGCTAAATCGACCTTTCTGGAAATAGACACTGAGTTTTATCATACTTAGTGCTATTTCCAGAAGTTCATTTTCAGAGGAAAAAGTGTTCTTACAATTGAATTTATATATATATAAATCCTTTTCATCCTGGAAATTCAACTTTTCTCTCTCGCTCTTTAAAAAAATTCTTAGATCTAAAAATATTTAGAAGCCTCAATGTGTAGATGTTGATTTTTCCCTTTGGAATCAATGGGAACAGAGGGGCTCCAACAACTGGACTTAACATCACACTCTGGTGAAGGCAGGAATGACCTTGGCCTTGGCTGGGAGTCAGCCTCACTTGGTTGACTGCCAGGGAAGACAAAAGAGTTCAGAGAACAAGGGTGCTTAGGTCTAACCCTCCTGGAGGCAGAATTACAGCAAGAAATGAGCCATGGAGGAGCTAGGTAGTTACTATATGGAGTGGCAGAAGAGATTGAAAAATAAATAAGGATTTCTGCCCCATATATAAAATAATTTTGAACTGTGAAGCTCAGTGTTAGCTGTTGATGAAGAGTGTATTCATGTCTATATACAGTACCTGAATTTCTCCAGGCAAAAGTTTTAAACTGAAATTAAATTTCCCACTGAAAAATGCCTATTAAAAATTAAGTAAAAATCAAGCCGGGTGTAGTGGCATATGCTTGTAATCCTAGTACTTGGGAGGCTGAGACCGGAGGATCTAGGTTCGCTGCCAGCCTCAGCTACTTAGTGAGGCCCTCTGCAACTTAGTGAGACCCTGTTTCAAAATAAAGAAAAAAAAAGAAGGGCTGGGAGTGTAGCTCAGAGGTAGAATGCCCCTGGGCTCAATCCTCAGTACTGCAAAAAAAAAAAAATAAAAAAATAAAAAAAAATAAAAATCAAACAGACCTAACAAGTCTTTTGTCTCAAAATGGTTTAGTCAAAACTTATCTTTAAGCGTGGTGGCGCACACTTGTAATCCCAGTACTTGGGAGGCAGAGACCGGAGGATCTGGGTTCGCAGCCAGCCTCAGCTACTTAGTGAGGCCCTTCGCAACTTAGTGAAACCCTGTTCCAAAATAAAGAATAAAAAATAGGGCCGGGGGTATAGCTCGGAGGTAGAACACCCCTGGGTTCAATCCCCGGTACCGCAAAAAAAAAAACACACAAAAAAACTTATCTTTAATGAGAAGGAGATCTAAACCTGGGAAATAATGATGTGACATTTAATTAGAATAACAAAATGAAGTAGGTAAAGTTTGAGGTAGAATTCTCTCATATTTAAAATTATTACTGACACAGTGATCTTTAGAGGGTCTATAAAGTTATCACAGAAGAGAAATGAAAATGATTCAAGGAAATTTTAATAAATGTCTTCAGGTTATTTCTATAGAGCTTCAAATACTTAGAGAAAAATCTCCCTTTTAGGTTAATATATGTAAATTATCATAATATCCCAAGAATTTGGTCATGGCTTAACACCTCATTTATTTGGTATTTATTATTATTTTTATATGCATGTCTTAAGGCTTTTTCCAGTTTTTATATATACACGAAAGGACATCAATTAAACAGGAGCAAATGTACATCATTAACCATCTCTTCAACTCAAATAAAAATTAACCTTCTAACATTAAGGGAAAACATAATTTGAGATTAGAGTTTTAAATGGAGAGTTGATTCTAACAGGTATGTACCAACTGTCAACCATAAATTCAGAGTCTGGCTGAATTTGAAGGACTATAATTGGGCCACATCTAATATAATGTAATGAAATTAAAAATGCTTTTATACCACTAGCTGAAAAAATACAAAACCACTAAATGAATTTAGATATAACACATAAAAAAGGTACAAAGATCTACAGGTAGATTTTTATTGGATGGCAGATTCCAAAATTCAGTGTTAAAACTTTGTGCATTATTTCAAAAGGCGGTAAATGGCTGCAGGTTTTCATGTGCGCCAGACACCTAAAGCAGATTCTAAAACAGGCCCTATGGTGCAGCCCTCTCCCACAAAGGGAGACTGAGTATTACATCTCCTACATGCTCTGAGAATACAAAGGGGAACATTCTCTATATTCTTATTTTCTTCTTCATTAGAAAAAGGTTTCCTAAGGATGTCGGTAAATAATTAAAAGCCATAATAATGGCTTAGCTTTCTATCATTAACAGAAAGGTATTTTCCTAACTTTGTATTATTCTTTTCAAAACTTTTTAAAATTAAGATTTAATTGATTTTTTAAATAGAAGCTTTAAAATCTTTTCTACTAGGAACTGTTCCCACCCACCTGCTTGTAAATTTAGATCTGAATATTAACAAATATTATTCTCTATTTCTTCAGAGCACTTGGTGAAAAACTAAAATGATTTTAAATGGCAATCCTTGCTTTAAGGTTTTACTCAATAATTCAGACAAATTTCAGAGATGGGCTGGCTGAACATGCATAAAATACATGTGATTACATTTACTTTCTGTACCCTCGAAGGCTTTGAAGAATGCTATGCTACACGTAGCTCTATGCTTATAAATATATACATATATTTGATGTGAATGTAAGAGAAGGTCTCCTACAAACACTCAGACACACATAAAAGCAGAATGCTGCAGCAGTTCTTTTAAAAAGTCTTCAAGAATAATGAATGCTAGTTTGATCAAATGCAGTTGGTTGTACTAAATTTGTTCTTTTGATGAAGAGCAGAGATGCCACTTCTGAACACATAAAGGATTTAGTTAGCATTTATGAGTTCAGGAGGAACTGCTGGGTCATGGGAGCACTAGTACCAGGCCATGTACAGACACCACGGTCCTCGAGAACCAGAAGTCCCATGCACTGGAGGACAGATGTGCCTGACGTGGCACCCCAAAAGAGACCCTTCGCATGCCACCCCAAGATTTCTGCTCAGTGATTCTCAACCAAATGTCTCAACCTCTCAGATAGTGGGTCATCCAATGGTAAAAATTTCACAAGGTATGAAAATAGAATTGTATTTCAAAGTACAAAACTTAAACTACATTAAAATGTCTACTTTGTGAATGTCTGAATATTAAGCAGCTCAGAGTAAAATGGGTCAGAATTTCATACACATTCCGAAGCTCAATTCTCTGTTGTTAAATGGAAAAAGGCTGAGAACCACCTTGTAGCCATAATAGCACCTCTCCCCGGCTCTCCTCCTCCCACCTTTGCATAAATGTATACAGAATATCATGCAAATCATACTCAAGTAGGTCTCACAAGTAAAGCGCACGAATCTCTGAGAATCATTGGACACAAAGGGTTGAATAGCCCATGGACATGAGGAAATACAAAATGGGGAAGAATCACACTGATATATACACGTATATATCAATTTACCCTTTTCCTTTTTCCTGTAAAAGCAAGTTGACACAGATGCCTGGTATGAAAGTCGAAACTCACACGGGACAGATTTGAACCGTAGACTTTAGAACCAAGTATGTTTCTCGTTTTAGGACAATGTTCACACACCAACCAGTCACGAGGCACAGTAAATGTGTAATAGACGAGGAATCTCAGGAGTCACTAGACGTTACGAATTCTCTGCATTGTCAGGACACAGTACCTCTAGCTGCCGACAACACTCTGCGACACATCACACAGCGCGAGTTCAGGAAGAGAAAACCATTTGTAACCTTACATTATGAACCTGATGGATCGCTGAGAAAGGGAATCCAGCGTTCTGATTCGTCCATATCTCACAGACAGACGACTGCTGGTATAAACAGAAAACTATCTCATCTTGTCAATATTTAAAACATGGCAGCTACCAAAGTAGCATCCAGGAGAAGGGAAGGAGAAAAATAATGAAATACGAAAATCACATTGCTTAAAAAAAACCTCAAAGAACGCTTTAGGGTACCCAAGGTTTAATAATTGACTTTCAATTCATTCTTATTGCTTAAAAATATTTTGGATTGACTGGGGGGGGAGACCGTTTATGCATTAATGTTATATCAAGGGAAATTATCAATAAAGCCGTATTTTGGAAAAAGCAAACTGTGTTTTCCATTTGCCAAAAAAGAAGGGCGACATCCTTTCTCTTCACATCATTACTTTCAGAGGATGAATATTCTCATTAAGTTTAAGAAAGAAGGGGGGGAATCTTGAAAACAGGCCAAACATTTTTATTTTCTTATCTGCAATGACAAAGAACAGACTATATAATAAATTGGATTTCCTGGTCTAATTATTGTGCCACCTGGTGAACCTAGGAGATGTTTATGCCTCTAGAGTTCTCAAAGGCAAAACCCTGTGGCCAATTAAGTGTCAGTTTGCACGCAGCAGTGAGAGCAAAGGTGGAGGTGTCAGGAGGATGCTGGAGTAGGGAGGCACTGGGGTTGGCATCTGTGAGTCTAATGTTTCAGCTCTGCAAATGGGGCTCTCCACCACACCATCAACAACCTAAGGCAATAATGTTTGCTCAGAACCAAATGAACCAACACTCTTCTCCAGGGGTTATAGCAGAAACCACCAAATATTACCTGGCGGGGCTTTTAGCCTGACCCTTTCAGAGCTCTCCTCCAGAATGTCATTGTTTTAAAAGACACCATGAAACTGAACTGCAGAAAATTGTAGAGTGCCTGAACTTACTCAGCAAGTGCTGTGAGCATCCCCAGATTCACATGTGGACCGGACAAAGATCATTGCAGGAAGGAGGTAAGCACACACCCACAATATGGCTTAGACACCCAGCAAAGAACAGTATCACCAACAAACTATGGAAAAGAGGACTGAAAGAGAACCATCCTCCCAGGAATGCCAGGAATTTAACTTCTCTCTTCAGTTACAACAGCATCTCCAGCCACACCTGCATCATTGCTTTCTAGCCCTGTCACTGCTTGCTGGGGACTGTCAGGTATCTGGCACTTTGTAAGAAAGTTAGATCTCTGGGGTCCAACCAAAAGGAACCTCAGACTGCCTCCCACTTAAACCGGGCTCTGCCATTCTGGTTCTTGCTCTAAACTTCATGCCATTCTTTCCCCCTGTAGTGGAATATTCCTCTTCCTAACTTTCAAAAATTAATTCTCTAGCAAGTCAAGTCTGGGCCCATTAACCCCTCTGGTGATGTTTCCAATAGCTGTCATCTGATTTAAAGATACAGTTGTCATAGCTGTCCCTTGGTATCTTGTTCCAGGACTCCCTGCTGTTACCCAACTCCAAGAAGGCTCAAGTCCCTTATATAAAATGGGACAGTATTGGTATATAACACACACACACCCTCCCATATACTTTTGATCATCTCAAGATGATTTGTGATATCAAATACAGTCTCAATGCTATGTAAGTACTTATTAGGTTGTATTGTTCAGGGGATAATGATGAGAAAAATAGTGTGTGAAAAAATTCAAAATTTTCCCAAATATTTTTGGTTTGCAGTTGGTTGAATCCATGGATATAAAACCCAAAGACATGCATCCCCAGTTATCCTATCTCTACCTCTATGCCACCCTAACTGGCACCAAACACACTTCCGGGGTACCTGAGACCCTTTCAGCACTTTTACCGTTCCTCTATAAATCCCAGCTTCCCCAACTTCATAAACCTCTAGGGCCAGCGCTGACTCACAGACCACCTGTCACCAACACTCAACTTATGTGGCTAGCTCAGGCCACACAGGGGAGGGGCACCAGGGTCAGCTTTCTGGGATGGCTAGGAAGGGGTGCAAGTCTGGTACTGACCTCACCAGCAGGCTCCAGTTATGGGGGGCATGTTTGACTGAGCCTGACATGAAGATATCAAAATGTAGCTACTTCATGGAACAGTCTCAACTCCACAGGGTCCAAACACCTACAAGTTTTACTGTTCTCCAGTCATTACTCCCATGCCCTGTCTCTCCACCCTGATGTGCATAGAATCCTTCACATTTGGGGCAGGCTGCATAGCTTTCTGGTCACTTTGACTTACAAAGAATCCATTTGGTATGAAACCTATCTCATACCTGATTCTAACTTTCTCCTCCCTCACCGTGGGCCAGCCTTGGGGCTGATACCCAAGGTGGGTAAGAGAGACTTGGGTGTGTTTTGTTTTCCTAGGAGGGAGGGGTAGGGTGGTGTGGTCTCTCTTGGGATGTCCCCCACCCCAAGATCAACCTCTTTCCTGGGTCTATTTGGGGAGGAGGACAGGGCCTCTTTTATGTCTGGCTGTGGCTGAATTCTCTCTGATGGTTGTCACTACTTTTCAGCAAATTCTACTGTGGGGTGCAGGGGGGTGGTACAAGACCTACATGGCATGTACACATCCTTGTCATGCAGAATGGTGGGAGGGCAGCTGCTCTACCAACACACCACTCTGCCAGGACATCTCCCTCCAAGTCTCTCTTCTTAGGCTGGTAGGTACTATGTGCATCTGCTTATTGGAAATCCAGCCACGGAAAGAGATGCGAGTTTCCCCTCCTGGCAGGCTCCCCCCAATCTCGATGCAGCCCCCCTAGCTCAGGCCCCTTCTCAATCCTAGCCTGGGAGAGCATGGGGACGCACTCTGTTCCCTCTCCCATGGGAAAGGAGGAGAAGATTCAGCCCTTTGCTTACAGACTCAGACCACTTTCTGCCTTCCCCGGCACCAGCCTGTCTTGCCTGCTTGCGGACAGTGGCTGTCTGTGGCAGTGCGGAAACTCACCACCTCTTGGTAAACCCTCAACAGGTGTCTGGCTCCATTCCTGGCCGCTGTCTCTCTAGAGCGTGTGGAACTCAGAGCCTCCAGGATAGTACCCACTTAGTGGGCCTTTATATGAATGTTACCTTCCGACAGTCACAGAATGTTAGCAGAGGTAAGGAGGGAAGAGAGGACCTCGTGCCATAATTATATTATTTTACGAAATTCATTTTCTGATGAAGAAAACAAAAAAACTCACCTCTAGTCAGATATGCTGAAGAGAGTTCATGCATAGCTTCTATACATTTTTAGAAGTTACAATGACTGTTTTCCATTTACAAAGCTATGTTTTAAACATAGAAAAAGGAAAACCTCTATAACTGTTAATACTTGTGTACAAAAGTCAGATTTTTAAAAATAGAGCTTAAAATAAATAAAGGCAATTAATTAGCTTTGGGTTTTTTTTAAGTAGATACATTCCAAATATCCCAGTCATTTTGTTGATAAAAAATAATTTACCAGGCTCCCAGAGTAGCCACTTCATGCAGACCAGCTGTAACTGGTGTATTTCTAATAAGAAACAGTGAAACAGCTCTCCTCCTGGACACAGCACTATGACCCTGGGTGCTACAATGAATTTTTAAGTGAGGAGAGCTTCTATTGCAGAAATTCATATTTATGAAGGTATTATTTTGGAGTCCAACATGCATCGAAGCACTGAGTTTTGAGAAAGAATATAGAATACCGGTGATAAAATTTCATCTGGAGCCCAAGTTCCTAGAAAAGCAGCAGTGATTTAAAGCCAGGTTTTAATTAAGCTTTACTTAGAGTGTCTTCATCTTCAAAGAACAATTCTTGACCTACTTATTTCGCCGGGTTGATGCACAGCTCAGGTTAAATTTTATGAGAGGAAACATTTTTTCACAGATAAATTTCTGAGGCCTGGAACACAGAAGGCCCCCAAACATATTTTTTGAATGAATGGAATCTTATAATCTATTCAAAAGTCTTTGGTAATTAGTAAAGCACTATACAAACTCCAGGCACCGTTGTTACTCGTTATCATTTGTGATTGTTCTACTCTATGTTGTCACTGGTGCCTTTAGGAAAATGTCGCTGCTAACACACTTCTGGCAACATGCACCAGAAATTAATCTTGCAGATTTCTTGGTAGAAGAATCCTCATTTTTTTCTGATAAAGGCTGACAAAGGACTGCCAACTTTGCTGAAGAGAGAAGGAACATTTGTCATTAGCACACCTCTACATCAGAGGGTGACTTGGAGAGAACTTGGGAACAATTCTGTAAAAGAATGTTAATCACCCCTTTGCAATTTCATTGCTTATTAATATTCTCTCACCCCCCTCCCCATTTCACATGCACTGCAAATGCTAAACGGGTTTATCTGAACCTAAATTGCTATGAAATCCTAACAAATGGAGGTTAAGACATTGAAGTCTTATAACTGAGAGATTATCAATAATTTAATGTTTACTCCTTTGATGATGAAGCCAATAGCCATTTGAAGATGGATAATTTTATCTTTAGTTCAGACCTCTCCTTGACTCTGGAAATGTTTTCTTAAAGTACAACACACATCTTGCTCTTGTTATCATCTTGTACCTCAGGTTACCATGGCTTCAGTTCAGAAAACACAACACAATGGTATTCAAGTCTAATCACAAAGTAAAAAGAATATCAATAAACTCCAAAGTGTTTCTCCTGACGGTGAGCTTCTTTTCTGCTCAATTGGTAGCAATTAAGTAGTTTAAAATAAGTTCTCTCTCCATCATTTGCTTTGCTCTCTTTACTGGAACATTTTCAAAAAGTTCTATAACATCTTCATTACAAAGCAGACAAACCCTTTCCTTTCACTCAACCCCCTCCTCCTTCTCCAGATCGATTTCTCTGTTCTTCTTTAAGCAAAACTCCCCAAGAGGTGTCCCTGATGCCCTATGCTCTCCTGCCTCCTGTCCTCACCTGAGCCCACTCTGCTGAAACAGCTTTTCCTTGACGTATGTGACACATTTTGTCACTCCTTCCATTTCTCAGCCTCTGTTGCTAGTTCCTGCTGTCTGACCTTTCCTGGAGCCTCGTCTTGGACCCATCTCCAGCACATCCTGGCTGTACTAGATAGCCTTGTCCAGTCCTGACTTCCAGGTTTGTTTTTTCTATTCTAGATCTTTCCCCTGAGCTCTAGCTTGGACATCAGCTGCCTCCTTGACATCTCTACTTTGACACTTAATGGGCATCTCAACTTCTCAACCAATGTCCCAAACTAAGCTCCCGACAACCTCACCTTTCCTAGGAGCATTCTTATTTCAGCAAACAGCAGCCCCCTTCTTTCCAGTTGCTCCACCTCAAAATGTTGGAGCCGTCCTTTCTCCCATGTTTCACACTCCATCCAGCAGTCAATCCTATGGAACCTACTCACCCTCCTATCCCCAGCTGGATTACTCCATTTGCTTCCTAGCTGGTCTCACTGCCTCCACCCTTGCCCCCTAGTGTCTACTCTCAAAACAAGAACCAAAGGAGAGCCAGACCATGCCACTCAGCTCCATTTAACTGAGAAGAAAGTCCAGAGTCCTCACAGTGGCCGGCAAGGTTCTCTGTCCTCTGGTCCCTGCACTGCCTCGCCTCTCTGCTTTTCTCTTCTCCAGCTCTTCCTCCAGCTGGCTCTGTCATTGATAGCCACACACACTCTTGCTTTAAAGTGGCCACCTTTGTTCCTCCTCCTCTCTGAGCTGCTCTTCTTCTCGATACTGAAGGGCCAGCTCCTTCATGCCTGCATGCTCTACTCCAGTGCCACCTTTGGAGAGAAGCCTTCCCCAAGAATCCCAGCATCTTATATCCAAACCAAAGCTATGCTTTCTTTTTTATTTTTATTTTTTTTTGCGGTACCGGAGATTGAACCCAGGGGCGTTCTACCTCTGCGCTATACCCCCGGCCCTATTTTTTATACTTTATTTTGAAACCAGGTCTCACGAAGTTGTGGAGGGCCTAAGTAGAGAGAGAAAGAGAGAGAGAGAGAGGGAGGGAGGGAGGGAGAGAGAGAGAGAGAGAGAGAGAGAGCGCTGAGGCTGGCCGCGAACCCGGATCCTCCAGTCTCCACCTCCCAAAGTACTGGGATTACAAGCGTGCGCTGCCACGCTGGGCTCAAAGCTATGCTTTCAATGCTGTCAAAGGACTGTTCTTCAAGCAGAAGTTTAAAGTTAAAAAAAAGTTTAGAGCCTAAGACCCTATCTCCCTGGTACTCTAACATTCATCCAAAATAGTTCCTGGTCATTTTCAGTACACAAGGCATGGGTCACAACAAGGCATGGGTCACAAAGTAAGTAAGGATCAGCCCTGTTTTTAATCAATGTTTACAGAATGGGAATTGCTATGGACACGATCCTTTCTCCTCTGTCAGAGCCAGTGGTAAGCTGGGCTTGAGAGTCTGAGGGCGGGTCTCTGGACAGAGGAAGCCGATGACAGCTCCATCAACTGAACCATACCAATTAGGTCCTGGAAACCTTCTGGGAGTCTGCCAATGTCGTGTAGCTGGTTTAATAAGGAAACTTTTTATGAATAGAGCCCTCCAGTCAGATTCTATCAGAGATGAAATTTTCTGCCTTGTTCTAGCCCTGAAAAAAAATGAACTTCCCCTATTTCTTTCCTGTTAGTCATACTACTTTTACCACTTCAGGGTGTTCAGAAATTGACCAGAAAGGATTCAACAAGAAATATGAGCAGTTCAGAGTGAAAGCTAAAGGAATAATGAAGTCCATTCCTTCTCTTGGATGACAGTGCTTCTAAAATAAAACAAAGCAAACTTGAAAAACAAACAAAACAGCTTCAAAGGCAGAAGAAAAAACGGCGCTTCAACAGAGGAAGCCTCGGCCAGTAGTCGGCAAACTCAGCAGCTCCATGAGCAGACACTTAGATCTGAGATCTGTCAAAGGATGGAGTCGAATGAACTCGGCGCAGTCAATCAACAGCGCGCCCAACGCCTCCGATGCGTGTTTCCTCCCAGCAATGACAGCCTGCAGCTGCTTCTTCCATGGGCGCTACCTGAACCCTGCTTGGAAATCAGAGAATCAGAAGCTTTCATTTCTTTTCAGTTACCCAGAGGCCACGGGCCAGCATCTGATCACTTCCTCTGCCCTGTGCCATAGACAAAAGAACGATCCTCCTTCTCTCCTTCCCTGTGAGTTCTGAGAAGCACGCTCAGCCCACGAACAACTAACTTCACATGATTTAGATTCTTCTCTTCAACTCCACTGCCAACGTTACAAGTTCAGTGCCTGGTTCTATTTATTTCTAGTTCTAAAGAGGGAAAAGGAGAAATGAGTGCACTGCTGACCCTCTTTATAAAAGGTTTCAGTGCTAATCAACTTACTAAAAGTGGGAGGAAGCAAATTAGACATTTGGTCCCACCGTAACTCCACTGGCGTGATAGAAATGTCAATACTGCTTGCTCAAGTTTAAGGTTTTCTGCCTATCCCCTTCCCTCCTCCTTGTCTCCATTCTCCTTCCCCTTTCCTACTTTTCCTTATTAACTCTGATTCTGCTTAAAACAAGCCCTCAGGTGTCAAAGTAGGAGAGAACTATAGGCTTATGACATTCCTGTTATCCATTTGTAGAGATTACCTGTAACCTGCATTCCCTAGTATGACAGTTGTAGCCCTTAATGGCATTACACAATTATTTATGAAATCTCTTCATAGGAAAAAAATAGAGTAGAGGGAAAAGAAAGAGAGATTGTCTACTGTATACTCTAGGCCTCACTGTGCAGCTACCCAGCCTTCTAGGTATTGCAGGGAGTTTAAGACAATTGGGATCACACTGTTTATAATAACATGGGCTATTTTGCTTGTTCTACTTTAAAGTTTGGATGCCATCACCACTAATACAAACATGTTTCAGAACTAGTAAAACCCAGAAATACTAATAACTTATTCAGAAAAGCAGTGACCAGCTCTTTATCATAACACAAATTGCTGCAAAGAAATGAGATTTTTGCAAAGTAATTTTTTATGGCCTGTAACATCTCTTTGAAATATACATTATGTTCTTTCCTCGCAAACCAAGGCTGTCATTTTCTTTACTTACATTTATTAACTGTATGTTCAAGATTTGTTTCTTCCTTCTTGTTAGAAAGAGGTATTTGCCAAAACTCATTCAGTGATGTTTATTGAGACCCCATTATTTCCTCATTTTATCCTTGTGAGAAACATGGGACAACAAGGTCCAGTCGAACAATCATTTTGGACAATGCCAACATAAGAGGTTGCGTACACAGGTTTCCCCTCCGCTCTACCTTGTTTGAAGCTTCATTCATTGCACTGGAGGACAACTTGAGAGGTATGCTTTTTAAAGGTAAGCTTTGTGAATTAACATATTACCAGTGATATACAGAGTGCCAACCAAGTTCTAACAAGGTCTTGATACTCTGGAATTACTGGCTAGACAACTTGAAACAACCATTTTATCTGAAGGGGAATAATGTAAATGTAAAATCCAGCACTGTTGAGAGCTGAGAAGGAAGGCATTGTTCATGGCCATTGATAAGCCTGGGGAATTTTCATGAAGAACAGCTCAGTAAGAATGAATAACATGTTAATGTTCAACACAAACATCAACAAAGCAGAAATACCAGAGCTGGGGGATCAGGATGCTGTGTAGCTCACATCCCACTTACCAGAACGATACTGGCAAGAAACTGAATGTTTAGTATAGAGAGGGGAAGATATCAAATCATCTTCAGCCGGGCGTGGTGGCGCACGCTTGTAATCCCAGTACTTTGGGAGGTGGAGACCAGAGGATCTGGATTCGCGGCCAGCCTCAGCGCGTGCGCGCGCTCTCTCTCTCTCTCTCTCTCTCTCTCTCTCTACTTAGTGAGGCCCTCCGCAACTTCGTGAGACCCGGTTTCAAAATAAAGTATAAAAAAAAATAGGGCCGGGGGTGTAGCGCGGAGGTAGAATGCCCCTGGGTTCAATCCCCGGTACCGCCCAAAAAAAAAAAATCATCTTCAGTCTTAACTATTCTCAGCAAAAGGGAGTAGATTTATTCTTTGTTGTGCCAGATTGCATTAACTATGTAGGAAAGTTCTAGGAAGCCTTATTTCAATTCAATATAAGGCATAAGTTGTGCCACTTAGAACTTTTCCAATGAGGGCACAGCCTGACAAAGAGGGAGCCAGCGTTCCAGTGACAAGCTGAAGCAGAAATGTGTCTATGCCTGTCAAGGATGTACTAGAAAGGTGCTTGCATCAATTAAAAGACAGGGCTACCTATGTTCTGAGGCCCCTTCACACCATAAAATTCTCTTTTTTCTTTAACAAAAGTACACAAGAATCTTCTAGCCAGTCATGCATACAGAGAAATGCAGGTTACTGCAAATTTTGTGCTTCTGCATTCGAACCTCTTTGAAAATAGCCATATAGAAAGGGGGTCACACCATTTCACAGTGGCTTACATGAAGCAATTGTTTGCCATCCCCGACTTTTAAAGAATAAAATACTGGATGTCAAGAGCAAGGGATTTTCTTCAAATACAGTGTTTATCCTTTCTACTTTAGAGGTTCACTTCTCTGCTAACCTTGTATTTATATAAGGTATTAGATATTGTTAATAGAATTTTTCAACGGTCTTAAAACATTGCACTGAAGGCTTTGGGGTTTTTAGGATTTCTAGACTGCATGACATCTGCTGGTAGCCAGTTCGTGGAGACCACGTGGAGCTCTCTTCAGCACATGGTTTAGGTGTAAGCTGTGAAGTGAGGTTGCCTGGGTTTCAATCCTGACCTTGCTCCTTACAGTCCTGCCTCAGGCAAGCAACAAAAATTCTCCGTGCCTCACTTTCCTCATTGAAAAGTTGCAGTAATCAGTGCTGGGGCTGAGGAGGATGGCAATGAACTACCAGAGCTAAGAGAGACAGGTGATATGTGCCTGATCCAGGCAGTTATTTCCCTAAAAGATTTGAGACCACCCCAGTTTGTGTTCAATCTGACATATAGTAGAAATTTGTAGTTTAATGGTGCCCATAATGTTATGAAAAGGAATCTGGTCAAGAAATATTTACGGAGTGCTTATCATAGGGGAATTAGAAAATGACTAAGGAAACGTTAGGCTTTACTTCTACATAGTCAAAAGAGAATGCAAATATTTATAACGAAATATAATTATACATTTTGAAATGCACTAATTCAGAAAGATTTTACTTTATATTGTTAAAAATATTTAAGTGTGTATGTCAATCATATATCCTTTTCTAAAGAGCTCCAATGCTAACCAGCTAATAACATGAATAGGAATTTTTTTGTATAGTGTTTGTATTCATAAGACGTATTGTTTCCACATCAATGGAGAGATATTAGTTTGGGCTTACAAGCTAGAAAATAGAAATAGTTTTGTAAAACATAGCTAAATTCTATTTTACTTTCAAATGCATTTCCAGTTGCAGTTGAAAAAGAATACTGCAGAATAAAACTAGGAATTATCTCAAAATAATAGTATCTAAACAACACAAATGTATATCTTCAGAGTTTGTAAAATGTTTTGACAAATACTTGAGTGGGCATTAATCTCACTTTAAGAAGACAGAACTAAGCCAGATGCAGTGGTGCACACCTGTAATCCTAGTACTTGGGAGGCTGAGACAGATTGCAGGTTCAAGGCCAGCATGCGGCAACTTCACAAGACCCTGTTTCAAAATAAAAAATTTTAAAAAGGGCTGGGGGTATAGCTCAGAGGTAGACTGTCCCAGGTTCAATCCTCAGTATCCCCCTAACACACACACAAAAAAAAAAAGAGGAGGAGGAGGAAAGGTGGAGGAGGGAACTAAGGCTTAGAGTAGCTAAGGGGCTTGTTCAAGGTTATAGAGGTAATAGATATCAGAGATGGGAATTTTAACCCTGATCTCATTACTTCAAATATGGCATTCTAAAAAGCTCATCAAATTAAGTATGAAAAAATGAAATCAATATCCATGTGATATAATAATTTTCTCTCAGGCATTGTTAGAATTGGAAAGTCAAAGTGAATTTATTCAGTCGCCCACTATTGCTATTTCTGTCTACTTAGAAACTAGTCCCACTTCTGGTAACCACAACCTGACTGCCCACAGAAGGAGGTCCCTCCCTAGCACAACACACACACACACACACACACACACACACACACACACACACACAAACACCCCTTTGTGATTAACTCAGGGATCAACTAATGATCCAAACTAGGCTGATCTAAATCAAAAGGACTCCATAATGGGACTTTTTTGGGGAACTTCTGGTAGGATAAGCTCTCTTTCTTGTAGATTCAAGCTTAACAGGAATTTGGCTTTGTTATGGTTTGAATCTGGCATGTCCTCCAAAAGCTCATGTATTAGGTGGCCATGTTCAGAGGGGAAGTGATTGGATCCTGAGGGCTCTGACCTCATCAGTGGATAAATACATTTGATGGAGTAATTTGAATGGACTTAGTGGGAGGTAGTGAAAACTATAGGCAGGTGGGGCATGGCTGGAGAAAACAGGTCACTGGAGGAGTGAGTTTGGGGACCATAATCTGTCCCTAGCCCCTTCCTGTCTCTCTTTCTATTTCCTGGCTGTCATGAGCTGAGCATCTTTCCTCTGCTATGTCCTTCTACCATGATGTTTCTGCCTTGAAGCCAGTCAACCATGAACCAAGGCCTCTGAAACCAAGAACCCAAATAAACTTTTCCTCCACTAAGTTGTTCTTGTCAGGTATTTTGGTCACGGTAACGAAAGGCTGACTAATACAGGCTTGAATCTCCACCACATAGAAAAAGACTGTTTGGGAAAAGAGCCAGCACAGAGGAGTACAGGGCTGAGGCAATGAAAGTCCGAGAGCAAGGCAGCACAGGGAAAGCGGCTCTAAGACCACCTGGACTTTGCAACAGAGTGATTCAGAAACACGCCCTTTCTGCTTAAGCCATGGATTTTTGTTACATGCACCTGGAGGAGTCTGTACTGATATATTACTTTAGTCAAATACCAAAAGAATTAACAGAGCACCAGACAATCAGCCTTATATCCTCTAGACATTAAAAAACCTCCTCTTTATTTTTAACACTGGAAAAAGAAAAGGAAGAGGGAGAAGGAGAATAGGAGAATTCTTCTACCCTTTAAAATTTAGCAAGGTTGGATTATAATGGCTAAAACCCTGACCTGTGGACTCAAGAACGGGATTGAATATAATGAGGAACATTCAAAAAATTTAACAAGTGGAAAAATAGCCTGGTGTGCCTCTTTGAGAACAAGCTGTTCAATGTCAGCAAGCCTATGGCGCTACTAAAAATCACAAGGTCAATTCCACTGAAATAGGGTTTTCCTATATTGTCATATTTCTTATTTATTCAGTTGAAAATAGAATCTCTTCTATTTATTTTTTTAAACCATGGTTGTGTTTTAATTGGAAACAGTCACCTTGGTTAAGCGTCAGCATATGGACGGAAGTTGGGAACATCAGAGCTTCTCTAGCAAAATGACTAGAGGTATTTAGGTCTGACTGGGGTCTGTCAGGACACACTCCACCTGTCCATTTGCCTCCTTGATGGACTTGAAAGAGAATGAAAGAATTCAGACTTGTAAGATGAGTAAAAGCCTAAAAAGAATCCATCTGAATAATCTCTCTTTTCTTCTGATTATTTTATTTAGGATTGAGGTACAGGATATACAAGACACTAACCATATTGAAATTTGCAACCCCAAAGTCGTCATAAGTAGAGCAGGGTATGTTTTGAGAAGCGGCAATTAACTGACCATATTAATAAACAAGGTGTGCAACACCTTGGTTAAATTCCAAGTGTGAAAGCAACGCCTTCCGCCTTTGCTTAGAAAGATGCCTTTGGTAATAGGTGCTGCTGGTCTAGAGTTCTTGGCTTCAAACAGGGCACAGACAGCATCAACAACTCAAATTATCTTAGAAGTTGGGGTGTCTCACCCCAACAAACTGTCAAGTCCAGAGCTCCTGATGGAAGAGCTTACTGAGTTTCTTCTTTTTTGGTTATATATTATCCGTCTGTGCTTAAGTGTTACGAGTTGCTCTTTAGACTTTCATGGAATGAAAACTTGGAAATCATGGACAGGCCGAGCCTTTCCAAGTGGCAGCTATGTGATAAAAAACTAAATGAAAAACTAGCCACTAACTTATGGACATTAAAATATCTGATAAAGTGCGGTAATAAGGAAATTTGTCTAGTTTTGGAGGGAACCATTTTGTAAGATGCTGTTCCTTTCAACATAGTTGTGTTAAGTTCTGAAGGTTGATTTTGTGAATTTCCATATGCCAGAATGATAGGTAGAATTTCTAGGAAAAACAGGCCTCCTTTCTTGGGAGAAATAGGGTAGGGAAAATTACAATCTTTTCTCTTTCTTAAAAGAAAGCTATATGTTTGCCACATGGCTTTCTGGAATACCTATACTTCCCTAGCTAACAATTTTATGTACTATATATTTCAAAAAAATTCTAGATTTCATTTAAGGAAAAATCTCTCTATTTCTCACTTACTGTTTTATATAACCATGTTACAATAGTAACATATTATTACCATAACTTTGTCATATACTTTTGTAACTTGAATTGACAGAGAAGGACCCGTCTGCTTTCCTTGGTTTTGAAGTCATTCTGTGAAGATCTCTCTGCATCATAAGTCCTCCTTTGCAGACTCTGTATTTACATAATTAAAATAACAAAAAGGAATATTCCAATTCTATTCTCGATATATATTCTAAGCACAACAACAGTGAGACAAAAAGATGCTTTATAAATATTACAACCACCTGAACGCTTGCCTTTGGCATTAACTGACCCTACAATGAATCAAGGACCTTTGAATTAGGGACTGACAGGTGATATATCTGAATTTATAGTCATTTCATCTATACATCTATCTATCTTTCCATCCATCCACCCACCCATCCATCCATCCATCCATCCATCCATCCATCCATCCATTGCTTTACAGTTTAGAATATGCTTTCACATATATTATCTGATACACGCAGACCTGAGAAGCAGTCATAAATCACATTTCAAACACAAGGAAACTGAAGTTCAGAGACACTACATGACTTGGTCCAGGCTGTGCAGCCAGAAGGAAACCAAAGCTTTTCCCAAACATGGGACAACAGAGTACTGCCAAGATGGGCAGGGTCTCTACTAGAAGGATCAAAAAATAAACCCTGGAGTTTTGCATGGTCTCAACCATGAGCTGATTCATTATACTTCCATTAAATTTTTTGTGATTTTATCCTCTGCATGTTGTGCCTACGTAAGTGTAATCCATTACAACATACGGGAAATTAGTATTTGTTGGACTTTTATGATGATATAAAATCAGAGGCAGCCACAGCACATCAGGGCTAGTCAGACAAGGACTTGAGTCCCAATGCTACCATTTACCAGCTATGAGGCAAAGCACTCCCCCACCTCGGGCTTCCTCGTGTGTAAATGGGCTGCTGTGATGATTAAATAAAATACTGCATGGAATCCGAGGCATGGACCTGGCCAAAGCAGGGCTTCCATATGCCTCAGTTTCCATTTCCTAACCTTTAATAATATCAAAAGAATGAGCATTTGTAGAACCAATATATGTAAAATGCTTTCAAATAAGGAAGTAATTGATCTAGTCACACTTAAGTAATTCTGTTTAGATGAAGAAATATTAGACTTTCAACTGAATTGACTTTCTAATGATTTAAAAACAATTTTGAGAAGTCTTTGAGTGCCTAACACATTGCCCCAGGCAATATTGTGGGTTTTTTTTGGTTTTGTTTTCATTTCATTGAGAACATTCAAAATATAAGGAGTTCTGCATTATGGATTTTCCTCACTAATACTTAAAGTTTGTGAAAAGTTATGTATTTATCTTACTGCTGAGTGTTTTTGGTGACAATACACATACTATTTCATTTTTCCATATGTATTTCTGTAAGTGGAAGCCTTTTATAAATGGTTGTTGAAACTTTTTCCTTTTTTTATATGTCTGGAAAATGTGGCCCCTAAAGTTTAGTAATTCCATCACATTCTTTTATTCATTTTAAGAGCACTTTGACTTCTTGTAAGTATTGAAGAAAATGTCTTAAGAATTGCAATTAGGCCCTAAATAGTGGAAATATTTTCCTCCTTCTGGTATAGTTCCCATATTTACATTACTTTCTCATCTCCACAAAACTCAGAATTAAATGCTGATCTGCCATGTGGTATATGCACATCAATAGTGTGTAGGACATCATGTTTGTGCTAAAATGAGATAAACAGATGTTGAAATACATTGGAAATTTAAAAGCACTGTGCACATTAAGGTATAATTATACAAATGTGAGTACAACATTTATTTATTAGGGGTAGGGAAATGGGGATGCATATCAGAACTTTTGGGCTAATGAGTCCAATTTAGAATTACAGACCAGAGAAATTATGTTTTCAGCATGATAGGAAACCCACTGTTTAGATGTGCTTACATCATTGCATTTAGTGGTTTAAAAAATGCTCCTAGTACTGAACTCAATTTTGTTTCTCACATATTCACTTAAGACAATTAGATGTGAGAATATTGCTTATATCATAATAAAATCAAACAGTAGACATAATATTTGCAAATCTGAATTCCAGGACAGGTATTTTTAATATTGGTTCAAATTGAAAACAAGCAATTAACCACTCTAGTATTACATTTTAAATATATGCTAGAAAACAAATTTAATAGGTGGAATGGACATTAAATTGATCTCAATTTAACTTTAAGCATTGTTTTTCTCATTTAAGCAAAGCACCCTCAAACATCTGTTAAGCAGACCTTCAGAAGGCAAAATGCCTATGAATTATTGCAGCCACCAAGAACTTGAGATTTCTGGCCTTGGGCTAGAATTCCAAATCACTCCAGTGGGGGCTCAGCTGAACATGAAGAAGTTCTAAGAACATCAATCTGTCCTGGTGATTTTCTCTCAACTGCATTCTCCTTTCTTTTAGTAGGTAAGAAAGGAAGCCTGAAGGTGGACTTCTGCATTTTAGTGGGACACAGAGGTGGGTTAGGCAAGCATTAACCAAGCTACAGTAAGCCTCCTGGGAGAAACCCCTTGGGAAGGAGCCACAGGAACTGCGCGCCTGATTGGAATGAGATATAATGAGCTGCTTGCCTATATGAATTTTAATTGCTAATTCAAGTCTTTAGGAAGACCCAACTTTATCAGCTTAACATATAACTTCAGGGAAGAATATGTTCTTGAGCGAGTATTTCAGATTGTTAAAAAGCAAATGAATTTCAAAAATTATTACAGCAAATGACAAAAACAGACTAAGAAAAAATGTCAACTGAGTGGTTACGTGGTGGAAGAGTAACATAAATCGAACTGTTCAACAACAAAATGACCGAGTATTTCATACTTTGACAGGTTAAAGCTTTGGAATGGTACTGTTTTTAAGAGTTTTTCTCCATGATTTTTGGCCTTGCAGGGCTAAGGAACATTCTCAAAAACAAATTTGGAAACTGCAATTAACACAACCTCAAGAGTTGCAATCCCAGAATCCCTTTTTCTTATCGATCGGATTCCTGTAGTGCCATCTCCTATTTCCTCTGCAGCTAAAGTGCTGTATTGAACTGCAGGATTGTGGAAAGCTTCTAATAAGCTCCGGGTTGTGGATGAAGCCTACGTCTCTATCAGTCATTCGATCGTAGTTAGTTCCCCAAAAGGTAAATAAGCACGCTCACAGCGCTCTGTAGCTCACCACATTGCAACAGCCTGCTCATCCCGCTCTGCTGTCTGCTTTTGGACTTCTCTTACCTGTCCAGATAAGAGTTCGTTCAATTCCTAATAAAGGGATGCATTTCCAATTGGAGAGTCAGGACAAAAGATTTGGATTGTTCAAAAAGTACCCCTGCCCCTGCTTGGGAATCTCAAGAAGAAAGTTAAAGGAACAATCTTGCTAGATTACCTCTGTGTATTCAGACACAGGCAGAAGAGTAATTAATTCCTCTTTGGAAAAAAACTGCCCTATGTGGAGAAATTTCATAAATTATAGGAGCAGCTGTCACTGAAATTGACACAGTCAATAACAGCTAATTCTCATTTAAGGTTATCTTGCTTAAAACCCAGGGAACACAAGGGTTCAGAAAAGTCCGTGTTTGAATTCATACCTAAAGATCATAGGGTTTGAGGTTAAAACAAACCATGTCTCCGAAATGCTGTCATTAGAGAAACTGAACCACACGTGTGATCCACAAATACTAATAGCAGGATATGAATGAATAGCTTAAAGCAAAATGCTTTCGTACTTATTTAAAAGAAATTCAGTGAAAACAGATTTAAAGACAATACCTAACAACAGAGAACAGGAAAATCCTTCTTTTCTTGTCTCTCCTATATTTTCCACCTCCCCTCAATAAAAGGTTATCCCAAATCCCAACACTGCCACTCCCCAAGAACAATGCAATGTTGAGAGAGTGGAATGAAGACACAGTATCCCATTTTCTCTCTCACCAAGGCATTTGCAGGCCGAACAGCCATGGTTTCTAGAACATTCTCTTCACAATTTTCTTTTGTGAGCTGCAGCATAGAATGTTTATCAAAGGCTTTTAAAAACAGAATCTCACCAAACAGTTGGGAAAAATATTTAACAACCCAGGCAAAGCAATTACAGTCAAATTTTCACCTTGAGATTCTCATCTTAGGTGTGGGAGGCAGAGAGAAGACTCTTAGCACATCAGTTTGAACCTAGAATGGGGATGAAAAGAGTTGATTCTGCCAATAGTTGTCAATACATCCATATCTTTGAATCTTGGGGAAAAGCTGTGGAGCTAGCTGCCCAACTGAATGTTCCTAAAGAACAGTGTTGCTGTTTGGCTATGGCTGACCCAAATTTCTGAGCAGGATCCAGTGACAGGCTAGAATGGACATCCATACAAACCAGGAAAGGTCTGTCTGTCATAGATCTCTCTTTTCAATGATTTGTGCCAGGCAGCAGCATCATTTTCAACTATTCAAGGTGACAACAGGGAACGGCACAACAAGTCCCAGTAGTACAATTCTATACACACATGTAAGCTTGGGAGGAAATTAACATTATATGGATTTAATCCTTTCCCCCAACTTCTGCACTGTTATCCAACCAACTTACATTTTGACATTTAGAACATTATCATTAGTTTTCATTATGACTTGATTCTGACACAAGATTATTCCCTTTGGAGCAAAGACTTTGTGGGTACAATGACATCAGGCACAATTTCTTTAGTAAGAATGGATAACAGTGACAGGTGTATATATTCATCTCCTAGAAAGGTCTGTTCCAGGCTAGTTCAAGAGAGTAGGGAATGAAAGACACTTTATAAAATGGCAAAATTCCAGTTTGGCATGGACAGTAAGCATCCACTGTAAGCTACTGTTTGATATTTGAATGCGGTACCTGATATGGGTGTAAGGCAAACACATCACAGAGCCTTTGAATACCTTACCTGAGCCATCTGCCTCTCCAGTTTTGATCGGGGAATATCATCAAAGTAGTTTTCATTTCTTCTCCTCCTTGCATCGCCCTGCATGATAATGTGAGGAACGTCTAGGGAGCCACCAGTGGTGTAAGTGCTTTGGCTAAGTGATGGAGACAACTGAGGAGGAGTGTGATTACCACTGGGTTCCTGAATGGAAATACATCATGAAATAAATACCATGTTCTCGTGGCTCACCTTTGGTTTCAAAATTGCGAAATACTGACAAGACAAACTGTGGGGCGTGGGGAGTCGTTTTCCAATCAACTGCTAAGGAATGGAAGACATTTCACCCTTTATTTTTATTAATGGTGTGATCAAGTCAATACTTCCCACCCCCCAACTATTTCAGATCAAAAGTTTAAAGTACAACAAATCAAGCTCTGTTACGTTAAACCAGCACCAAGGATGACCTCAGGGGAAGGCACACCTCTGTTGGGCACCCCGGACACTATCACGTGTGTTCACCAGGGAACTGTGGGTAGATGCCATGACGAGAGGCTAAAATGGGACCCAATGGGTCTTGATCTTCCACTAAAGAGTGGTCTGACAATAGGGCCGGGAAGAGGACACGGTATGGCAACACAGCATGTCACGCGACGTACAGACTGCAGAGCGATGCGTATAATGACAGAGGATGCTTTTCAATGGCAAAGACGACTCAAGCTGGAAGCTGGCCAGAAATAAGGTAAGGGGTGGCTGCCGGCTGAGCTCTAGTGTTTGCAGGTGAGGGGACTGGGATCATGCCAGGTCTCTAGGACATGTCTCCCGAGATATTTCTGACCTCCTCAGACAGACTTAGGTCCTACACTTTGCATGGGAATCTCTGGCTTTCATCAGTTTGTTGCTCCCTTAAGTCTCTTCTGGGAAGCCACAGTGAGAGGCTCAGAAGGGAAAGGTAAGGGAGCAAAGCGAGTAGCTGGACATTGCTCCTCTAGCCAGTCATTCAGCATGATACGCCCATGATCCCTGCCGCTTCCTCCAATTCCATGTAGCAACAGGAAGGCAAGACAATAAGCCCTTTCTAGCCTCATTTCTTCCCCAATTCATTGGAAACTCCTTTTCTGGAGGGGAAAATGAGTCCCATTTCTACTCCCAAAGCCTTCAAGTGGCCTCCAAGTGTCCCAGTGCATCCCAGTTCCCCCAGTAATCAATTTTCCTCCTGGCTCCCTCCTGAAGCCAGTTATCTTGCATTCCATGAAATCTTTGTGTATTTTCTTCTCCTTCAAAGCAGAATCACTTGACACCTCCCGCCCTGCCCTGCCCCCTGCCATCCTCACGCCTTCTTGCTGCAGTTCACCGATGATAAGCATTTCACCCTTGCAGTCCTGTCTACGGGCCCTGATGTGCTCATCATCCACCATTGCTACTTATTCTGACGCTTGTGGGAAGGGAATTGGAAGCAAGCACGAGCAGGACAAATGAGTGGCAACTCTCCAGCTTGCCGGGGAGATCCCAGCTGTTTGGTGAGTTTTAGAAAAGACCTTGTAGGGCTCAGGCAACCCAGGGTCTTTTGGCTACTCCCTACCACTGCAGTTTTGCCAGGAAGTCACCTCTCTCATTTGCTTTTTCTCTCCCTCTACCATTTCCTTCTTGCCTTCCTTCCTGTTGCACTTTACCTCCTATGGTTTCTAGATTTCTATCCCATAATTCTGAGATATATCTGAAAGAAATAAATATAGTTTATTAAATAAAGTTCTGGACTCTCTCTTATTTTTTTGAAGTGGGTAAAAAATGGCCAATTTTCACTTCTTGAGAAACAGAAGACCCTGAGGTTAATTTTAAATTGATCTTTACTTAGCTGCGGTCCTTGATCGATTTCCCTTCTGTAGGTTTGAGGAGTCTCACAGAAAACTCATTTCCTCTCTCTCAGTGTGGATGGGAGTGCGGGCTAGAGGGTGAGGGAGTGGTTCTTTAGAGGTGTGGTTTGTAGGACTGAATTCCATTATAAGTGTATTTCTACATCTCCAAAATATGTATTTAACTAACTCAGAGAGGCAAATCTTTGTTTAAAGGAAAATTGTTTTTTTTATCCAGATAAGTTAAACTAGGTAGAAAAACGGCCTGTATTTCCTGATCCGTTGCTTCAATCATTTTATTGCACAACATATTTTTGAGGATAAGGGCGGAGCGCGATACCGCGGTGGCACTTACCCTGAGGGTGATGGACCGAGGGGGCTTCTGTGGAGGGTCGTCGTGCAGCCTGTCTCCCAGAGATGCCAAAATGCGTTTCCTGTGGCCAATCAAACTGATTTTTAAAACCTGAAACAACATGTATTTGGATTAACTATTTGATTTGAGAAAAAAAGATAATTTTCGTGTGTCTTAAAACATGAGGAGTGCAAAAGATTTGTGCAAAATAAGCCCCCTCCCCCTGTGAGGGACGGTGTGAGATCAGAAGGGTGCTCGGGACAGAGAGGTAGGAAAGAGGAGCAGCCACAGAGTCCAGGGTGGGAAGAGAAGCAGAGAGCGTTCTGCTCTCTACACAGCGGCCCTGAGACCAGTCAAAAGTACCAATCAGCTCTTATCAGTAACCAGTGGAAACTCTCCAATGGCTTCTAGCTTTTAGAATAAGATCAGAGCCCCACCTGGCCTCAAAGCCAGCAGCCCTGGGTGTCCTCGTCTCTCTATCCATGTCCCTGCCTCCCTTCCCTCCACTCGGCTCACCTTTGGCCTGAGCGACTAAGCCTTCAACACCCCATACTCATTCTCGCTTTGGGGCTTCTACCCCTGCTCCCTCTGAGATTTTAAGGCAACCAGAGACTTCTCATCTGTCCATTGCTCAAATGTGTGTCCTCAGAAAGGCCTTTCCCTGCCTCCCCACTAGAAGAGCTTCGCCGCCAGCCCCCGCCCTGACCTGCCTGATTAACTTCTTTTTATCACTTGGAAATAACTTCATTTACAGGCTTAGTGTTTGTGCACCCCTCCTCCCCACGTGTGCTCCCTGGGAGCAGGACATGGGGATGCTTATCACTGTTATTTCTCCAATGCCTAAAGTAATGCTTGAAACAAACAGCTCAATTAATGTGCAAGATTGGGTGTTAATAAAGATAGAAGAGCAAAACTAGGGTTAGAATGACAGTACGCAAAGGGCACCGGTGGAGATGTCAAAGGGAACAGAGAAGTACAGAGAGCCTCAATCTCCAGCCTGTTCCTGTGCTTTACAAATGCTGCCCCATCCAACCTTCCCAAGTCTCTATCAGGGAGAGCTTCCTGGATAAGGAGACTGAGGCTCAGAGAGGTCAAGCTGCCTGCCCGAGAGCCAGTATGTGGTGGCGCTGGATGTGAATCAGATTTGCCTGACTCCAAAGCTTGTTTTACTGAAAGGTATACACTGAAAAGTTTGGGCATATCTCCAAATATTACCGACTTTTAAAAACAACATGTTATAAATTCACTCATAAAAATATATTGACCTGCTGGGCGTGGTGGTGCACGCTTGTAATCCCAGTACTTTGAGAGGTGGAGACCGGAGGATCCGGGTTCGCGGCCAGCCTCAGCTCTCTCTCTCTCTCTCCCTGTCTCTCTCTCTCTCTCTCTCACTCTCTTTCTCTCTACTTAGTGAGGCCCTCCGCAACTTCGTGAGACCCGGTTTCAAAATAAAAGTATAAAAAAATAGGGCCAGGGGTGTAGCGCGGAGGTAGAATGCCCCTGGGTTCAATCCCTGGTACCGCCAAAAAAAAAAAAAAAAAAAAATATATATATATATATATATTGACCCCTTTCCTGTCCATGTTATATCCTATTCTAGGATATAACAACTCTTGTTGGGTAATTAGTTTCCAAAGTAGTTACCCCTTGTGTAAATTCTTTTCCCTTTCAAAAAGTTTTAAGGCAGAGTAGAGTAGGCATTTCTTTGGCACATATTCTGTGCTACCTTGAATTTTTTATTATTTATTTATTTATTTTGCAGTACTGGGCTTGAACCTAGAGGTGTTCTATCTCTGGGCTACACCCACAACCCTTTTTTATTTTTTGATTTGAAATAGTCTTGCTAAGTTATCACACACTGGCCTTGAACCTGTGATCCTCCTGTTTTGGTCTCCCAAGGGATTACTGGCATGTGCCACTGTGCCTGGCCACCACTTTGAATTTTTATTTGTCTATTTGTCAGCCTATGGGCCTTTCTGCCTAGATTGATTTGGATCTTCAGTAGCACTATGCCGTACTCCTTTTACATCTGCCCTCTGTGCCTTGCCTGCTGCTGATGGTGGGATGGTAAATGTTAACCAAGGGGAGTGTCTACAGGCACCATATCCCTATGATTTTATAAACCTTATCTTCCCAGGCTCAGGAATCCAATCTTTACAAGATTGTTTCCACAAAGCAGCTTCTCTTTCCCATAGATCATTTTAGTTGACTTTCTCTGGACTTTCTCCCACTCTATTACAACTGTTTAAGGATTGTTAAAAAAAAAAAAAGACCCACAAATTGCAGGTCAAAGTGAACCAGGATACCGTCTTCTGCTTTTATTGCCCCTTTTATAATGTTCTTTCTAAGCACACCTTATTTCTGACTGGTCTTTTAGCTGTCATAGGAATAACTGGAGACAAAGGTATATAGTGACTGTAGAATCTCTTAATTTTGCAATAGCCCATAGTTGAAAACCCTTTAATCTTGGGAAAATGGTTTAAATGATTTCTCCCTAAATTCCTTATCTTACAGTTGTCCATGCAGAAGCCCATCTGCCATCCTCTGCCCACTCACGTATCCCTGCATTGTCTTTCTGCGTTTATATTAACCAGCTTGGCATTTCACTACCTGGAAGAGCTTCACAGTTTTTTTGCAAATCTGGAAATTTCACTATGTACTCTTTCTTTCAGATGATTTATAAATATGCTAAGCAAGTGTGGTCCCAGGGCTGATTACTTGCAAGCAGCGTTATTTATACGATCCACAGAAATGCCCTCA
The DNA here is from genome assembly GCA_004027185.1 of Glis glis. NCBI lineage: Eukaryota > Metazoa > Chordata > Mammalia > Rodentia > Gliridae > Glis > Glis glis. Next base: position 85,914 of record PVJS01000086.1, read on the forward strand.
CATTCTTGCATTTTTTTTTCAAGCATCAAGATCAAAGAATTCCCCCATCTCGGAAAAATACAACACTAACCTTTTCAAAGGTATTTTGCAAGTCTAAATACACCTATGTTTTCTTATTCCCTTTTATTCTCATTCTCAATTACTTTGCCAAAGGCTTCCGGTGGATATAAATTCCTCTCATAAAATCCCACTGCCTTTGCCCAGGAGGTGGCTGGACCTGATGCTGATGGTGCTACCTTGGGCCTCTGAGTCCTGCTAAGAAAGGTCATTATGGTAATAAAGACACTCCAAATTATTTTGATAAATAACCGACACCCAATAACAAATAACTGTGGTAAAATTGCTCTGGTGCAACCTCCATTGTTGCTTTTGGTTTACACTCTCACTGCTCAGTTTTGGGCAAGTGGCCTGACTGCTCTGATCTGTTTTCTCATCTACAACAGTAGGAAACATTAATGTCAATCTTCGATGTTGTTGGGAAGAGGAAGAGTACAGTTGTGAGAAGAGCCAGCAGGGTGCCCGGTGCATAGCAGATGCAACCCTTGCTGGGCGCTTGTTCCAGCTAATGGACTCTGAGGATGCACGGAAATCATGACCCAGAAGAATGAGGACTTGGTGATTTTTATAAGGTTAATCATGTCTGACAAATAAGCTGGTGCTCTGCAGGAAGAGATCTGGCTAACCTTGGAAAAGCTCTCAGTGAAGTAACTTACCCTGGTAGGGATGTGTTTGATTTCTAGTTCTTGGTTTGATACTAGACCTACTTTAAAAGAATGTAGCTGTTCTCCCAACCACACTGTTTAATCTCCAACAGGAGGTGAACCGAGGTGCTCCTCTAAACTGGAGGACCATTGTTGCCTCCTCCATAGAACAACCAAGAAGAGGGTGGGTAGATAGATAACAAATTAACACAGTGTGATGAAGCAGCACAGGCCTCCACGAGTTTTCTCCAGTATCAACTAAGCAGAACAAATTCAGAGACACCCCCACCCCCGTAAATCTGGGCAACAGGAGACTATCTGTGCTGAGTGACAATGATGTAATATTATGTCACTGTCATTTATGTGTCTGGGTTTAGCTGTGGGAATTCTGCCAGACACTATCATGACATTACCTTGCACTGAATAGCTCACATCAGAACATATGTCACCGCAAAGCTGAAAGCCAGTGTACTTAGACGTCTTCTTTCTTTTTAAATTTAATGTGATATAAATTAAACATGCTAAGTTTAATGTGATATAAATTAAACATGCTTTTTCTTTATCTTCATTTTAAAAATTGAACAATGTTTTGATTATAAGAACAATACTGCTTTCCCAATGCAGATACTTTATAAAATACAGAAAGAAAAAAAGAGAAGTTATCCATGGACTATTAGCATTTAGGTATATTTCTTTTCATTTTCCCTCATGATTATGTCTTGTGGTGGCCATACTGTACATACACTTTTTACCTTGATTTTTTCACTTAACAGTTAAGCTAAAGAACTTTTCTGCATATACAACTCTGAACAGATATTTTAAGCAACTCCATAAAACACTACTTCTGAGAAGTAGTTCATAGTTTATTAACCATTTAGTGTGTGTTTCTTTTCTGGTTCTTGAACGTTCCAAATGCTTTAGAAAACCTATTGTCCTACAATTATTTTCACTGTCATTTTGAGCAGATACAATATGAAAAACACTAACCAAAACTGTAAGAATACATGTTGAGTCACAAAGAAAAGTCATGTAGCGACAGTCTGTCTCCATGTTCTGCATGAAATCTCAATCCATTTATTGCCGGATGGACCAAGTCCTCCGGGGAAAATCACAAATAGACGTAATGTTCCTCGGTGTCACATTTTGCATTTGTTATATTTTGGAATTCAGATTTAGCTGACAGACGTGAAACAGCGCATGTAGTTGGGATTCTCCAGAGATTATACATGCAGCACCGCTGAGCACCAAGCCGCTCTAGTTATCACCGTCAGGGGACGGCATCCTTTGTTTTTCTGGATTTTTATTCAGGGATGGGAGGAAAGAGCTTCACCTTGCATCTGGAATCCTAGTCTTTTTTTTTGGGGGGGTAGATTATTCCCCCTTTCCTTTCTAGATATTTGCCAACTAAAGAGAGCAGCTCCCATGCAAGTCTACAGAGCTCATCGGGCTTCAGAGGGGCCACTTTGAGCAAAACTGCGGGTGTTCTGAGGAGTTCCGGTGTCTTTAAATGCTGAGAATGGAAGTGCAGGTGAAAGAACCACCAAAAGCTTTGTTCTCATCCACAGAACTAAAACTGCAGTTAAATATGAGACTCCCCTCCCCACACTCCTGGTAATAATTTCTAAACACCTTCCACCGGAGAGCATCAAGGCACATGTGCCTGTGGATCTTCCTATCTAAACTCTCACAATCCCAGAGATTCTCATGTGAGCTCCATCCAATTTTTGACTGTGACATTTTCTCTCATTTCTTGGACTATAATAATCTGTGTGTGGAATAGTACGGGTGATAGAAGGGCCTCAGATGCAGAATGTCATGACATTTGGTCCTTTCTCTGACTCTTCTACTGAGTGATCTTCCACACCCTGGTGATGTGATAAAATGGGGACAATAAAAATCTTATTCAGCAAACATTTGCTGGATGTCTTTCCCATATAACCACCATGTTATGCAATGTGTGAGCCACAAAGAAGAAAACATATTTAGTCCTCTAGAAGTCTCAATATAGGAGATGGAAAAAATATAAAACATATGTATTTGTACACACATATACATATACATGTACACACACATATATGAATATACATAGCTATTCCTATTTATTATTTCTCTCACTCACCCATCTATGCATCCATATGCCTAAATATTGATGTCTATGCACTACACAGTGTTCCCAGTCTAAAAAGGATTTCTGAGGATTGAATGACACTGACTATGAAGCTGTCCTAGAAATTATAAAGCAGTATATTAACATATTCCTCTTTAAGTATAACAGAAACTTAAAACTTTCTTATCCTTGAATAACCCTATTAGCAATATTTTGGATAATATCTTTGTGACTTAAATGTGCTATTATGAATTCTGAGTGAATTTTAGATCAAGAACTATGCTGTTCACTTCTCCAGCTCTCTCTTATTATCTCCTTGCCCCACATATGAACACCTTTGCATATTCTAGAATATTCTTGCCCCTCCTTTTCATTGGAATCTTGCAAGAATGCAATCAAGCTCCATCAAAAGCCTTCCTTGGTCACCTTGGATTTCTTCGACCTCTTTGAATTTCTCTAGTATTTGTAGGGTGCTATCAACACTAAATACATTTTGGCATGTACAGAAACTATTTTTTGTGTGTCTTACCTGATCAAGCAGACTATAAGGTCTGGAAAGTCAGATACAGTGTCCTTGCATTCTAGAGTCCCTAACAGCATCTAGCTCACAAGTCCACTTAAAAGTTGCATCCCTAAGATCTCAACTCTGATCCCTTTCAAGGTGGACAACAGAGGAAACAGAGGAGATGTCTTAGAAAGGCAAAGAGGGAAGGAAAAGAACACTCTTATCTTATTTTCCCCCCTTTCCATTCAAGAATTTTCTACTCTCAGAGCTTTGCCACCTTAATTTCTATACATAGTCTTACTACAGGTGATATAAATTTCCCTTCCTTCACATCTTTTCTAACTTCTCTTATTTTATTTTATTTTATTTTATTGTGGCACTGGTGATTGAATCAAAGGGCATTCTACCTCTGAGCTATACCCCAGCCCTTTTTATTTTGAAACAGTCTTGCTAAGTTATTGCAAGCTGGCCTTGAACCTGGGACCCTCTTGTCTTAGCCTCACAAATACTGTCAACCTCTTTACTTCTACTCCTTCATCTAAAATAAATTCTTCTGACTAGATTTTCCAAATCCTCATTTCCTCCTGTGAAGCAATTGCTACTAACTAATCGGTAAATAACTGTTTGCATGACAGATGTCAACAAAACACAAGTATATTAACCTATGGGGAGTAAAAGAGGTTCTAAATTATATAGTCCCAGAGAGAGAGAGAGAGAGAGAGAGAGAGAGAGATAGTGTGTGTGTGTGTGTGTGTGTGTGTGTGTGTAATGTGTGTTCTGAGTACAGTCTGTCTCAATAAACAGGAAATACTAATTATGAGGAAATGAGATAATCCTTACATGGAAAGAGAGACCTTAATGGCATAATTGCCTCTAAGCATTTAAGGGTTCTGGAGGTACAAAGCCTTCTTTTGTAATCAATGAGAATCTTAGGTTTATTTGTAAAGCTCTCTGAATTACCTCTTGATGAAGGTACTAATTTTCTGATTATATTTTCACATAAACATTGCTCTAGAAGATTAAAAAAAACCCACAACAAACCAACCAATCAGTTCCTAATTTCTCTGTAAGTTACTTTTAAGTACAGCTAGCTGCAGGTTAGGTTTTCATAGGAGAAATTTGATTTGCATCACTCAACAACCCAATTGTTGGGATTACTGAAGGAAAAATCTGTTACAAAAGAAAATGGGAAATATGTGCAATATCCCACATCTGAAGTTATTCTTGGAGATGTGATGATGTGCTAATAGCATTTGAAAACCACAAATCTCTCTGCAGTTTTATTAGTACATTAAAAATGTTCTGCATCTTAAAAAGTAGAGAGGCCACTGTTTTGCTTACATTTTGCTAACCACACAGGATTTTTACAGCCATTGAGGGTATTTTCCAACTTGTTTTCTTTCAACTTTTGAGATCATAAAATTTATGATCAATTATATTGTATGACTGAGGATCTCAGTATTGTAAGTGAAATTATGGTTACTGAAATTCGTTATTAACATATGTCGGTAAGTATAAAATAAACTGAAATATGTAAAATATGGGAATATACAGATATCTATAAAGAGAAGCTTTAAGAGAAATTGAGTCTCAAGCAACAGTCCTAGGTAAGTGAGCGCCTGGTTATGCAATCTGGGGTTGAGGATGGTCTTTTCTGCCCTGCCTCCCTCCTTGCTGTTCAGCCACTTTAATGGCGTCTAACACCCTCCATCATAGGATAGAATAGTGGAAGAGGCAATGAATTCAACCCAGTCAATTCTGTTTCTTGTCAGCAGCTCTGATAAAAGAATTTGATGTGGGAGGAGATAAAAATCTATCTGAAACTCACTAAAATTAAGGTTTTAAAAATGCATCCATGGATTTTACTTAGCCTAGCTAGCCTACTGCACTTCAGAATCAGGTGCTCACCATATTTCAGCCCATGCATGCTGGAGAAAAGGAAGTTAAGGTTTTAAAACATGAACTTCTAAGGAAAGTAGGTGTTAGTCCCAAGGACAGGTTCAAGATGAGAAAGAACAGGATGACAGCAGCGAGAGACAGATTTCTTATAATCCCCTTTCTTCTATCGTCACCACCCTTACCACCAACCCCCTCCTTTTTCCTGGAGAGTCCCACGGCAGAATAAGGCTGGGAATCACTTTATAACTACTAAGATGATTAAAATAAAAAAGACGGACAATGCCACACGGTGTTAACAATACAGAGGCCCTGGAGCCTCAAACTGCTAGTAGGAATAGAAAATGGTACAGCCACTTCTGGAGAACTTCCAGTCTCTTGAAAATATGACTCAGTTTCTTAAAATACAGCCCAGCAAGTCCACTCCTAGTTAGCCATCCAAAAGAAATGAAAACATATGTCTACACAAAGATTTGCTCATGAATGTTTTAACAGCATTACTCATAACAGCTGAAAACTGGAAACAATTCAAAGGTCCCATCAACTGGTGAATGGATAAGTAAAACATGGTGTATTTATGCAATGGAAGACTGCTCAGCAATAAAAAGGAATGGGCTACAGGTACATGCTATATACACCACAGATGGACCTCAAAGACATTATGCTAAGGGAAAGAAGCCAGATACATGGGGTTACATATTGTATGATTCCATCTATGTGATGTTTCTAGAAAATATAAAATGATATATAGAGAAAGCAGATCAGTAGTTCCTAGAGTAGGAATGAGACAGCAGGGATTGACTACAATGGGCATGGGGAACTTTTTGGGGTGATGAGAATGTTGTAAAACTGGATTGTATTAATGGTAGACTGCATGCTTAAAAATGAATTTTTATGATCTGTAATTATATTATAATAAAGCTGTTAAAAAAAGAAGGCTGCTGGGAGAATTCATTCAGTGCTCAGAAGGTACAGTATAAATGAGGCCATTCCTGAAGGCGGTAATTCAGGTTGCCCCAGAGAGAGACCTGTGTTCTCCTGGAATGTATCATGTATCAGCTAGACAGCATAGAAACTACAGGATGTCCAGCGCAGCTCTAGGGAAATGTGACCTGGAGGACAGTTTTATCATAGGAGCCTAGTGCTGTATAAACTATAGGACAATGGGTTACTAGCATATTCTTTGTTACATATGCACAATAAATTAGTACTGACTTCCCATATGTGGGTATATTTTTGAGTGTCCTAATTCTAGCCATGACACTTTGGTAAAAATGCAAAAACTTTCTAACTACTTAGAACAAATGGCTGGTGAATGTTTGAAAAGAGTGTAGTGATCACGGGGTTCTTCCTGTGAGGGTAATGTGTGATGGTAATGAGATGACCCTCAAGAACTAGAATAAGGTGCATTCCAAGCACCAAATGAGTCACATCAACAGAATGAATGGAGTCCTGATGACTTCCTGGTCCAGAAAGAGCCAACGGGATAAACTGGAAATCTGACTACAGTTTAATCAGTGATACTGAAACCCAGCTGAACAAAGAAGGTACATGTCAGGGTGGGGAGGGGAAGCAAGCGTGGAGGGAAGATTCAGGCAATGAAGCAATGGACAAAAGAGAATTGGAATGCCAAGCATTGGCAGTGTCATTGGCAGAGAAAGCCTGCATCTGAAGTAAGCAAGCCCCCTGACCACTTGAGAGGTACTCTCTGCCAGAAGGCAGGTGCTGGTATTGATCCCATTAAAACATCCCTTAAAACTCCACTTGCTACAATGTCATCTGTGTCAGGAAGCAGCCATAACTGGGTCAATTGCAGGGAGGTGGGGGGACTCAGACACTAATGTTGAATGAAGATGGGTGCTGGCACATTTGGTCAGTCAGTACCTCCTTCCTACCACACATGAACAGACTGAGAATCTTGATATGCTATCCTTTCCCCAATTAAATGAATTCAACACCCTCTCAGGAGGGCACAGTGATCAGGAGCAGGGCTTGGTGCCAGGGTGACTTGGGTGTGAGTCTGGGCTCTGTCACTAACTCTACATGACTTTTGGTCAGTTCTTTGACCTCTCTCAGCATTGCCCAAACTCACCCAAAATAATTAATGGTGCTAAGAAATAATACTTATTTCTTAGTGTTATCATCAGGATTCAATGAGACAGATGCAAAGCTAACTTAGCTTAGTGCCTGGAATAAAATGAGTCATAAAAAACTGTGACTTCATTCCGTGTTTAGCACTAGAAGAGCTGAGCCATGCCTGGAACTTGGTCAGCTTGTCAGTCGAACACCACAATCAGCCAAAAGCAGCTCAGGGGCTGGCCGGGTGCCTTTCCCTGCCAACAACGCCAGCCACTCTTCTTTTCAAACTTCAGTGGACTCATTAAAAATAAGTTTTTGCCAAAATATATTAATTTCCTTTTTCTGACAGGGTTATTAGTATGAGGTTGACAGACCAGGAGAATGCCACAGATATAGTGTCTTTGATTTCAATAAAGCGCTTGATGAAGTCTTTCATTATCTATAAGATGGCGGGCTAGAAGAGTGAAAAATTAAGTGGATTCACAGCTGGTTGTACATCTACACCCAAGAGGCTTGATGAATGGCTCTGTCACAACCTGTAGGGGGACCACTGATTAAATGCCACAGGGCTCTGCCCCTGGATTCTGCTCTATTCAATATTTTTATTAATGGCATCAAAGTAGACATAAGAGGAACACTTATCAGATTTTTCAATGACATAAAACGGTGAAGGATATTTAATTCGATAATAAGCCAATGCAAAATTCAAAATTCCCTCAACAGGCAAAGCTGGCACCAGAAAGATGCGATGTTACAGAGATAAATGTCCTCCATTAAGGTCCCACAAGACATCAATTGTACAAGTTGGAGATGGGGAAGAGACTGGCTTTGCCAACAGTGTAAGGAAATATCTGGGGTTTTAGCTGAACACAGGAAGAGGTTCAGTGAAAAGAATGCAAAACTACGGGTGAGCTGGGAAAGAAATGCACACATAGAAGATGATTTTACAACGAATCAGCTTGCTTACCTTTTCAACCTTACAAGTTTAGTAATGATCTCCACCTTATTATTTATTTATTTATTTATTTATTTATTTATTTATTTTGCAGTACCAGGCATTGAACCCAGGGGCATTCTACCTCTGAGCTATATCCCCAGCCCTAGTTTTTTATTCTTTATTTTGAAATCAGGTGTCGCTAAGTTGCAGAGGGCCTCACTAAGTTGCTGAGGCTGGTTGCGAACCCGGATCCTCCGGTCTCAGCTTCCCAAGTACTGGGATTACAAGGGTATACCACCATACCCGGCTTGATCTCCACTTTAAAAATGAATAAATTGAGGGTTGGAAATTTAAGGAACTTGTCAGAGTAGTAACAAAGTCAGGATAAGAATCCAGTTCTTCCAAAGTAATGCTTTCTATAGTCATCATATCATGTTGCTGTTTCTCTCCCAAGTTGCTCTGTGGCTCATGGAAGACAATGTTAATGGAAGCACCTAATACTGTCTGGCCTGGCCCCTGTCTGCTGCTCAAAAGTGTTGGTTTCCCCCCAGAGACTCACTTAGATGTAAAACTGGGTGCTTATCTAAACGGGCACGTCAGGTATTATAATATGAACCCTGCAGTCTAGTCTAAGTATTTTCAAGTTTATCCACTAATATAACTACCATAGAAATGATTCAATTTTTCTTCTTCAGCTTACCATTATTCCAAAATCCTTATTGCCATAATAGAAAGCCCTGGCTAGATAAAGGTAGTGGGAAATTTGAGGGCAATCTAAAATGTATGTCAGTTTTAATGATACCCAGATAATTAAAACTTTTTTTTAATTAAGGTAATTTTCAAGGGCTGTATTAGCGGCTCAGTGTTGCATATTTACATGATAAAGCCTCAATTACCTTTAGATAATGAGGTAGCATGTTAAGTAATCTTAGTATAATGATATGCATATGGAATAGATGGAATTTTCACTTAATTCAATTATTTAATTAGTTTATCTTACGGTTAAAATGATACATTTTGTTGTTGTTGTTGCTGGAATACTTATTAGAATTCTTCCTAAAAATGTATGCATATTTTGTTCCTGTCCTGCCTGTGTGCAGCTTATTGATGCACTTCTTTCCTGGATATCTGGAGTTCTGCGCTGCATCTGAGTCATGCTCTGGGAAGACCATTTGTCACTGGGCCACAGAGCTGCTGCAGAAAGAGGCTGAGGAATGCACACAGGCGCCACAGTATCCGGGAAGACTGGGCTCCTCTTCATAAATAAATTGTTAGGCTCAGTTGGTTGTCATTGTCTCCTGCACTAAAAGCAAAGGCTGACATTAGCTATCTAAAAGTTCCAGTTCATGGAGGTTTTATTGCAAAAACAATCCTTTGGGGATGGGTGAGCTTCTCTTAATTTTCTCTCTCTCTCTCTTGCTTTTGGCCTAGGTCAGCCATGATTCACAGGCTGGAGAATGGAGGGTCATAAAAAGGTAGGAGGCATTAGCTGCTAACAGTGGTGGTCATCCCCTCCTAGTGAGGATGGAGCGGCCATGCCGAGTGACCTGTGAGAACCTCTGCTGTGAACTGTCTTATCCATAGGTGGAGACAAGTGATGATGTGGGGGTGGAGGGTGACTGAAGGCCAGAACAGTTAATCTGCAACAAGCAGGTGGATCACTTCCTTCATGTTCTGAAGCCCACATGCGCATGCCCCAGTGGACTTTCACATGAGCTGCGCCTTCTTTCCGGGATGTCCGTTACCGCTTCTCCATCTGGTGAAGCCCTACACATCTTCTAAAACATTCCAAGAACAATTTCAAATACTACTTTTGTGAAAGGTGAAACTTCCATCAACCCCTACTACCTATTAAACTTCGCTTGATACACACTTGATACAAAAACTTTGCTTCCATCAAACTCATCCACCTCCTGCTACCTATCACAGGTGCTACTGGCAGGTGTTTGCAAGTTCCCTTCTCTAAGCCAAAATCTTCTTGAAGGCAGGAAGCAGTCTTACTTGCATATTCCTAGCATGCAGTATAGTAGGAGAAAACTCAACCCAAACTGGCCTGAAACGAAGACATCGCAAAACAAGTCATAGCAACAGAACTTCTGAACGAAGGTATCAAACTAGGCGTGCTCCTTGAAAAATTTACTCAGAACACTGTATGAAAAAAAAAATCAAGTGTATTTGTTTTTGTTTTTTTGCGGTACTGGGGATTGAACCCAGAGGCATTCTACCTCCGAGCTAAACCCCCAGCCCTATTTTTATTCTTTATTTTGAAACAGGGTCTCGCTAAGTTGCGGAGGGCCTCACTAAGTAGCTGAGGCTGGCCACAAACCCTGATCCTCCGGTCTCAGTCTCCCAAGTACTGGGATTACAAGTGTGCACCACCACGCCCGGCTTATATTTGTTTTTTTAAATAACCTTATTGATATATGATTGACCTGTAAAAAGCGGCACATATTTAATGTATACAATTTGACAGGTTTGGAAATAACTATATACTCATGAAATCATCATCATCACCAAGGCCATATACATATTCATCCCCTACCAAAGTGTTCTTCTGCCCCCTTTATTATTATTAGTGTGTGTGTGTGTGTGTGTGTGTTATGAATACCTAACGTAAGAGCTACTCTCTTAGCAAATTTTACCTATACAACATGGTATTGGTAGCTATTGGTACTATGCCATAAAGTAGATCTCCAGGACTTATTTAATTTAAAGTATAACTGAAACTTTGTACCCTCCGACCATCACATTCCCATTTTCCCCTCTCTATTGGCCCCTGGCAACCACCATTCTACTCTCTGCTTCTATGAGTTTGACAGTTTTAGATTCTACCTGTCAATGAGATCATACAGAAATTGCTCTCTCTGCCTGGCTTATTTAGTAAGCATAATGTTCTCCAAGTCCATTCATATTATCATAGATGGCAGGATTCCCTTCTAAGGCTGAATAATATTCCATTGATGTATGTACCACATTTTCTTTTTTTTTTTTTTTTTGCGGTACCAGGGATTGAACCCAGGGGTGTTCTACCTCTACGCTACACCCTCGGCCCTATTTTTTTATACTTTATTTTGAAACCAGGTCTCACAAAGTTGCGGAGGGCCTCACTAGGTAGAGAGTAGGTAGAGAGAGAGAGAGAGAGAGAGAGAGAGAGAGAGAGAGAGCTGAGGCTGGCAGAGAATCCGGATCCTCCGGTCTCCGCCTCCCAAAGTACTGGGATTACAAGCGTGCGCCACCACACCCGGCCTCACATTTTCTTTATCCATAGATGGACATATAGGTTGTTCCCACATCTTGGCTGTTGTAAATGATGCTGTTGTGAACATGGAGTGTAAGTATCTCTTTAAGATTCTGATATAAATTCCTTTGGATAAATACCCAGAAGTAGAATTTCTGGATCTCATGATGATTCTATTTTTAACATATGCTTATTTTGTGCCAGACTGCAAACTTATTGATGAAAATTATGCCAGTAATCTCAGTACTTGGGAGGCAGAGACAGGAGGATCACAGGTTTTAGGCCAGCCTCAGCTAAACTGCAAGGCCCTCTGCAACTTAATGAGACCCTATTTCAAAATAAAAAATAAAATAGGGCTGGGGGTGTAGCTCAGAAGTAGAATGCCCATGGGTTCAATCCCCAGTATCGCCAAGAAAAAAAAAAATTATGAGCTGAAGATGGAAAAGTAAAAGAAAGAGCAACGATTTCTAAGTAGGTACCGAATTATCAAATGAAAAAGTAATATCCTTGCTTGCCAGCATCATTCATCATAACTTACAAGTTTCCAGTGAAAACAATGAACAAACAATGATTTATTGTTTGATAGACTACGAGGTTTAATCTCCACTTGTCACTAAACTCATTACCTACATATGTCACTCACACAGTGAGGAATTATTCATTTTTCTTTTCAGGATAATTTGTTAAATTAAACTGGACAGAACAACAACATACGATGAAAAGGTGGTAATTTATTCTTATATTGCCCTAGAAAGATGATAGTACGGAGCATGTCGTTAATTATGTAATATAATTCGCACAGTGGGCACCCAACATCCATGAAATGTGAAATTAATGATGAAAATGTCATAGTGTTAATATCACACTTACTGATTACATCAAATTTTTTCCACCCATGCTTAAATTAAATCTTCCTGAAATCCCTGGTTCAATTTTCATGAGACTAAAGTAATTTGTGATTTTTTTGGTGAAGAATTTAAATGCCAAAGTCCACTCTTAATACATGAAAATGAAAAAAATTTTTTTTTGACCACAGAATTATCCTACTCTCAATTCTTTAAGTAATTTACTATCATTATTTCAGGCCAAATGCCTCAAATGTTTAAAGCTCATATTTTAATTCTTTGAGATATAAGTGGCTTCCTTTCCCCAGCATTTCTTTGTTTTTATTTATATGTAGTCTTCTCTCTCATCAAAGTTCATTAAAAATGATATTTCTATCTCATGAACATGACAGAATGTGTTGAAGGCTCCCTGTGGGAAAACCGCAAGTAGAGGTAGAAATCCTTGCAGGATCCTTAGTTAAGAGTGTCGCCTCTGGTGAAATGTTGCATATGAGGAATGCTAATTAAGGAGGCAGGGAGAAAAGAGCAGCTACCTTTCCAAACATAACATTTAAGAAACAAGTCTTATTAACATGGTGGTTTTATGAAGCACTTGAATCTTACATAAGTATGGCTTGTTTTTTTTGTTTCCTAAAAAAAGATTGCATTTGAGCAAACTGAAAACTGAGTAATTTAAAGCATGAATTTAAGATTTTAAAAAATTCTACATTTAGCTAGGAATTTAATAAAATGCAATTTTTCAAATACTTTTTTCTAGTTATAATAATTTATGTGGCTATTTGCAAAATCTCTAGTCTGTAGAAGTTGAAAGAGATCTAAATTTTAGAATAGTAATGTGGCACTAATTTACGAGAATTTTTACAGGGAGAAAGGTTTTATTACCTTCCTACTCATTTCAGTATAAAAGGGCCTAAAATCAAGAGTGTGTCAACTTAGAATTAGAGCTTATTTCTTAGAATGGCCCCGTGGCTAATACTTTAGTCTATACACAAGGTCAAATAGATGTGTATCTCTGGTTAATTGGCCTGACTGCCAACCAATTTATTAGGAGGCTGGAGGATTCGAATTGATGGTTAAGATGACAGAACAAATAGGTTTTGTCTGACTGGTTCAGTTTACTTGATGATTAGATCATTATGCCTGCAGAAAATTTCCTTCCAAATGAGACAGACGGACAGACAGACATTCCCACAGCATACTTATTATTTAGAGCACTATCTTCATCAAATTAAATTTTTAAAAAAATTTTTGTCAGCCAGGCGTGGTGGCACACACTTGTAATCCCAGTACTTTGGGAGGCGCAGACCGGAGGATCTGGGTTCACTGCCAGCCTCAGCTACTTAGTGAGGCCCTGCGCAACTTCGTGAGGCCCGGTTTCAAAATAAAGTATAAAAAATAGGGAAGGGGGTGTAGCGCGGAGGTAGAACGCCCCTGGGTTCAATCCCCGGTGCCGCAAAAAAAAAAAAAGCCAATTTTCAGAAGCTCAGCATCATCAAGTATCTTTTGTTCCTTCCATCGTTGTGGAATTTCATTTAGGGAAGTGGAAGGACTCCTTATGCCGTTCTTCTTGGTCTACTGCCATATTTCCCACAACTGGAGACCTTTGGAAGACGTATAATTTGGATTTCAAATATCAGAAATAAGTGTCTGGTCTTCTTTTAGAAGATACTGCTTTTCCCAGTGGTTGGCTGAAAATTAGGCAGAAGGCTTCCTTTGGAAGATTCTAAGTTATTTTCCACATAATGTAGAGGATGGAGACCAGAGAAGCAATATCTAAGGAGAGAAAAAAAAAAGGATCTCTCTACTCCCTCTGCTCCAACTTCACAACTCCTGGGCTGGCCAACACCTACCTTCACAAGGAACAAAGTTCTATTGCCTTTGTTATTTAAAGTGCAAAACACTAAAGAAAGAGCTTCTAAAGGATGGGCACATTCACATTGTGTGAGAGCTGGTTATGGTATCCTCGACACTGTTACCATCCTACAGTGTTGAGTCTCCACTGGCAGCTTCTATTCTGAGTCATGCTTCGCTGGTGAACATAATGTGTCCAGCAGCCATAGCATGCATGCATTCAACAAATACACCTTGAGGGGTGACTGTGTTGGCTGATATTGCGTTGTTTAGGTACACACCTAAACAGAAGTGAAGGGAACCCAATTATTGCCTTGAAGAGCTCCTGGTCTGGGGGATGGTGTGACAGATTCTCGAAGAGAGTAGGTTCAGAGTGGTACAAAGCACCAGGAGGGGGAAGGGAGAGACACCCTCTCCCAGGGGGAGCTGCAGATGGCCTCAGAGAGTAGGAGACAGGCTTCAGGGATGAGTAGGAGTTCTCCAGGTGGAGAAGTAAGGGAAGGAACTTAGAGGCAGAGGAGACATTATGCGCAAAGACTCAGAAGTGTGCAAAAATATAAGAACGTGACGTGTTATTGTTTTGAAAGTTCATCTATTTCCCAATTCATTTTAGAAAGGGGGGAGTGCTGTTTGAGTGCAGGACAGGAGGCTGTGAAGGTGGGTGACGGCAGGATTGTTAAGGGCCTTCTAAAGGAATTTGGTCTCCAGTGTAATTAGACAAGATGTTTAAAGTTCTTGGAACAATGCCTGGCACGAAGTGCATGCTCAGTAAATAAAAGCAGTTTTTAGGTTGCAGTTGTTGGGAAACCACCTAAGGCTTTAAAGAAGTGAAAGTATGCGCCGGGCGTGGTGGCGCACGTTTGTAATCCCAGTACTTTGGGAGGCTGAGACCGGAGGATCCGGGTTCGCGGCCAGCCTCAGCTCTCTCTCTCTCTCTCTGTCTCTGTCTCTGTCTCTCTCTCTCTCTCTCTCTCTCTCCCTACTTAGTGAGGCCCTCCACAACTATGTGAGACCCGGTTTCAAAATAAAGTATAAAAAAAAATAGGGCCGGGGGTGTAGCGCGGAGGTAGAACGCCCCTGGGTTCAATCCCCGGTACCGCAAAAAAAAAAAAAGAAGTGAAAGTATGAGGTTGGAGATGGTTCATAACAATAATTCTGATGTCAATATTGTAAATGGATTGGAATGAGGAGACAGGTGATGTCCACAAGTCAGGAAATGGAAAAAATTCCAGTGAGTGAGGATGAGGGTGAGGAATGAGTCTTGTTCAGTGCTGCATCCCCAGTGCCCAGCATAGTGGCTGCATGCAAGTAGGTGCTCAATAAGTGGTTGTTGAATGAATGAAAGGCAACGAGAGGAGGGAGCAGATCTGAGAATGATCTAGAGGCAGGAACAGCAGGGATGGTGAGTACTGGGTGTAGGAGGCAAATGAGGGGGAGTTATGTTTAAGGATGACTGAAAAATTGGGCTTGGGAGGATGGTGTTGCCAAATACTGCAATCAAGGAGAGAGGAGGAAGAGAACGTTTGGCAGGGAAGACGAAGCTCTATGAGTAGTACTCGCTACGCATCTGCTGGGTTCAGCTTTTCTGGAGTATTGAGAGAAAGTGGCCAAAGGCAGGCAGAGGACTCCTCCGCGGGTGCCGCGCCCGCCACACCAGGAGATGGGTCCGGTGCTTTCCTTGTTTCCACACAAACTCTCCGTGAATTTCCTATTGTTGTCCCTGTTTACAGGGAGGGAAATAGAGGCTCAAGATGACATATTAGCTGGGTGGCAGAGTTCAGATGAAAAATGCATGCCTTGGACTGGGGATGTGGCTCAGTGGTAGAGTACTTGCCTCTACCATGCACAAGGCCCTGGGTTCCAACCCCAGCACCGCAAAAACAAACAAAAAAGCCTTTCTGCCTGCATGGTATATTCCATATTCAGAAAGCTCGGGGGGGGGGGAGTACTTTGCAAAGAAACCAAAGCATGATTTCTGTCAACTTTTTGCTTCACTAACACTCCAAACCTGTATTCTTCATTTACAGAGTTATTATGAGGAACTGAAAAACATGTGAAAAATCTTTAAAAATATAAAGCACTTCTAGAAAGACAAGGTGATGTCAAAAGGAGAAGGAAACATGTCCAGATTCTGGTTAAGGAATTCTAGAAAAGTTCAAAAGATGACAGGACTGGATGCCTTAGTAGGAGTCTTTGGTTCAAGAGCCTGTTGAGTTTTTTTCTTGTCTTTCTGGGTTAATTTTTCTAACACATGAAAGCCTGGATTGCAGGTATGGGTAAAGAATGATTTTACCTTCCAAAGTCAGAGTTTACAACTTTTACTCCTCTTTCATGAATAAAACTAAATTTCCATCACTTGTGCCTGCAAAATTCCTTCCGGGTCTGGGAGGAGTGGCCACAGAATGGGGAACAAAAATGATGCGTGCTTTCTCTTCATGCTGGGCAAGACCTCCCGACGCCACTGAGGGCCCGTGTAGGGTGTGGTGAGGTGTCTCAGCCCTGTTGCCATGGGAGAGTGCTTAGTAGAAGTTCTACCCACATTCTCGTGGTCGCCACAGCGCCCAGTGGGAAGGGGTTCACTGTTTCACTGGAAGAACTGCGGTTGCTTACATCTTCTCTTTGCTCTTCAAATGGCTGTCTCCTTCTCCCCACTCGGGTCTCAGCTCACAGGCCATCCCTTGGAGAGGTCTTCAGTGGCTGATCTCTTTAAGAAGGTCCCTCTTGCTCCTCTAGTCTGCCCACTTGTATGGTTCTTTGTAGAACTTACCGGCACACATTTGCTTATTTGCTTATCTGTGCCTCCCTCTCAAACTAGACTGTAGGCCCAGGAGGGCAGGGCGCATGTCTACTCGGCTGTGCCCGGCACCTAGCATGGGCCCAGAATGTGGTAGGCATTCAGTACCAATTTGTTTCAATGAACAAATGGCGCTAAACCTGAGATGATGAGACAAGTGGCAAGAAAGCAGAAGGGCCACTCGGCACTCGGGGGATGGTGCTCCACAGCCCGATAGCTACAGTGTGGGGCTGGGAATGGAGTAGTGGCATGGCTCCTGTGTGGACTGAGGCCATCCCTCCACTCTCATCAGCAAGGCGTGCCGCCCAAAGGAGCCGACCGGCCCACACACAGCCCTGCAGGAGAAGAACCCAAGCATCACTAGCCCTCAACCCTGGAGGAGGTTCCTTGTTCTCCTAGTTAAATATGCACGGTACATAAAAATAATTGTGCAGACAGAAGGATTCACAGTTGCTCAAAGTAGACCAGGAAAGTGTTTGAACCATTCGGTGGGTGGTGCGACTGCTGGGGGAACCAGGATTGTTCCAGGGGTGGGAATAAAAACTACTCCAGGAAATGGTACCGTAGGAAACAATTTACATATTTGAGGGCATGGCAAGTTCTGGAACTGCATTTGTTCCCCTCTGTTTCTACCACTGAAATAAATTGTCGAGACCTAAAATGAGTAGATGATATGTAGTGATAAGGCTGAAAAGTCACAGAAGACTTTTCTAGGCTTCGTGCATAGTTTATCACATTAGATCCTTACAACCTGTACAGAAAGCAATATCCTTCCCCATTTTGCAAATGAGGAAACAGGTTCAGAGAGGTTATGCAAGCAACTGAATCTGTTAAGAGTTTAACACTTGTACCTTCGTCACCATGGAACCAACGCCTAGAGAATTTAACCGTTTAGAACAGAATTCTAAATAGCTTTTGGTGATGTCATTTCTTACATATTTCTTGCACACCATTTAGGTACCAGGAATCTATTTCTGACAGCAGGCAAACATTGCAACGATGGCTCCCAAGGAAATGGAAAATTTGGAAATGGAATTTGGGGAATGGTGGTTTTATTTTCTCGGCGTCGACTAAAATGGTAGACATGCAAACTTCCACCTAGTTCCCATTGAAAAATTGTAATCCAAATAAACAGGATTGTTTTTTGTCTCTAGAAACTACCACTTGACAAACTCTCACCTTGCAAGATGCTGATTCAGCAGTAAAAGCCTTCTTAGACAACTGTAAAGAAGGCACTTGAATTCGACATCCTGGCTATGGTTGTTGAGAGCTGGTGTATGCAGCAGCCGTATTTATAGTGCCAAAACCTGTTCTCCTGGTGCTGCATTTTGCTGATCTGTTCATTCTAAAGGGCTTTAGTGCTTTAAATATCCCCACACATCACTTATTGCTGCCCAATGTGCTTATTCATCACTTTTGAAAACAGAAGCATATTCTGAAACCTATTTAATTTTCTGATGTTGAAAACTATCACTTCCAGTTCTTCACCAAAACTCTATGGACAATCTGGCAAATAGGTACCCAGTAAGTAAAGATCTACTAAGTGAGGAAAACATACATAGGCTAAAACAAATTGTTCTTTCCATAATTCTACCCATACATAATTTGTAGGGTTGCACTGGTTTTAAAGCTGGGACAACCCATATAAACATCCAATCAGTGTGCAAAGTTGGGGAAATGGAGATGCAAAATTAAAAACAGGCTCATAGCCAGTGTTTCTTTTTATTTCTTTGTTTTCTTCTTATTGATTGATTGATTGATTGATTGATTTTTTTCTGTGGTGCTGAGGATCAAACCCAGGGCCTTGTGCACGATAGACAAGTACTCTACCAATGAGCTATATCCCCAGCCATTGGCCAGTAGTTTTTTTAAAAACAAGGTCTTCAGATATTTGTGAAATGCAGAACGTACTCATTGTCTTTCCCATCCATTTTTTACAGTTGGCACTATCATATGAACTTGGTGTCCTTTCCAATTTAATCAGTTATTTGGGGTCCTTCATTGACAGCAGGTGTCAACTCAGCTCCCACGAGACAAACCGGCTGACGCACTCTCTCATAAAGCACGACGCTCAGACTTACACTCTAAGGTCTACGATGGGTTGTGCGCTAGGACTGTATCATCCTGACTTTCCAGAAATGTCTGCTCTTCTCTGGTCCTTAATTTTCTCATCTGAATTTTTTCTGACCCAGATGGAACATTGCAAATATAAATTAAATAATTCCTTAATGAACAGTGTTCTTCTGAGAGTTGCACATAACAGTGGTTATAGGAACATTTGAGGCCTGATAAACCATGGTTTAGTAAACAAGTTGTAGTTTCATGATGTACACACGGTGTAGTTATGAATTATATATCATAATTTATACCTATAAGCCTTGCGATCGCTAATATGTGATGGTTTTTCAAGCAGTAGGTGTGATCGGCTTTGATGCAAGGCAGCCCTGAGTTTGAATCCTGGCTCTACTACTTAGAGGCTGGATCTTAGGGAAGCCATTCACCTTTTTCAGTTTTAGTTTCTTCATTTGTGAAATGGAGATGATAATAACGTCAACTTCATAGATTTATTGAAAGCATTTCATGCATTCATTATATGTTGCTATGGTTTGAATGTGTCCCTCAAATTTATGTATTGGAAACATTTTAATCCCCAAATTCATATATTATTGATTGGTATTTGCAGGTCAGAGTTTTGGGAGGTGGCCGGGTCATGATGGATTAATCTATACATGGATTAATCTATACATGGAAAGTGGCTTTGTTATAAAAGTGGCAAGTCTGCTCTGCCTCTTCATGTGATGCCTTCCGCCATATTATAATGCAGGAAGAAGGCCCTCGCCAGATATCAGTGCTATGCTCCTGAACTTCCCAGACTCCAGAACTGTGTGGTAAATAAACCTCTATTCTTCACAAACTTCTCAGTATCAGGTATTGTGTTACAGCAATAGAAAATGGACTAAGACATATGTATATAAATTGATGTTGCCGGGCGTGGTGGCACATGCTTGTAATCCTAGTACTTGGGAGGCTGAGACAGGAGGAACACAGTTTCGAGGACAGCCTCAGCCATTTAGTGAGGCTCTCAGCAACCTAGTGAGACCCTGTTTCCAAATGAGAAATAAAATTGGTCTGGGGGTATACCTTAGAGGTAGAATGCCTCTGGGTTCAATTCCCAGTACCATAAAAAATAAATAAGTAAATTGATGCTAACAAAATGAGGTTATGTAATTTTATATGTGCATGTGTGCGTGTGTGCATGTGTGTGTGCATGTGCGTGTGTGTGTATGTGTCTGGTGTGGTCTTAATAAATACTTCCTATTCCATTATGTCTTACTATTTAATGTGATGGTGAGGAGAGTGGTCAGTTGCTTCTTCTGGAAGTTGTACAGGGTGGCATAAGATGAGGGTGTGTGGAGGGCAGCCACAGGTGGTTACTGAATATCCTCTGTAGCCTAGGAGGAGAAATGATTGCCACTAGCTAGGGACAAAAGAAGAGCCAAAACAGTTTTAAAAGCCTATTTTCTTCTACGTCCAGAAGAATCCACAGGAAGGCATATCATCAAAGGAAGGTTTCTATTAGAGGATGGAAATGATGTGAGATGACATGAGTGCTTACTTTATTAAGTCCTAGTTGGTGAAAGGGAAAAAGGCAGAATTATGGCACAAACATTTGTTAAAATATCAACTATGTGAGACAGCCACACAGGGGAGGTATGATGATTAGTAAGACAAAAATCCCCGTATACACGGAGTGCTCAATCCAACGAAGAAGCATGAATGTACCTAAGACACTACCCTGACCGATTAATCTTATGTGAAAAGATAACATGCTATGAGATCACAGAAGAGGAAGCAGTTATTTATAAGATGACAAGGACATTTTCAAGAGGTGAGGCTATTTCAAGCTAGGTTAAGGAGACACAGGATGTTCACAGGGAAGGGGGATATAAAGGAATTACAGGCGTATGCACTTGCATAGATAGAACATTGCAAGCCATGTTGGAGAATCACAGGTATTCTGCTATTGCTGGGGCACAGTGACCTGAGAAGCCAGGAGCTAGGGATACATTGCAGAGGGCCTTGAGGCTGAAAGAAAGAGAACTGATGGAGCTTGGGGCTGACCCATGGTACAGAGCCACTAGCTTTGGAGAGAAGGAAGGAGCATATTTTGCTGAGCAGGTGAGTCTGGGTGCTACTAAGATAGGTCTAGAGAAAAAGATTAAGTTTTAAGAAAACATGTCTAGTTAACCTTAATGCTCTTGATGTGGTGGTAGGCAATGTCATTGGTTGAATGAATGAATGAATGAATGAAGTTGGTTGGGGTAGAGGGTGATGAAGCATAAAGTAAAGGTCTGAAGAGCTATTTACAGAGTTCAGTAAACATTCTGAACTCAAGGTATTTACAAGCTAGTTGAAGGACAACACACATCTTTTCAACATGGAGAAAGTTAGATGATGGTTCATAAAGTAAGAGTGTCCAGAGGGAAAGGTATGCTTATGAACTTCTTGAGAAATAAGTCTGCAGCTACATTTTGTATAATACACTATGGCATATTCTAATATTTTGTGGACATGTGTTTCTTTCCCCATGTTAAAAAAATCTCATAGCCAGCCCATGCGACAACAGTTATATTTTTTAGTTTTATACAAGTTCCTGATGAAGTTTGGGGAGCAGATCTGTGCACCAGTTTTAACAATCCCATGCATTCTCCACCTCTTCTCCCATCCCCAGGCTCTTCGGGTCATGGTTGGCACTCACTGTACTGTCCCCATAAACAAATGGGGTAGTTTCACCGAGAAGACAGCACTAGATTATAGCACTGAAAGAGAAAGCTCTTGAATCAATAAAAAAGCATAGTTCAGAGTAGAAGAGAGAAGCTGAAATGTGCACAGCTGTTCAAAGGAAAAGTTGGTTAGCTGAGTGGCAGAAAGGGTTTTTCTAGCAGACCTTTGAGAAGCAAGGCTGGAAGGATAGGTAGAGTTACTAAGGTCTCACTCCATGTAGTAAGGAGCCATGGAGCAGGGATGGGCTGTTTTTCTTGAACTTCTGGTAACTATGATGTCTGACCAAGGATCTTTGAAGACCTAACTAAAAACAACCTTCTAGTCTCTCAATTCTCCTTGAGGACCCAAGTCTTGTGAGCCATCTGTTTTCTGCAAGATGCAAGAGGAGCATGTATTATCCTTTTATATCAACCTTTTATATTAAGATTTCTGACTTCCCTTGGGGTTATTATCTCTTTCTGGGATCTCAGGCAAGTGGCTACATACTTATTTTCATGGATTTTCTATTTGCTGAAGGATGCTATGTCCAGTTTGTTGGGAAACATTCCCAGAAGATATCTCATTCCTGTGAACTAATTCGGTTCTTGAGTAAAACAAGGGCTAGTAAAACATTTCTTTTTTTTTTGGTACTGGGAATTAAACCCAGGGACATTCTACATCCAGGCCACACCCCCAGCCCTATTTTTATTCTTTATTTTGAAACAGGGTCTCATTAAATTGTGGAGGGCCTCACTAAGTAGCTGAGGCAGGCCGCGAACCCGGATCCTCCGGTCTCAGCCTCCCAAGTAGTGGGATTACAAGTATGCGCCACCACGCCTGGCTTAGTAAAACATTTCTAAGCTTTTGGGTCTAACACCAGGACTTTTGGCCCACAACTAAGAACAGGCAGTAATGGGAGCTCAAATTACCCAAACCAACTTCAATAGAGCTTTCACATATGTGGTGGCATCAGAGCCCGAGTCTTCAAAGAGAAATATTTTGAAAATCCTCACTGGTTTTTGGCAAGAGCAGTATATCTTGATTTTTCAGTTCTTCATAAAAATAAGAAAAGACTAACAATTTTGAACCTGGGTATTAATCAAATCTTTCATAATGCCAACAAATGAGTTCTACTGTAATTCACTGTGGGGAGATTAAAGGAAACCTAAGAGCTACAAATAAGCCATTATGAACAGTTTATAGTGATTGAACACATGAGCTGCGATTAATAATGAATCAGAAGTAAAGCTGTGAATGACAACAAACAGAAAGGACTCATCAGATTAAGAAGTTTATCAAAAAAGTATAATTTGGATGTTGACTCAATGTTTCCAATGCTAACAATAGGGAAAATAAATTATCTTTTATGCAATGAATTTTAGTTAATCAAATTCAAATTGATAATGTATGAGAGGTTTAAATCAATACAGTCCAAGAGATGCAAACACACAGGCCTGTGTGGTCTTTTAACCACTGACATTTATATATTCTATTTTTTCTTAAGGAAGGTCACTATAAGCTAAATAGAAAAATCTCCCTAAAAGTTTGGATTTTTGGGGGGTGGGGAGGCTTTTCAGTCTCGCTCATATTTGGGTCAACATACTGGCATTTTGATTCGTGACAAGAACATTTTCATATCCACACTTTGGACTCATTTTCTTTATTGAAAATACTTTATTGCACAGAGAAATAGAAGCTAAACTGAATTTATTTTATAAGATGCAATAAGTACAGCTCCCAGAAACAAATGCAAATGGAATGAACAGTTCTTACCATATGTTTCACACAGGCTATTCACGTTTTCTCTCAACCTAAGATGATTTTAAAAACCTGTTCTGTTAATATATGTATGCAATTCTGCAGTCTTCAAGATTTAAAAACCTCTCTGTTTTCACAGTCCTGAATATCCTAATATACATCATTTTCACACCTGGATGCTGAACACAGGCACTGAAATATTTTCTATGAACAAAGGAATTTGAAAGGGACCACGGATTTTTCATCGCATGCTGTAGCTGTCCTATGTCAGCTCTTCACATAAAGGCCAAGTGGAAGAGACCCGGGGCCTCTGAATTTTAAGAAAGGTGCTATACTTTTGTTTCAGTAAGTTTGACCCTTTGTTGTCTCTCTCTGCTCCTTAGAGATATAAGCATGCCTGGTCTTACAGACTGAATACTAATGTCTTAATTAAACCTTAATAGAGTAGCACATGCTAGCCCTCACTTAAAATATGCACAAAACTAGAAGCGGGGAGAAAGAGCAGGAGGTTGTCGGCCCATCAAAGGAGGAAGAGAGCCGCGCTGTGAATGGCATATTGAAACAGACCTCCTCAGACGGCTCTCTCCTCTAAAGGCCCTAAAGCAAAAACTGTTCTCATTTCCCTCTCATTGGCATAAGTTTGTTAGTGGTTTTAAGCCAATAATAAAAAGACAGATTTGTGGCAATCTGAGAAACCCACTTCAAGGTTCATCTATTCCCCATCTCCCCTCCCTTCCAGAGTCAGGCAGGTGGGAAGGGCTCCACATCTTCATACTAGATTCTCTCTTGGTGAAATTAAGACAGCTTCCGCTTTGGGTTTATGCTACTCTTTCATAATTTCCAGCTCTCTGTGAAGGTGCTAATATAGATGGATAGGTTCCTTATCTTTTTTTTATTTTTGGTACTGGGAATTGAACCCAGGGGTGCTCTACCACTGAGCTACATCCCCAGTCCTTTTTATTTTCTATTTTGAGATAGGTCTCACCAAGTTGCCAAGACTGGCCCTGAATTTGTAATCCTCCTGCCTTAGCCTCCCAAGTAGCTAGGATTACAGGTGTGTGCCTCCATGCCTGGCTTCTATATCCTGATCTTAGCACTTCTCATTTCAATTTTCTAGAAGGACTTTCTTGGAGTCCAACTTCTGATATAAAAAGAAAACTAATGTCTCTGAAAAAAAAAGGAGGAGGAGGAGGGTGGGATGGAGGGGGAAGAAGGAGAAGAAGAAGGGGAGGAAGGAAGGAAGGAAGAAGGAAGGAAGGAAGGAAGGAAGGAAGGAAGGAAGAAGGAAGGAAGAAGGAAGGAAGGAAGGTTGTTTATTTAGTAGGTCATCTTGCTTTTCTAGTGGTTACATATGGCTTTGTACTACAAGGGTGAGATCTGACAGTGCCTTCTTAGGGAAAAATAGATTTTCGCGGCCTCAGCAAATGGCCAAAGATCGACTGTGATTGTAGAGTTAATGTGATCAATTAACGATGTTTAAAGAAAAATGATGTTTGCCCAGCTGTCGGCCTCATCAGGAAAGAAGACCTCACAATAATCATCTTAGAAAAGAGCTTAATTAGTTTTGATTCTAAGATGGCATGTAAAAGTTCTACACTAATGTCTGCTCTGAAGACATTTATAAAATATTAGAGCTAGCACGGACTGTGGAGATTCAGTAATCACTTCATCTAGTGAAGGAAAAGGTCTTAAGTTTTTTGGAAACCGAGACTCAGAGCACGATGTGTTCAAGGTCACCCTGAGTTAACAGCAAAGTCAGGACTGAACCCTGGGCCTTCTGAGTTCTGATATGTTACTCCTTCCACTGCAAATCAGCTTTTGTGTTGAAATTCATCCTTTGAAAAGGAATGACAAAGTAACACGGCCATTTCTTTTGGGGTCAGCTTCCTCTTATGACAGATGATTATTTTTTTTAAATCCTGACCTTCCTGTTTCCACATGTTTAAAATGCTATTAATGTTTCAAATCCCATTTTCTTTTCTTTTTTACATTCAGTAATGGTTTTTGAGAGACGAATTTGCTATATCAGTTTCTAAAGGTAAGAGTTTAGGTCAGTCTCTTTTTATCTAAATTGTTTTAGCCATCCTTCAGTGTAATGAGATTTTGGTCCGGTTATGCTGACATTAAAGTTTCCTTTTCTTAAAGTAAAAATTAATGACTTGACCTCGACATAGTTAAGAATACAGGCCCCGAGGTCAGTTGGCCCGAGCTAAGAACCCAGCCTGCTACTTCCCAGCAGCGTATTGTGGGAGAGTTACTTAAACTTCTCGGCATTTTAGATTTCTTTCATATAAAATGAGAATAATAAGTCTTTCCTCAAAGGGTTGCTTGGGTGGGAACTGAAAGAGCTGATAATATGCAAAGCACTTAGTGACTGGCACATAGTGAGTGCTCAATCTGGTTAGCAACTAGTATTATTATTATTAGAAAAAAATGAAACAGCAGTTTGCATAATTGTTATTTATGTAAGTAGTGGTAACTCAGCTTTACAACACATTGAGAAAATGAAATTTCAACATTAAATCTGAACAGACCTTTTTACACAAAATCATTTGCTCATCTACACAAAATCATTATTTTCTCATCTCAGTACAAAAATAATGTAACTTATCAATGGCTGACTTTTAGATACTGGGCAATGTATTAACATCAACCAGGCCAGCATTCTGAAAATTTGTTTACTGAGGAAAAATAAACAACCCAAGCATATTAATAGACTCTTGCTCTCAAGTATGAATCAATAATGCACATCTTCTTTGTGTACCCCCCAAAAAGCTGTTCAGGACAACCTTGCTTGTATATGTTACACATATTTATACACCGTCAGGATGCCCTTGGAGCTCAGAAATGTGATGTGCAAATGAGCATTTTGATAGGGATATGTTCCCAACTTTTTCCCAGTATAAAATAATAAATCTCTACTATAGATAGTTGCACTTAATGATCCAATATAGTCCCTGCAAACCAACAGATCATTTGAAGTGAGGTCCAACATATTTACACTGTGCACTGTCTGAAACCCACTCACGTCCCTGGGGGTCCTCACCAGCTCGCAGGTCCAGAACTTATTTATGACTGGGAGACACCCTCCTCACAAAGATGTGCTTTCAGGTCCTTTCAGGGATTTAGCAATTCCTGTCTTCCCCTGCACAATACAGTTTTTACACTCAGTAAGCGGAGTTCACCCTCCCATCCTATTGGCAAATGTTTATTAACCATAATGACTAATAATAAAGAGGTTCTGGCCTCTCTCACCTGAGAAGAACAAAACAGCAGGGTTTTCCTGCAGCTCTGCTGGACCTCGGCTCCCGTGACCTCTGCTGCTGCTAACAGGCTCTCCACAGCAACGAACAGAAGACACCAGCTATGCAAATTAGACTACTGATGTTCCTTGTCCGCTGCAAAACCCACAGGACCCCGGATGTGACCCACGGGAGGCTTCTGTGCTTGTGCCTGGTTAGGTGGAGACCCTGATCAGTCTGCTTATGGCAACACATTTCTAATTCCTTTATGGGGTGCATGAAAATTATTTGTTAATCTCCTTTTCCTAAAGGAGGCATCCGAGTGTGTTGGTCTGGTCGTATAGGTTCAATGTTGCAGAGAAGAGAGTACTCATACAGAAAAATAAAATCTGTTACTCTTCATGTTAGCTTGGTTGGTACATGTTAAACAAAACATGTTATTTTCTCATCTCAGTACAAAATCATTAGCAACTAGCTAGAACAGAAAAAAACTTGTACATTAGCCAGTGAGGGTAAAATGCTAAAGATGTAACTGGAGAGCTCTAGATGTAGCAAAATAGTTCACAAATATTAGTGAATTCTTTTCCCTTGGTCATCTTGATAGAAAGGTAATTGCAATGTGGATGATACTGCAGAGTGTAACAGTTTGGTAATAGTTTGCATTGCTTACAAATGGTACTTAAAGATGATACATGCATACATAGTATCAGATCTACTCAAAACATAAAAATGAGTTTACATTTTTGGAGGTGCCTAAAAGCATGCTGTCATACCATCCCTGCCATTTACTTCAATATCTATAAGCACTGGTCTCCTCTCCCAGACTCCCTATTCCTCAGAGAAAGGAAGTATCTTGTCCATGTTGCTCCCCTAGTTAGACCTGGCTTTCTAAGGTGTCGGTGATGGGGTTAGTTTTATGTGAGCCATGGTGCCCTGGTATGTGGTCAAATATTATTAAGGATGATTCTGTGAGAGTGTTTTTGGGTGAGATTAACATTTAAATTAGTGAATAAAGAAAATTACCCTTCCTGTTGTAGATGGGCCTCATCCAGTCAGTTGAAGACCAGAATAGAACCAAAGCCTGACTTCCCTAGAGTAAGAGGAATTCTTCCAGCAGACAGCCTTTGGGATTGATCTGCAGATTTGGACCTGCTAGCCTCCATAGCCAAATGGGCCAATTCCTAAATCATATGTCTTTGCATATATGATCATAACCTATCGGCTCTGTTTCCCTTGAGAACCTAATACCATGTCCAATAAAAATCTGCTGAATGACGGCTGAAAGATGGCAGGTGGCTTCCTGCCGTCCCTCCAACACTCACCTAATCCTCAACACTCCTGCTCCTTGACCTCGCCCAGGCCTCCATCCTCGACATTTCTCAGTTATTTCCCTGCCATTTATCCCATTCAAGATTCCCCTTCCTTTCATATTCAGGATGAACTATGGGGTGCTATTTATTTTTTAATACTTTCATTGGTGCATTATAGCCTCACATCATAATGTAGTTCATAGTGATAGCGACATACATGTATGGGGTGCTATTTACATCTTAGACATTCTACCACAGCCCTTGTCTTTCCTCTGCTGCCTGGAAAGTCCTCAGGCCACTAGGAACACCTCTGCAAGGTCCTGAGTCAGGACAAAAATGCTCCTGCCTCACCAGGCTTGCACTCTAGAAGGGAGAAAGATCATGAACATAAAA
The DNA here is from genome assembly GCA_004027185.1 of Glis glis. Classification (NCBI taxonomy): domain Eukaryota; kingdom Metazoa; phylum Chordata; class Mammalia; order Rodentia; family Gliridae; genus Glis; species Glis glis. The sequence continues at coordinate 114,334 of PVJS01000086.1, forward strand.
ACAATTAAACTGACAGAGCATTTTAGTAAGTGAATAAATGAAACTGAAAATTAGAACATGAGAGGGGTGGATGTATGTGGGGGATGCAGGTGCATGAGGAGGGGCGGATGGGGTGCAGTTTTAAACAGAGGAGGTCAGGGTGGGCCTCAATGTGGCATTGGCACTGAGATCTGAGACGAGGGGAGGCCACACAGACATCTGGGGGCAAACCACTCGAGGCCAAGGCAACTCTGTCTTAGTCCATTCAGACTGCTATGAGGACGTACCACAGACTGGTATCTTACAAACCAGACACTCACTTCTCCCAATTCTGGAGGCTGGGAAGTCCAAGATAAAGGTGCCAATAGACTGGGTGTCTGGTGAGACCCGCTTCCTCACAGATGGCCGTCCTCTCCCTGAAACCTCACATGGTGGAAGGGGTGAGGGAGTCTGGGTTCTTGGTTTTAAAGCATTAATCACCTGTCAAGGGCCCCACCTCCTACCACCACCACTTTGGGATTTGGGAGTTAGGATTTCAGCACATGAATCTTGGAGAGGAGGGCACATAAACGCTCATACCATTGCAGGCTGTAGGGCAGGAGTGCCCCGGTATTTTATGGAACAGCAAAGAGGCTAGAGCAGAGTCACTGTGTCCTTCGATTACAGGACTTACGTGAATCCCAGTCTCTTCATCTGACCACTGCCGTCTCAGTCCAGACTCTGGTCTTTTCTTATCTATGAAAACCTAATGTCCTAAGTGGTTTTCTTCTGACTTGTCTTGTTGTATCACACATCCTGTTTCCTCCAGTCAGTAGCATGAGCTTTCACAGACACAGAAGTCACCTGGTCAGAATTCTTCAGGGCCCCTCATTGCCTCGGGCTGATGTGTGCAAAAAGCAGGGCGTAGCCCTCTCCTACCTGGCCCCAGCCACTGCCCCTAGGTCATCTCATCATCCTCAGCGCATGGCCAGGGGCCCACATGAGATTCTGAACACACAGAGTCCTCTGACTCCTGCACCTTTGTGGGTGCTGCTTCCTCTTCACGAAACACTTCCTTCAACTCTCTATCACTTATAACAACCTTCCCCACACTAAGAAGAATGGCCTGGGCTGCTAGGTCCTATTTCCCTTCCTCGTACAACATCACTTCCTGTAGAAGGTTCTCCTGACCTTCTCCTGGCGTGGCTTCCTCCACACACCTCCACCCTGCTCCCACCAGAGCTGTGGGTCTCTCTACAGCTCTCTCATATCACATCTCCACAGTCTTTATTGCTTGGTCTCCCCTGACAGGTCTCTAGGTAAGGATGGGAATCATGCTTCTTTTAATCTCCCAGGATCTAGCATCTCACTTGAAACATAAACATGGATCAAATGAATGAATAAATACACAAAAAAAATTCCCATGTGAAAAACTGTGGATTATAGAGGTGAAGAAGATAGAGGGGAAAAATATTTGTAGAAACTGCACAGAACCTCCTCCAAAAAGAACTGCCATGCAGAGAAGCTGAGTACTGATCTGCCTGCTTCTGTCACTATGCAAGAGGAGGGGCTTTTGGGTCAACTGGATTACTCCAATCCCTCTTTACAGCCATTACAATAAACCTCATCTCAAGGACAGACTATTCCAGCACCTGATCTCTTTTGTACTCTCTGGTCCCCACAGTGTGAGGCCACCTCCAAACAAAACAAGCTCTTTGGTTTCGCAGATGAGAGGAATGTAATCCATTTCCTACACGTGACAACAAAAGAAAATCTAAAATGGCATAAAAATGTAATGGTGATATTATACAGACAGGAAGGAGCAGAATCAAAATGAAATATGACCAAATGCAATCAGCAGATAGCGGCAGGAAAAAGGCAGCTGTCGTCTTCATTTCTTTCATGCACTTCTTAAAGAAAATGATGTCTTTTAGAATATAAGTCAGTTTTCTTTCCACAAATTGTTTCTTAATGCTTCTGCCATTTGTGGGAGGTAAAGCCTTCTGTGTTCCCCAAACTCACAGCTGTCCCTGGATCCCACTTAGGTGTCTTAATCATTAGAGCCCACCCGCTCTCAACAGAGCAGTTTCCCCAAACACCTCCACGGGACAGTCTTCTCCTTCTGTCTCCTATCAAACCCCTGATCAAAACGCACAGTGCACTGACTGATTAATAAGCATGTTCCAGCAGCTCTGGGTGCTTAAGAGTCTAGCGGGAAAAGGCCTCAACTCGGATGCACGAAGCTGCAATTGAAGGCAGTGTGCACCCAGCCTGGGGGGCTGGAGGAGAGGAGCCAAGTGTGGGCTGCTGGGAACGGGAACACTGGTGTTAGGTGTGGGCTGCTGGGAACGCCCCAGGAGCGGCCTGCCTCATGTTACAGACTAGCAATCCAGCTGTCTGGAGGTGGAAGAATCCATGGATGGTGCACAATGCAGAAACAGTTTCAAAATCTCTTGCATGATGCACACATTAGGAAAGAAACCTCAAAAAAAAAAAAAGCACGAATGGCTTTATGGGAACACTGAGCATTCAGATGTCAATCTATAGCTGTGTAGACAAGGTGTTCCCCAAATTATCTCAAATATTGATGACATGACTAATTACTCCATTTAAAAGAATTACCAAACACATGAAAAACAAACACTCCTGAATGGGCTGATTATCTCTGGAAAGGAAGCAAGGCATCTGGCTAGAGTTGAAATCACCACCAGGAAATCTACAACACAGGATGACATGGATGACACACTTCCCATGAGACCTGGGCCCGTATGGCACATGTTCAACAGGTGTGGGCTTGTTTTATTATGATCTATCATTATTCATCCACTCTCCTACCAGCCGAGGCTGGGGATGGGAAAGGCCTCTGTGTCTGAACCAAAGGGCAGGGTAGGGACCTCGTGACAGAGAACTGTATCTTTACCCAGTACCTTGAATGCTTCCAACACCCTGGGAACTGCTTAGTGTGCCATTCTCGTTTAATCTCTTACATAGTTCTTTCAGAGACATATTTTATACCCAGTTTGTAGAAATAAAAACACTAAGGCTCTAAAGGTATTAGATGCATCCAAGAGCACATGACTGGTGAAGAAAGATGTGGACAGAGGTGCCAACCACAAAGCCCATCTACAGGGACCCCAGGAGCCCACCTGAGGGTCCTCGAGCTGCTGGTCCTCTTGAGAGCACCTGTGAGCTTTCCCCTTCTCCTGCCTCTCCAAAGATACCCAGACTGCAAGCTCTCTGAGGACAGACATCCATCACTAATTAGGTCCTTTGACCTCAATGCATGCTTAGTGTTCAATATCTACTGAGAAATAAGACCCAGGGCCTGGGGAGGAGTTTCTGCCTCTGGCACCACCTTCCACTCAGGCAAGGGTGAGCTCTTCCCTAGCCAGGCCGGGCACAGGCCACAACACTCCTGAGAGGAGCAAAATCACGTGACCGGGAATCTCAGGACTCGAGAGTCAGGTAGAGACTTGGGCCAACCCAGGTGACAAAGGAACTGTGAGGCCCTGGATGGAACTGAGACCTGAAGATATGGCTGGGGGACCATCTTTTATTGCTAATTTCCAGTTCTGGTGAAAATTAAAACAATGAAAATCCCTAGAACTCTAGAGTTTTCCAGAATTGTGACATGGTTGATAACCATCAATCTAATTAATTTTTTGCAAGATTCTTATTTTGAGCTTTGTGCAAAGGTACAAGCTGCACAAAATCGTTTGCACACACATACACACACGTATTACCAACCCCTGTTTTGGGGGTGTGGGGCAGGGTTGAGTTGTAAAACATAAAGAAACCATGTCCATCACACTTTTCTAATAATTTGGTCAACTAACCACTCATTGTCATTTAACTCCTTTAAGCTTCACTTTGTGTAAAATGGGGATGATAAAACCTTCTGCTTCACATGAGGAGAAGCGCATGATGACTCCACTATGCTAAAGTGTCCCGAAAACCAGAGTGCCACTTGTCCAGGGAAGGGCCTTGCCTGTCATCCTCACTTTGGGCACAGTAGCTGAGAGGGGTGCACTCCACCCTAGCCCTGCTTGGCCACTAAGGAGTTTAGGGGGCCTGTGCCTTAATTTCTTTATCTGTAGCAGGAAGGTAGTAATTTGTGCAGATCCTATCATTGTCATGAAGATTTCATTAGAATTCAGTAATTTAACTCATGAAAAGCACTTAGAAGACGCCCAGTGCACAGACTAAGCTGAAGAAGGGTTTGCTGTGCTTATTACTTTGGATTCAGGATTACAAAGGTTGATTCTGGGCAGAAGCACTTATCTGGAGCAGGGGAAAGGTCTGTTAGCAGCGTGTGGCAGGGGTGCAGGGTTGGCAGGCTGGGGCCATTCAAGGTGGTGGTCCCAGAGGTTGTTTTGCCAGATAGAGAGGAAGCAAAAGAAGAGAAGAGCTTTTTGGAGTATGTGTTCTTTATTTCCTCTTTTAGTTTTCTTTCCTATTAGTAGGAAAGAAAGCCCCAGAATTCAGAACTGCCTGGGAGAAGATGCGAGGGCAGCTGGGAGTCCAGCTGGGAGCTGATGAGGAAGCAGCCTAAGCCCCTGCTATTCCGCCCCATCCACTCCATCTTCCCCAATTAACTGCACGTGGGGTGGCCGTCTCCTCACCACATTCCGCTTCCTGCCACTATAGCTCCTACAACAGATGCAAATATGCGTGCAGCCTGGCTATCCATCTCCCCTTCTGCATCTGTGCCCACATTCAGGAGGACCACGACAACAAGTCTCCTTTGTGCTGTCCTCCCTGCTGCACCAGGCTCTGATGGTGGCTACAAAAATGCTTTTGCATGACAAAAACAAGAGAAGTCCCTTATGGGTGATTTTATAAGAAAAGACACATTCTGGGCAGGCCCATGTCATTCCTTCCATTCTTCAGTCTTGGGGTAGGGGCAGGGAAGGTGTCACTATTTCATTTTGTCCTTTCTCAGCAAATCAAAATTTCCTCCCACCTCTTTGAACTGGGTCTAGGTCTTTTTCCCTTTTTAAAATCTGCCTCAAAGACATCTTCTTCATTTTACCTTAAGAATGACTTTAATGGTCTACATTTTAACCTCTTCCTCATGTAATGTAAGTGATCTGCAAGGTTTCTTATATCTTACATCTTTTGAATTTCAAATTCCTTTTTTTCTAAATCAATTCCATCTTGGCCAGACATTATTACTTTCGGCCCATATAAATACTATCATCCACAATTTTCTCTTCCATCATAAAGTATGGTTTATATTGTTACTTAAAAATAAAAATTCTGAGATTTAAAATCTAAGTACTGTCTTGCATATTAATGTAACATAATTCCCACAGTGGAAAAACACACGCGTATAAAATACGTAATAAGCCTGAAGGATACAGATATAATCATATGCATTTAACCAATGAGGAAATAAAAAGCTCAAGAAAATTAGAAGCCTTCCTTGTGCGAATCACAAAGAACAAGCGGCCCAGCTGAAATTAGAACTGACAGCTTCTGATTATTACACAAGCTCACCAGTCAGACCCACTGAAGGCCACACTAGAAAAATTGTGAATGGTTGAGAATATAGAGACATTCCCAACTCTTACATTTAACAAAAAAAAAAATCCCCAAAAAGATATCCAACCAGCAGTTGCACCTTTTAAGGAGCTGTTTTTTAGACTATGTTCTTTATCTACATTTAAATTCTGAACATGACCCATCTAAATTAAGATAAATGAATTTATCTCTATAATGAGAACAAATTACTGGAATTTAGGCAACTCAAAGCCAAATCCTTTTCCCAATGATAATGAATGTGGCGTAGCTCTCGCTGCTGTCACGTGCCCTGGACCTTCAGGAATAAGGTTTAGCATTTAACAAGTAATGAGTTCTATAATATTTCAATCTATTTATTTATTTATTTATTTATTTTTAAAATTAATATTATTTTTTTTTTGCGGTATTGGGGATTGAACCTGAGGCATTCTACCTCCAAACTACACCCCCAGCCCTATTTTTTTATTCTTTATTTTGAAACAGGGTCTCACTAAGTTGCGGAGGGCCTCACTAAGTAGCTGAGGCTGGCCACGAACCCGGATCCCCCGATCTCAGCCTCCCAAGTACTGGGATTACAAGTGTATGCCACTATGCCCGGCTATAATATTTCAATTCTAAACAGAGCTACAATCTAGTATGTTTACAATAATATTTGGTATAAATGTAAAACAGTAAGATAGGTTTGCTGATCACATAAGAGCTCATCACAGATCCTTTTAGCTAAGTGACATTAAAACCCAATTATGCCATTAGTTCAAACACTACCGAAGACTGAATACAAACTATTATGGCATGAATTGTGTCCCCCCCAAATCTGTATGTTGAAGCCCCAACTCCCAGAACCTCTGAATGAGACTGTATTTGGAGACAGGATCTTAAAAGAAGTAATTAAGTCAAACTGAGTTCATTAGGATGGGCCCTAATCCAATATGGCTGGTGTCCTTATAAAAAGGGGAGGCATCAAAGGGTTGACCTTGTGAGGACACAGTGGGAGAGTGGCCATCTGCAGGCAAGGAGAGAGGCCTCGGAAGAGACAACCCTGCCGACTCCTTGATCTTAGTCTTCCAGCTCCCAGAACCGTGAGGATAAAATTGCCATTTAAGCCGCCAAGTCTGTGGTGCGTTGTTATGACAGTCCTAGCAAACTAATGCAGGTAACACACCTAACGCTTGTTTCTCCCTCCAACCTCTATGCCTGTTTCCTGTAGACTGAGTTTCTCCTTGTTCTTCCAGTAATACAAAGATGAGCAGATCTGGAGAGAGGACTTAATGCATTTTGTGAGACTATATCCTCCCATGAAATGCTATTTCCCCTTGACTGCCTATTAACCTCATCCCAACTCCCAGAAACACAGCTGGATTCTTCTTCAGCACCTTGGGATGGTGCCCCTGCTACACCGGTAAACCACCTGTCTTACATAGACCGTGCCATGCAGGAATTGTCTCCACTGCCCACATCTTCACAGTGCGGTGAATGTGTTGAAAGGGGGGACTCCTCTTTGTAGTCCAGTATTTGACACCTAGAAGCTACTCATTAAATGTCTGCTGAGTGAATAAATAAATGAAATAAGATTTTCATTTCCCCTGGAATAAGCCTATAAATATTTAAGTCCCCAACACTGTTTTAAGTATAGTCATATTTGTTTGTTAAGGAGGAAATGTATGGAGTGACACAAAGCTAAAAAAATATAATAAAACCTATAGAAAGAAAAGTGCCTAGTGATGAGGGTTTTTTTTTTTTTAACAGGGGAAAAGTAACTGGGGATGAGAAAATGGAAAAAAGTAAAAGCAGAGACCTTTACAACATGAAAGGGATGTATCTTGGTGCAGACTTGGCTAGAGAAATGCTCACTTGAGAGAAGCAATCACAGGGGCAGTTGCTCTGAATCAGGCCCTACAGCATCCAATTTAAAAACTATGCCCTTGGCTGGCATGGTGGTGCACGCCTATAATCCCAATACTTGGGAGGCTGAGACAGGAGGATCACAGGTTCAAAGCCAGCCTCAGCAATTTAGTGAGACTCTCAGCAACTGAGAGGCTCTGTTTCAAAAACAAACAAACAAACAAACAAACATATAAATAAATAAATAAAAAAGGGCTAGAGGTGTAGCTTAGAGGTAGATGCCCTGAGTTTAATCCCCAGTACCAGAAAAACAAAAGCAACAACAAAACTATGCCCTCATCATGAAGTTTAAGAACCAAAGATTCAAAGAATACTTCATGTGCAGTTGAAAAAAATATAGTCATATAATCATAGTCCTGGAGGTAAAAATAACTACTCACCAATAAATATAAATATGAGAACACGGGGAACAGGCAAACAGAAATGAACCGTGTGTGTGCACTCTTCTAAAGGGCAGCACAGAGCAGATGAGCTAATGTGAAGGGCTTACATAAGGGGAGAGGGCATGATAAATCACAAGGCCCTGGAACGGATCAGAGGCCCCCTGGCCGGCCAGTAAGACATGATAACAAGGCCAGGAGGACTTAGGAACGACACGAGGAGACGGCTTCACATACCAGACAGCAGAGAGCACCTCGGTCTCTCCTTACGTGCACGACCATCCTCCATTAAGCATGATCTTGGTTAACTTGAGACAGAGAGTCAACAGGAACCCAAATATTGAGGCGTGACAAAATGAGGCAAAAGGAAGAGAGAGCCTCAATGTTCAAACAATGAAAGTGACCCTGGAAATCATAACTTGGCAAGTTTGCTATATTGTGAGTAATAACAATCTGTTAACATCTAGAGGAAATAAACCCAAAAGTAATAAGAAGCTGAGCTTTATGAAGGAAAAAAGAGGCACGCCAAATTTGATTGCTTTTCTGATGGAATTACAAGATTACTAGTTTAAGGGAATGAAGCAGATGTGATATATTTGAATTTTATTAGAGCATTTGGAGGAACGTCTCACACAATTTCCTTCACAAACTAAGTGACTTTGGCTTGAACATGGACTAAGGAGATAATAAATGAAGGGAGACAATACTATACAATCAATCTCATGGGGGAAGGGATGTTTAAGAGGTGAGACTAGGGCTCCTGCTGTTTGGTGTGTATAAAACATTCTTTTTTTTTTCCTGATCTGTAAAAAAAGGAAGAATAAGAGTGGTAGGTAGGAAGCACAAAGATTTATTTGACAGAGGGATTAGAAACTTGGTTAAGTACTTAGGAGGCTGAGACAGGAGGATCACAGGTTCAAAGCCAGCCTTGGCAACTTAGTGAGGCTCTCAGCAACCTAGGGAGACCCTGTTTCCAAATAAGAAATTAAAAAATTGGGCTGCGGGTGTAGCTTGGAGGTAGAATGCCTCTGGGTTCAATCCCCAGTACTGAAAAAAGAAACTTGGTTAAACATATTTGAATTTGGAGAAAAATGGAAGCTAACAAATATTATATACTAAGGAAAGTAAATATATTTGAAAAATATTTGCAAAAATGCACACATAAAAGAAACTAGAAGTTAATAGCACTGAAAAGTACTTGCTATAAACTTGAACTGTAATACAGATATAGCATGGAGGTTTAATAATTTATACCATATGCTAATGAGGATACATATCTTGCCCCAAAGTAATTTTTTTAAGCTCAAAAGGACAAAGTTTTACTCATCTTTGGATTTTATCATTATAAATTTTAACCTCAAGATTAGCAACAAAAATATTTAAACAGTTTAAATAAACTAACCCGGGACAGGGACAAGCCACCCACAGTCCCCAGAGACGCTGTGTTGCTTTTTATCTGGCTGAGACCCAGCTCTGGCACAACTATTTCTGGGTAAATGAACCTTCTCCAGTGCAGTCATAATCGGCTCTGAGAGGATTCTGAGCGCCACCACCGTGGAGGTCTGCATCTGCCGCTGCCTTCAGAAATCTTTCAAAAAATCCCTACACAAATGCTCCTGAGCAGACCTGAAAAGTAATGAGTATGACTTGGACTTGTCCACTCCTAAGCTCATGAATCTGGAATAAAGTCGTACTAAGTCTTATTGAGGTGAAGCGTGGTGCTTTGGAAGTGACGATGCCTGGGTTCAACCCCAGCTCAGTGACCTACGGGCTGGTGAACCTCAGTCAGTGACCTCAGCTTCCTCATCTAAGAAGGGGATGACATTAGTGTCTACCTCATAGGACTAAATGAGCTAATATTTTATAAAGCTCACAGTGAGCCTTCTATAAATGCTAGCTATTCAAAATACTCACTGTGAGCAGCCAACACATTTAAGAGATACATTTCACAGAAAAACTTTATATATAGTTCTAGATGCTCATCACTGACTATCTGCTGAAAACCAAAACATGAACTCCATTTCAGTAGGATTACATAATCTATTGATGTGTCTTCTTCAAAGTGGACCATGCAGTCTAGAAGCACGAGATGGGGAAGATGTTAACCCTATTCTACCACGTTAGCTGTGTGTTTTTGTGCACAGTTGTTCTGTAGCTACAAAGTAAGGCTACTGCCACTTATATAACCTTCTTACAGATGTTGAGGGGAAAAACGTTAGAAAAGAAATGAAAACAATTTATAAGGCTATGTAGGGCTTTTAAAAAGTTTGATTTTGGGGGGGTGAGAATATAAAAAGGAGGTACGGAGAAGTCACCCCTTACTATGATTGCAGCATGACACTCAAATCCACCAGAAGTCTAACCCCAGTAACAACAGTGGCACCGAGAAACTACCCATCTGTGGGCTGGGTCCGTCTTCCTTCATCCTAGACTTCACCCTCGCTCATCTCCACACCCACTGAATCACCAACCTCTGGCGACTCTGCCTCCTCACCTCATTCAGATCCACCTTTGTCTCTGTTCCACAGACACTAACTAGGGTCCAGCCCTTATTCTTTCTTACTGACATCCCAGTATCACAGGGGAATAGAGACAGCTTCCCTGTCTCCACCCTGTCCTTTCCAATATGCTCTCCTTGCTGTCAAAATAGTCTTTCTGCAAAGCTGACCACATACATCATCCCTGCTTAAAGTCCTCCAGTGGCTCCTGCGCCCATCTAGACAGGCCGGGGCTCAGGGGACGAGCCCTTGAGGAGCTGGTCCCTTCTCATCCCTTTAGTTCCTTTTCTTATGGCTCCCTCCTCCTCCACCACACTTTGGCCTGAAGTGCAACCGGTTCTCGGCCACTCGGCTATCTGCTCACCATGTGCTTGGATACCCTGTGCATCTTCCTTGCTTCCACCTTCAGGACTCTGCACAGCCGCCATCCCCTGAAGGAAGCTGTCCTCATCCTCTCTCCGCTCCTCTCTGCTTTGCTCATTTCTCTACCATGGCCTTGGTTGTGTACTACTGGAATTGTTTACACGTCTGTAGACAGTAGGAGGTGCTCTGTTGCACTCTTTTATGTTACCAGCCTGGGACAGAGGCCCTGGGGTCCCTGTTGAATGAACAGAACCGGACCAGCATACACAGGGACCGCATCACTCTCGAGGCCAGTCTGTGCTTGTGATCAGACCTGCGCAGGTTTTGCAAGTCGCGTGCAGGAGGTAGACATGCAGAGGAGTACATCAAAGACCCAACCTAAACACTGCAGCAGACAGCGTGCTACAGTAGACAAGAGCCTGTGGCTTTAAATCCAGCCTTCCTCAGTTCATCCAGCCCAGAAGCCACTGGCTTCCATCAAGCCCTGAGGAACTGTCATGAAAATTGAAGGAGAGGCTGGTATTTAAGTACAGACAACTTAGCAGAGGACAAGGAACACACAATGGACCAAAGTGACCCTTCTCAACTACAAATATGACACCAGACCTCTGCCTACAGTTCCTTGAATGGCTTCCCACTACTAGAAGGCCATGTCTAACAGTCTCGTCCCTCTCCTCCTCTTCCTCACACTCTCCATACTATGTTCCCAGGGGTTCTCACTGCACCACGTGGCATGGACCCCCGTGCCTTCTCACGTGCCGTCTTCTCTATCCTTTTCCTTCTTCCTTTCCTCAGGTTTTCCTGATGAATTCACGGTCATCCTTGAAGACTTGTGTCCACTGTCACCTCCTCTGAGGAGTCTCCCGTGAGCTCTGTGGTAGAGCTGAGAGACCTCCTTGGTGCCACTGCGGTCCTGTGGACCCGTGCAGTCCTATGGTGGATCACAAGGGGTACTGGTATCTATTACATTCTCCTTCCTGTCCCACATAACTGGCCTGACACAACTTTGCATCCTGGGATTCTAGCATCATGCCTGGCCCAGAAGAAGAATCCAAATTCTGTGTTGAATGGAACTGGTGGAATTCACACGCAGAGGACACCTATCCAAACCCTGAAAGGCGAAAACTGGCCCATGAGGCTTTGCATTTCTCTTTGCCAGCTCACTGCCTCTGGCACTGAGCCATGGGCATCTCTTGGGACAACTGGCACAAGTGCCACAAGACTGGGGGCAAGAGAAAGCCCTACCACAAGAAGCAGAAGTATGAGGTGGGATGCCCTGCTGCCAATACTAAGATTGCCCCCGCTGTATACACATAATCCAAATGTGAGGAGGCAACAAGAAGTACCATGCCCTGAGACTGGATGTGGGGGACTTCTCGGAGGCTCTGAGTATTGTACTCGCAAAACAAGGACCATTGATGTTGTCCACAATGTGTCCAACAACAAGCTGGTTGGAACCAAGACGCTGGTGAAGAACTGCAGGTGCTCATTGACAGCATCCTGTACCGACGGTGGTACGAGTCCCATTGTACACTGCCCCCAGGAGCGCAAGCTGACTCCTGAGGAAGAAGAGACTTTAGACAAAAACAGATCAAAGGAAATTCAAAAGAAATATGATGAAAGGAAAAAGAATGCTCGAATCAGCAGTCTCCTGGGGGAGCAGTTCCAGCAGGGCAAGCTTGTTGCCTGTGTTGCATCCAGACCAGGACAGTGTGGCCGAGCAGATAGCTATGTCGTACAGGGCAAGGAGCTGGAGTTCTATCTGAGGAAAATCAAGGCCCGGAAAGGCAAATAAGTCCTCCTCCCTCCTGTCTTAGCTCATGTAATAAAGGTGTTTATTGCTCTATATGTCCTTAAAAAAAACCTCTGAAAGGATAAAGCAATTGATTTCTGGGTGTTACTTGACAATAGGGAGCATCATTGCAATGAACTGAAATGATCACGAATATACAGAAAGACCTTCAGAATCAGCAACCATGGGCATATCAAACTTTTTAGTTGAATAGATTGAATACAAGAGCAATTACAGAAAATAGTATTTAATGATCATAGGGCATAGGTAGGAGTCACATGGTATTTTTAGGCTGCTTCCTTTAAAAAATACATAAAAGCATTGTAAAAAGCCAAAAACAACCTTTTAGAAGTGGCATTTTACACCAGGTATTTAAATTGTACTTTCACTGTGAGTTTATTCAGAGTAATTGTACAATAAAGAAAAGCACTTGGCTCCAGGTCACTATGCATATATAGCTAAATTATGCAATTAGATGACATGTAATTAACCAGAATAGCAATGCAGCCAATCTAAGGGGGCCAGTTTGGGTCTGAGTGACTCATAAAGACATTCTGTAGTTAAGTGATGGGCACCTACGAGGACACTGAATTGCAGTCAGCCTCCCGTCTAATGAGTCCCTCCTGCGTGTAAAGAGATAATGGAAAGAGGTCTCAGAGAGGGGGCAGTGTCAATGGAAATTCTGCTTGAGAAGGTGCTGAGGTGTCATCTCGAGTCTTATTATCCAAAACTTCTAATGAGACTGGAAATCTCTCCAAACACTGCTGCCAGCATTATCGGGTTGACCCTTCCCATACCAGCAGTAATAGGGAGTCAACATTAGTTAAAGCTTATTTTAAATCGGCCTGAAGAAATGGATTACCCAGGTAGTGCGGTGGGCTGAATATTCAGTAAGTGAAAACTAGGGGCAGAAGTTTATCCAAATTAGCTTTCTTCCTTTTCCTTGGATGACTTCTACATGGCAAGCATGAACGAACTGATAGTCAGAGGAGAGATGTTATGTCTTTCGTAATGGTCAAGGTTTTAGTCACTGTTGTGTTTTGTTCTGAGGGAGTGACTTTGATTTTGTTTGCTTGTTTAAGGTACGGAAGCACTCAGGTTTTGAAAGAATTCAAGAAATGGATGAGAAAGCATCCTTCAAGAATTGCCCGAATTAGGAGCTGGGCCCACGTGGTGCACACCTGTAATCCCAGTAACTTGGGAGACTGAGACAGGAAGATTACAGGTTCAAAGCCAGCCTTAGAAACTTCATGAGACTCCCAGCAACCTAGTGAGACCATTTCAAAACCCAAAATAAAAAGGGCTGGGGGTGTAGCTTGGAGACAGAATGCCTCTGAGTTCAATCCCCAGCACCACAAAAACGTATAAATGAATAAACAAACAAATAAACACACAAACAAATAAAATAAATTTTATTTATTTATTTATTTTTTGGTGCTGGGGATTGAACCCAGGGACCTTCTACTTCCAAGCTACACCCCTAGCCCTATTTTATTTATTTATTTATTTATTTATTTATTTATTTATTTATTTATTTTTGCGGTACTGGGGATTGAACGCAGGGGCGTTCTACCTCCATGCTACACCCCCAGCCCTATTTTTCATACTTTATTTTGAAACTGGGTCTCCCGAAGTTGTGGAGGGCCTCACTAAGTAGAGAGAGAGACAGAGAGACAGAGAGAAACAGGGGGAGGGGGAGAGAGAGAGAGAGAGAGAGAGAGAGAGCTGAGGCTGACCGTGAACCAGGATCCTCCGGTCTCCGCCTCTCAAAGTACTGGGATTACAAGCGTGCGCCACCAAGCCTGGCTTATTTTTTATTTTGAAACAGGGTCTCACTAAGTTGCAGAGGGCCTCACACTAAGTTGCTGAGGCTGGCCTTGAACCTGTGATCCTCCTGTCTCAGCCTCCCAAGTACTGGGAATACAAGCATGCGCCACTGCGCCCAGCTTGAATCTAGTTATTAAAACACAAATTCATCCTTTATTCCCAACAGCATTTATTCCACACATATTTATGGATATAAATATACTGGGCTCACGGAAGGAAAACAAGAATCGGTGCTGCCTTACACAGTTTACAGCCCAACAGTGGAATCAAATCTATCACCCACTCTTTTATTTTCTTCCTCAAAATGGTTAGAGTCTGTACAATATACTCATGGTTTAATTAAAATTGAATACACAAAGATCTGCAAAGACACATCTTAAGTGTTACCTGGCAGAGAAATAGCAAATTATTCTTTTTGCTCTCTATCTTCTCCTTTTTTCTTTTTTTTTCTATAATGAGGATGTACTATTTGTGTAAAAAGAAGAAATAAGTTATTTTATAAAAGATAGGGAAAACCTCATTCTGGGTAGCCCGATATCTTGTCCTACTTTTGAACACTTAAAAAGTCCTACTGCCTCAACTCTGAAGAAACCAACAGAGAGCATTGTGGATGGAAAAGTCTAGAATAGTTGCTGGTCTACTTAAGCTTCTCCCCCAGTGGGGAAGCTCCTTGAGGGAGCATCTTGTCCTGTCTGTTACAGATCCATGCCTAATATTGACCAAGCCACATTCCTGACATATGAGTAGTATTCAGGGACGACAGGAGGATGGGAGAGCGAGAAGAGAGGAAGGAAAGCTGGAGGCACACACATTCCTGCGGCTTTTATTAAAGCAAGGAGTTAATGCAATCATTTTGGCGAAACATAATTAATTAAATGGGTTGGAAGCATAAAGAGGACACAATTGATATGATGGCCAATGATTTTATTCCTCAACCAACTCTATCACTGGCCAGAGTGCCCCTTTAAGAGAGGATGGTTCAAATGAGGGTGCCTGTGTCAATCAATCTAAGAGCAACTTGCTCCCTGTCGCTCTCTGGCCTTTTATTACACAAGGGGGCTTTCAAAACCTAAGTAATTTTAGAACAAAATAAAAATTTTAATGTCTTGATCTTTAAGCTTCTTTAAATGCAGAGATGCTAACAAAGCAGATCTAACAAATGGGACATTTAATTGCACATACTATGTGAGTGGAGCCCCCTGGTGGTGTGCAGAGGACAATCTGTGAGGCCTCATTCAGCTACTTCAGGCTTGCTCCAGGCATCAAGTTTCTGTCCTGGCTACAATTTTTCAGATCTGTTTGGTATGGAAGTATTGCTCATAGTCCTAACTTTGGAGCTGTATTGACCTTTGGAGACTCGAGATGAAATAAGGTCTATAATAAATATAGGAACATTCATAAATTAATAGTCTTTATTGAGAACCTACTGTGTGTTAAAGAGCTATCCATGTACCCATAGATCTAATCTTTAATCCTCAGAGTAACCATGCAACGTAGAAATCATCACCACTTCACTGATGAGCAGAATAAGTCTTGGAAAGGTTCAGTTTTCTCCAAGGCACACACAGCTACTAAGGAGTGAAGCTAGATGCAATTCGAGGCCTGATGAGCTCTCACAAGCCTTTTTCTTCCTCCCTTTCCTCTGAAGAAATGCAGCAACTCATACCAGGTATTTTGTTGACATGTTATAAAAATTTAACCATTTGGATTGCCTTTCATTTTACTTTATGTATTTCTCTTGGTTCTTGTATCCCTCCCCAACCCGGTATCAATGCCTATTCCTCTATGTTTTTGTGACATGTGGGAAACTTTCATTGAAAATTCTTTAACAGTGTCTGCAGGTCTTTTGAGAAAATGTGCTATAAAAATAATATTTAAATATCACATGCTATGGATAATTATATTTAGGTTTTCAGGAACCCTGAATATCGGGCAAATAAATCCTCGGATTTTTCATAGACACACATACACATGACCAGAATAGTTTTTTTCCATCAGAAATGGCATTTGCTTTGAAAATGATTATTCAATATTACTCTGACCCTCAGTCAAGATTTCCACCATGCCTGAATAAATAAAAAAGGAGTTGAATATTGAAATGCATTAGCTTTTCTCCTTTTTGTGCAGTGTAAAACCTAATGGTTAAAAATATAAAATAAATGTTTCTAATACAGAACAGAACAATCTCCAATACTCTGCAGAATGTGGTCTTCATATCCCTGGGATGCTGACCTGCTGACAGCTATAAAATCAAACTTAGAAGTTTTATTTTCTATGGCCACAGAACCCTTTTTAAGTAAGTAAAGGCTGATTGTGAGACAATAACAGCTCCTATTTAGGATTACCTAGTTTTTCTACAGGAGATAGGCTCAGGCATTAAGAGAAAAATAAAAAGATTTCCATTAAAATGTTTTAAAATAATTGAGCAAAAACCATGCTGATACAAAGGAAGGGAGCAGTCCCATGGAGCCAGCTTTAGGTAGCAACGTGCCAATTGGAAATAAAAATATAAATCAACCTTAACTGAAATGAACAATTATATCCAGCTTCAAAAGATGGACAGACTCCTAAAGAGTTCTGTATAAATACAGTTTTTCTCCCATAATTTCTAAAGGGGGGAGGAGAAAACCTAATGAAACCTTACAGGAAATTCTAAATTATAAAGACAGAATTTAAAAAATGGCAAACAGACATCTGCTTTGGCTCCTTGCATGAAAAAATTTTAAATGTATAAGTGGTGATTTGAATAGCAGCACGTTTTCTAAAAAATGAGACAAACGTGTATGTCACTGTAAATAATATGTAAAGTGGAGAAAAAGTCAGAGGGCTAATTTCCATTTTATGTTTGGTATTTAAATGCCACACTGATAACTGAACGCTGTGGTGTAAAGAATCAAATAAATTATTGTTAAATTGTTGTGCAAATTGCTCAGTCCTTTGGTCCATCCATATTCAGTAAAATATATGTCTTGCCTGTGCTTTACTCAAGACTACAGATATTCAGAGTAATCCATCATTCCAGGTGGCTTTTATAGCTTTTCAGGGTGCAGGAGCTGTATTTTATTGACTGCAGGCATTTAATTAGTAGGTATTATCAGAGTGCAATAATTCCATATTAAACTATTTTCTATGTAAACTAGCTTCCTGGTATGTTGACTTGGAGCGACAGGGTTATCTTGAGTTCACCCAACAGACAGGTAATAATAACTCATCTTTGCCTGTTTCCTGATTCTACGGAATGCATTCTTTCTATTGTCTTTGAAAAACGGTTTGCAAACAAATACACTCCATGTATTTTCTTATGCTATTATCCTATAAACTCAATATTTTAAGGATAACCTGAATACTAATGTTACATATTGTGATATTTCTTATGTTATAAAAGAAATTGTATCATAGTAACTAATTACCCAGTGGCTGATAGGTTAATTACAGCTGCGCTACTGTGAAAGCATAATGTTCAATAGATACCTTTTTCTGTGACAGTACAATACACCATTTTGACCTTTTATGTTAAAAAAACCCAAATAGTTATTAATCCAATGCATAAATTCTATCCAGTAATGGTCTAGATTTAACAACATAAATGACAGGAGCAAAATCAATTTGGAGAAGTATATATTTCACATATATGGAAAAGCACTGAAGCAAATGAATCCATCTGATCAAAGGCAAATGTTATGGAGAAAATCCAGAATCAATGGAAAGAGATTTTCCCCCCTTCCTTACTATAGAAATTCTCTGGGTGTAATGTTTAAGTTACAGATCTTTTCTTTAAAGGTAACATTTGTTAAAACTCTCTAACAAGATACCATTGCTGATTATGTAACACTGATGCTCAGCCCTGTACCAAAAGATAAAAAATAAAACAATACATTCTGTTAACATTTTTAAACAAGAATATCTTTTAATTCAATTGTTACTTCCAGGTGTAGGATTATAGTTCCTGAAAGAATAAAGTAAGTGTTTAAAATGACAAATGATACAAAGAATACTATCAACTTTCAAAAAACTTCAAACTTTGTAACATTTGAATGGACACCATGGCCTCCGACTATTGTATGGTACAGGCGATGTACATCCTCTGGATGCAGAAAGGTAGAGCAGTGCTTTTGACTGTGACCAGCCGGTTGGAAGGATTATCAAATAAATAATCTAGCTACCATGGTTTTGCTAGGAAAACTGATCATTCTTATGGCAAAGATTAATAATCATTTTTAAAAGGTTAGAGCAAAACCAGCTTTGTGAATTACTGCATACTTTCCTGCAAATGCAAAGTATATCCACGGTTTGTCTAATCATTATCAATATGGCAACTCTAATATATTGGATATAAATAATTGTCACTGAAAAATCATCTGCTGTGTGTTCAGATAAAGCTATAGAGATCTGCCTTGTTACCTAGCAACTGGGCAAGTAACTGCCATACAGCAAAAAAAAAAAAAAAAAAAAAAAATCCCAATTTTTTTAGGTAGAAAAAATGTTCATAAAACAACACATTAAGATATTTAATTAAGCCAAAGTACATATAAAGACACAATTGCTAATGATTTTAGATGCATCTGTGGCGTATGTTTTGAAACACCATACAATAAAGAAAACTGTCATTCAGATCTACTATTTGAGCTGGTCACAAACAATAACACAATAACGTTCTATACTGCTTTTCGTTTTAGAATCACCCTCATTACTAATTTTTATTTGTACAGTTTCACAGACAAAGGAATTCCAACATGATCTTATATACTGACTTCTATTTATTGAAAAAATGTTACTTATTTGTTTAAATACAATATAGTTGTTCTGAGTAATTAGTTCACTGTAAGGGATCCCAAATTACTTCTTCTATTTCATATAACAGCTTACTGCATTAAATTTATAACATCAAGAGGAATCTGGCTTGTCAGCTAATCTAAGTTCTCCTTCAAGCTGACTAAAAATCTGAATTCTAAAACTGTACATAAAATCTCTCTAAAAGAGCAATAGGTGGTTGTTTGGACATGGTGGAACATGCCTGTAACCCCAGTACTTAGGAGGCTGAGAAAGGAGGATGTAGGTTCAAGGCCAGTCTTAGAAATTTAGAGAGACCCTCAGCAACTTAGTGAGACTATTTCAAAATAAAAGGGCTATGGGTGTGTAGTTCAGTGGTAGAATGCCCCTGGGCTCAATTTCCAGTTCCCAAATAAATAAATAAGAGCAATAGATGATTAGGTCAATTATATAATATGACTTCTGTGGTCCAGAATCCAGCACGTGGCCAGTGCTGGAGCCCCCGTCTGAAAGCAGATCCTCTGGAGTGTGCTGCATGCTGAGTGGCCGTGGCCCATGTGATGGCGGGCACAGAGAGTGGGGAAACAGTTTGCTGTTTTGCAACAGGCACAAATTGTTTCGTGGGCAGATTCGACTGTGCTTGACAAGGTCTTCACAGGACCCCAAACCTGCCACCTACAGGGCGCCCCTGTGTGACATCGTGTATGATGCTTGTATTTACATTTGTTTACAGTGCAGAATAATTCAAAAAAAGCTCTTCCAATGAATGCATGGAATTAATATAAAGAAGTCCAATTAAGGAAGAACCCAGCTGGAAATGAAGGACTTGAATCTGCCACATTGTTTTCACTCCTTCTCACATTACCACCAAGTCCATCATCTTAGGCCTGAGAATGATCTGTATTAGATGTGCTAAATAAGCCGGGCATGGTGGCTTGTAATCCCAGTACTTGGGAGGCTGAGACCGGAGAATCCGAGTTCGCAGCCAGCCTCAGCTATTTAGTGAGGCCCTCCGCAACTTAGTGAGACCCTGTTTCAAAATAAAGAATAAAAAATAGGGCTGGGGGTGTAGCCCAGAGAGAGAATACCCCTGGGTTCAATGCCCAGTACCCCCCCCCAAATGCGCTAAATAACTCAGATTTATTCTAAATCAACAGGAAGAAAGAAAAGGGTTTGTTCGAGTTGGGATGTGGGCTTAGGAGAAGGCAGCAGTTTACAAACCCCAGTGTCTCTAAGAATCCGTTGAAGATAACTGGTCATGTGCCCCCTTGCTTAAGAAGAATGGGAATGTTTTCTGTGGCTGTAGTGTTTTTCTTTTAAGCAGGAACTCCACATTCACTTTTCATTCAGCCTCACAGCTCTGTAACCCAGGGAACACACACGTGGATACCACCACTGGACTGACAGGGAACGAGAGCCAGGCTGTGGCCCACTGCAGCCACTCTGGTTGGTAAGCAAGAGAGCTGGACTCCAGTCTTGAGTCTCAGTTCAATGTATAAAATACTATGCTTTTAAGTTTGAGTGAAATTATTTCACTTAACATAGAAAAGTCTGGATTTAATTTGCAATAATGTACTCTATACACATAAATACAACTGAATTTTAAAAAATGATGGCATGCCTCCTTCAGTGTCAGGCACTTTGAGAGTGAAGCAATGTCATGAAGGTCAAGGTCTCTGCCTTCAAGTAGCTGACATCTCACGGAAAATGTACCATGTGTGTGCAGATTCCAAAGCAAAGTCATAGATGCTATGGGAGTTCAGGGAAGGGCTAGAATTCGTCCACCCTTACTTAAGCACCCCAGGAGAGAGGACAGGATGAAATAGGTGGCCACAGGCAGGGGGAAGATACATGTGCGGTGCAGTCCCCGGTGGACCCAGATCTCCATAATCCACCCTTCTGCTGGGTCGCCTTTGTCATGCAAGGCTTCATCTTCCCCCAACCAAAAAAATGGCCATTTCTGTTTGCCTTAGTAAGATCATTAAGACCTTTTTAAGCTTTTTGATAAAGTTGTACAATTTAAGATAAATCATCCTGAATTTTAAAGTTGGAGGGAAGATTGGTTAATTCACGTCAACCATTATCCTGATCCATTCATACTGAAAGATTCTGTGTATTTGTTGGATTAAGAACAGTTTACTCTGAGCTTAAAGCATTCATAAATACAGACATCTTGATTAGTATATAATTCATCATACACTTCTCTATATTTATATTCTCTCTCCCTAGGCACATGGCTTTGGATACTGTCTATAAAGGGAGCTGCTTAGATGGGTATCCAGCACTCGGATCCTCCTCTTGAGCTCCAGACTAGCAGACCCAACCACCTGCTTAACAGTTCCGCATCAACATCAAGTTTCTCACACTTAAAATGCTTACAACAGAACTCTTGATTCCTCCTTACACTATTAGCCCAATCTGTTCATCATTCACTGAGCTGCTCAGGCAAAAAACCAAGACATCATCCATAACTTTGCCCTTTCCCTCCTGGGTGTGGGGGGGTGGGGGTGGGGAGGTACTGGGGATTGAACCCAGGGCATTCTACTTCTAAGTTACACCCCCAGCCCTATTCATTTTATTTTGAAACAGGGTAGCACTAAATTGTGCAGGGCCTCGCTAAGTTGCTGAGGCTTGCCACAACCTCCCATCCTTCTGTCTCAGCCTCCCAAATACTGGATTAAAAGCATGCGCCACCACACCTGGCTCCTTTCTCTTATCTTTCAAATTAATTCATTAGCAAGACCTCCAAGTTCTAGCTCCAAAATATTTCCAAGTCTGATTTAACAGAGCCAATTTAAACTCCACCGAACTTTCCTTCTTAAATACCTAACAAATGAGAAAAAAAATAGTAAGAATTAGAGAAAGGGAGAGAAAGAAGGAAAGAGGACTAACAACAACCACTCAAGGAAAGGAACACAAGCAAATATAATAAACTTCAAACTGGCAGACAAGGAAAGAGAAGATTCCAGAGCAGGATAACGAGGCACACAAGTATTGCTTTATTCTTGACCCTGTTCCTACTCCCTTGAGAGGTGATTCAACAAAATTCTGAGAATTCTCACTAATAATTCTAAATTTAGAGAAAAGCACACTCAGTGAATATCCTTATCTGTTTCCTCTCTCCACCAAGCAGTAATGGAAGCATGTGAAGTGGGAGAAGAGCAAAGGGCTCACTGGAGTGGTTGAGGGCGCCAGGGAAAGCCACGTGGCTGCTAGCTCACAGGGAACCTTCAGTTAAGCATAAAAAGGCCACCCTTGCTATCTCCCCCTCTCCTGCTCAATTTGGTGAAATGAATGCTGATAATGGAGGCAAGCCAGGAAATCTAACCAAGACAGCGTTCAGCTTGAGCTGAGCTCCTTCTATCACTTCTTTAGACTGCAGAAGAGTGGTTGGTCCAGGCAACCAACCATAACTCAAAGAAGAAGCAAACTGGTCCCCAAAAGGGTGGGAAGAAATTTAAGAAGGGACACCATGTCTGGGAAGAACTGCCCAAGCACCAGCAAGCTGAAAAGAAAAAAGACAGATATGCAGAACATTCTGAAGGGAAGGTGCAGGGAGAAGGGGAAGGGAAAGGAGAGGGGGAGGGGAGGAGGGAAGGAATATATATAAATTACAAGGGTCACAGCATAATGGAACTAAATATAGAAGAACTTTATACAGATAAGCAGAAGGAAATCCTTACACAAATGTCCTACTATAGAAGAATGTTCTTAGTAAAAATTGAAGCTTAAAAGCAAAGTAATGAAGCAATTTGAATGAGTGAAAGGGGATATAATAGACCTAATGATACAAACTAAGGACCTAAGAACATCATTTTAGAATCAATAAGCCAATTAGAAACACCAAGAAACAGACTAGACACTTTTGAAAATTGAATTACTGACATGGAAGAAGGGAGTCACATACTGTGAATGGAGATGAAAATTACACAAGATTAAATGATAAAGAAACTAACAGATATGGAAGAAAAACAAAGATGAACCTAAGGAAGGATACTTGTATAATCATAATGCACCAATATAAAATCCTGATTAAAATAATAAAAATAAAGCTCCCTGGGGTTGAAAAAGAAGGATAACTGAGGTCCCCAAAGAAGATAACAATATAAATGGAATAAAAGGTATGTTCAAAAACATGATTACAATATCACCAGATTTAAAGAGCACACTGTATTGTACATTTTGATGCAGAACATTCAACACCTAGACATAAAACATTCAACACCTAGATGTATCCCAGCTATGTTACCGAGCTGTGTGGATAAAGAAGGAATTCTTTGGAGTCCAGGCAGAAAAAACAAATCACCTGCAACGGGGGACCTCAGACTGCAGAGCGAGCTTAGATGCTATTAAACAATGGTGCAATGGCTTCAAAATTATAAGGGAAAGAAAACATAGCATAAGTATATTATACTCAGCCATGACACTGCTCAATTACAAAAGCAACAGGAAGATATCCTCAAATATTGAAAAACAAAACTCAGATACACTTTCTTGAAGTATATCTTCACTCAATGACTCTTTCCTGAAATAAGAACAAAAACCTGTTGACAATGAAGCCTAGGCAATTAGGAGATGAGCCAAAGAGCCCCATCAGAAATGGTGAAGGCAAAGCCGGGCGTGGTGGCACACGCTTGTAATCCCAGTACTCTGGGAGGCAGAGATCGGAGGATCCGGGTTCGTGGCCAACCTCAGCGCGCATGCGCACGCACGCTATCTCTCTCTCTCTCTCTCTCTCTCTCTCTCTTTCTCTCAACCTGGTGAGGCCCTCTGCAACTTCGTGAGACCCGGTTTCAAAAATAAAGCATTGAAAAATAGGGCTGAGGGTGTAGCGTGGAGGTAGAACGCCCCTGCGTTCAATCCCCGGTCCCGCAAAAAAAAAAAAAAAAAAAAAGAAATGGTGAAGGCACACTAAGAATGTATACTAAATAACCACAGTGATTATGACCCCAGACTAGAAAGTAGATGTTATAAACATGGTCAATATAAATTAATTAAAATAAAATGGTTAGCTAATGAGAGCAGATGGGCAACAGAAAATTTTTCATAGCAAGGTATCAATTTAATGTGTTTAAAATTGGAATATGTAGTTTAAAAAACATAATGATCCAGAGGTAGATTCACTATCAAGTTAATGAAGCTGAATTATCATGGCCCTTCAACTACACGGGTGACTTTTCCTCAGGTTCTGGAAGGGGTCACATGGCACATTCATATTGCTGTGGTTTTTATAAAATTTGTAAAACATACCCCATTTTCTTGAAGAGCACTCCCAAACCGTAAAACCTTCCCACAAACTTGATCTACTCCTGCGTAACCCTCTTTTCATCACCCTTTTCTTAACCATTGGGGAAGTCAAAGAGACATTTGAAGTTCAACAATTATTTAACTTTTCTTACCCCCATTTTTCTGCTATTAAATACAAGAATACAAATTTTAATGCTTTCTATGTAAATAAAAATAATATCTGTAGTATGACCGTTCACTGTTATAAAAGTGTATCTTTCTATCTATGCACTCATTTATTGATCCCTGTGTGTGTGTGTGTGTGTGTGCGTGTGTGTGTACACATATGGATATTATAAATGATCTTAGTTGAATGCTAAAGATGGTTATTTCTAGGTAGTGGGATCTGGGGTAATTTTAAAAATTTACTGTTTTATTATGTTCATTGTCTGAATTATTTATTGTGAGTATATACCCAATATTTCAAAAATAATAGTTTTTTTCCTTAAAATGCCAAGATATTTACAGGTAGTATTAGAGAGTCATTACTTTCCTCTTTGTATTCTTTTGTAATTTTAAATTTTCAAAAAACTGCTTTAAAATTTGATATTCTGAATCTACTTCTCTCTCTCTTTTTCATTGCTGCCACTGCCCTTACTGAATCACTATCATTTCTCACCTGGACTACTTTCATAGTCTTCTCCCGGTGTTATCCCTGTGTCTAGTCTTGCCCTGGCATTACCCAGCCTTCACATAGTAGCCAGTGTATTTTTTTCCAAATGTAAAGTGATCACACCTCTGCTTTAAATTCTCCATTTGCTTCACAATGTTTTTTGAATAAAGCCCAAACTCTTTGGCATGAACAGCAAGGCTGACCCGAGTTGACCAGGATCCAGCCACACCGGATGCTGTCTGTCCCTCAAACATGCTGTGCTTGTCCCGGAGGGTTTTACCTTGAGCTGTCCCCTTGGCCCGGAGTGCTCTTTCCCTGGACCCTTCTCATCCATCAGGTCTCTGTTTAAGGGACACTTTCTCAGGCAGATCTTCTCTGAACAGCGTTCTGAAAGCAGCCCCCCCCCGCCCCCCACCAGCCACATCACTATCATCCTGCTGTTTGGCTTTCAAGGCACTTACCACTCTGAAATTATCTTCCCCATTCATGTATTTCAACCCTCCCCCACTAAACATCTGCTCTAAAAAAATAGGAACCCTTGCCTTTTTTCACCATTGTATCTCCTGCCTAG
Organism: Glis glis; assembly: GCA_004027185.1. Classification (NCBI taxonomy): domain Eukaryota; kingdom Metazoa; phylum Chordata; class Mammalia; order Rodentia; family Gliridae; genus Glis; species Glis glis. The sequence continues at coordinate 139,817 of PVJS01000086.1, forward strand.
AAGATAGCACGCATTCAATAAATATTTCTCCAGTGAATGCATACACAGAGATTGTTTGTCATCTTAAAAAGGCGGGTTGTGTGTGCAAAGCCATCTTTTAACAAAAACTTGTTTAGAATTCAGAATGTACATTCTTTCAAATAAGCAACAGAATAAATAGTAAATATCAAGGTCAGCCCACAAAAGTCTACTTGAGCCATAATGAGCTAAAATTCTGTATAGCTGCAACAAAAATACTAGAAAATCAACATGATAAATTATCACTGGGAAAATAGAGAATTAAAAGAAATATATCAATTTATCTGTGAGATTTTGTTTTTACGTGGTGCTAGGGATTGAATTTAGGGCCTTGCACGTGCTAAACACATGCTTTACCACTGGGCTACATCCCCAGCCCCTCAACTTATCTGAATATGAACAAATTATAATTATTATATATCTTTTATATTGGTGGAGTCTTTTGTGGATGTTCTTAAGGGAACTGTAAGGCATTTTTAAGGGTCATAGACGTTTCTGGTCTTTGTTTTTAATGGCTATAACTTTAACATCTATAGCTTTCAGCTCCTTACTAACAGACACATCAGTAGCACCACTGTGTGTGTTTATCAGTTATGACTTGAGTCACCGTTGTTATAAAAAAATGCAAAAGAGGAAAGAAAAGAATGGATGATGTGCATGGACAGACTAAGAAGGAAAGGATTCAAGAGGATGTGTGATCAAAAGGCTACCTGAGCTCAGAGCAATGAATGGCAGGACAGTCAGTGATGAATGGAAGATGGGGGAAATTTCATCTTCTAAGACAGCCTGGTTCCGGTCTGGAGTAGCTCCGAGTGGGTACAAGGAGGGAGAGCCAGTTTGTAAATAATGTTGAAACTTGGGAGGGACTATATATTTCTAATTTGAGGCTTTGTCCCAAATTTGGTTTGGCATGAGTTTTCATGACTAATCTACCAGTAGAATGAAATAAATAGCATCATTCATATCAGGAGTACCAACCAACCCCTAGGAGAAAGTGAGGAAGCAATGCCAGTCCGTACATTCTAGAGGGAATGCTATTGTGTAAGATACTGTAAGAAAATAATTCGAACCAATTATTTTTATACTAAGTTGACAGTTACAACACACCACAAAAAAATGTATTAAGAGCCAAGAGAAACTGCATATGGTCTGCAAGTCTTTTCTGGAGAAATGAATCATGGGGATGAAGAGAAGCAGCTTAGTTTTTTACAGTTACATTTCATATTTCTAGAATAATAACTACAACATGGTCTTGATTTCTAAACACAGGGAAGTGAGACTTTTATGAACGTTACACAACACAAAACATACCACCTGTTGTAGTTACAACTGCATGCAAGCCATTCTCAAGCCTTAATTAAAACAAAACAGCAACAACAACAACAACAACAACAAAACAGATTATAAGACGTATGGTTATGAAAAATTATTCTAATTGAAAGATGCTTTAAAAATTACAAGATGCTCAAATATTCTTAAAATGCAATTTTCTGTTGCCAAGAAAAAGTCTTGAGTTTTAAACAGCTACCCAACCTAGCCCTGCCTGATGATGCACTACAGAACTGAGGCTCATCTAAACACAGGGCAGAATACTGCTGGGCCCCCCATGGTTCCAGTGGTCTTCCTTCCCTACATCTCAGAGGGGTGCCAGAATATGGCAAACCTGGATGTCTAGGAACATCTTCATGAGGTGATTGATGTTCCAGATCATGTTCTTATAGTTCATCCTCTGAGGATAGCAGTTTCGTTTTAGTTACATTATTTCCAAATTCTAATTAGATGTATACATAAGTCATTTATAGATTGTTTTGGAATTTGCCTAAAATAAAAGCACACTATAAAGTATTTACTAACAGAGGAGATCAGAACTTGCACATTTGTTTCTTCCAGTTCATGTTTTATTTTGATATTCTCTATATTTCTTCCAATTCCCACATGATAAAAATACCAGTAAGTCATTGCTCAGTAACTATAAGAACTGAGAGATGGATCAGCCATAAAATTTTTTAGAGAATTAACTTTGGATTTTCATCTACACAAACCAATACACTCTCACAGTTTTTTTAAAGACAAAAATGACTCAGCTTAATCACATTTTGACTTCTAAAAAAATCCTATGATTCCATGAAGAGAAGGCAAAAATCAGATGAACAGGAATGGTTTTCATCTCATACTAGAATTATGAGAAAGGTTAATTTTTACATGAAAACCACATCTACATAAAAATAGATTTCTGGAACAATGCATTATTGACAGTTATGTGGGAAGATAAAATGCATTCATAAATGCTCTTTCTCAAGCAAATCATTAAATGTATTGGCAATACTGCACTTCAAAAACAATCATTTTAAAGAAACCAAATATTAATTAATAAAAGAGTAAAGACATCATAGCAAATGTACTATTTCACTCAAAGAAATACATATACAACAAAATTTTTCAAAGTTTACTGATACATATTATTAAATTCAATAGCAGACATTTATGCTTTATTACTGACTACTGCCCACAGAAGGAAAAAACCAGGTAGCTAACTGATTTAATTTGGATTCTGCACACACTAATGTTAATTACTGGTGGCCTACAGCACACTTTATACCTTGATTACCTTGGTACTGGCATCTGTAAATGCTAACCAAGTCTAAGTTACTGCTATAAAACTCAAAATGTCTAAAAACCAAGCACATCTACAATGTTTTACTCATGATCATTAATGACTTTAATCAAACAGATCTAATTAATTTTGCTAATTGTTCATTCCTCCCAAGACATTGACTGGTTTGATGCGCATTATTACTGTGGCATAGTTGACATCAGCATCTGGTCAGATTCGAGGACATCACTAAACTCTACCTGGTGTTTCTACAGACTGTGCCAATGCTATGAACACTGACGACGCCAACCGATTTATTTCAATATCATATTTAGAGAACATGTCTGCCTTTCATTTAGAGAAAGAATAAAACTGTTTCCAAACACATGGTGCTCAAAAATGATTATTCAATGGGTGGTGCAATGAAAATGACTTGATAATAAACTGGAAAACATCTGTCAAAATTTAAGATAGAATAACATCATATGTGATTATTAGGAATGCCTTTCCTGTATAATGTACTGTCTGCTCATTTATACCCTATTTAGAATACACAGAACGACTTTAAACAAATACTACTGTTTTAAAGAAAAAAATTCTCTAACATTTCTGATCAAATGTATCATATGCAGTAAATCAACAGACAAGAAATGTTATCAGAATTCAATTCATGCGTACAAATTTGATTAAGCCTACAAACTTTTAGATTGCTAATAATTTTTCAGAGATTATTTCAGATTGCTTACAAATAAACACACTTGCACAGTTTTTAAAAAACTATTTTTAGTTACCCCGAATAGCTTATCAGATATTGTGTCATGTTGTATCTATATTCTGAAATTATTCCAACAGAGACTTAATCTCTAAATAGGGGCAAAACACCGTTTTCTCTTTAGACCCCCTTAGTGGAAATGTAACAGTATCAGGTCTCCCATTTTTGACACATGAATCTATTGCCACTCTACTGTCACTGATTAAGAAAAAATACTGCTTTCACTAAAATTACAGAAGTGTATCAAGCAAAGTAACTCCAAGGCAGTACAATTAAGTTTGGCAATTAGCAACTGCATGGCCAAGTTCCCCTTCCTGAGCAAGGAGCACTGATTCTTCACTTCCTTTTCCAGCAGTCGATTTCCCCCTGCATTCTGAAGTTTAAAGAGAAAGGCCTTTGTAACAATGCTTTTGTATGGCACTGTCACTAAGCCTCCCAGGTAGCATACATCTGTCTTAATTTCATTTGTACTCCTTATTCCTTTCTCCTACGTCTGAGTTCAAGAGGATCGTGCCATCACACCAAGTGCTATTCGGGATTGACTCAACAGAAGAGAACACCTCTGAAGGAGCCTTTACAGTGGCATGATGCCAGCCTCAGTCGTTACAGCCTGTTTTGTCACAGAGCCATCAACACTATAGACTCAAATCATCCAGACACCACCGGCATCTCCTGCACAAGCTCATCTGCAGAATACCAAGAATACAGGTTTGGAAGGAACCTCGGGGTGTTTTCTAATCACCTCTCCCCTCTCCCTTCTGCTGGGAACTTTGACGGGAATCTACCCTATTGTAAAGAATCCTGGAGAGGAGAATTAGCCTCCCTTGGTGACTCCTGGAAACGTTCAGATATATCTTCCACTGGACCTACATTTCTCATGTTCCATTCCCACACTATTTCCTATAGTTCAGTCTTGCCAGATGCAGGTGTCTACACAGCAACAACAAGCATTCTAATAAGTATTTAAAGAATAGTTAAGGACCTCAAAGTTCACATGCCTCCGACCTACTAATACAATATGTTCTGTGCACATTTGCAGCTCGGAACTGTAATTTTAGTACTCTAACATCTCAGTCGCTCAGAGAGGAGAAATGATAACCGCAGAGCACGCTAGCCTTCCTGGACAATCGCGGGGCAATGCAAAGCCTTCCTGAGCTGCCCATTTGTTTTAGGGGCCCATGTTTATAAATGGCTGGTTTTCTTGCAGAAATAAATAAACAAAGCAGCGGTGGCAGCATCCTTATTAAAACAAGACCTTGTTCGTCTTTGGCAAGTTTTAGCCTGGAGTAAAATTACATGCAAGTTGAAGCATGGACATTGGGATTTCAATGGGAATGCTGACCCGACCTTCACGAAAGCAGCAAATTGTCGTCTCTGCTGTTGTATTACAGCCCTCCAAAGCGGAGCATTGGAAAGTCCACGCCGCTTCCCACTCCGACAGATTGATCAGTGCATAAAAAATCCGCGGCGAGAGCACACCCAATCCCACCCCTTCCAGCGGCTGTTCTTCCTGCTACTCCTGAACGGCGATTCAAAGCGCACCTGGAAATTACATGGGGTTGGCGTGGCTTTTTAATATCGAAGACAAATGACCTTTGAAACATTACAGACTCGTGGAAATCAAATCATTTGGAAAGACACCGGCAATTTACCGCTTCAAACTCCTCGGAACCCCAAAGACGAGGAAAGGAAACAGAAAATGCGCCCTACGTGGGGGTGGCGGGGGAATCAATCACCAAAACAGGTTAAAAAAAAAAAGCCCACACAGTAGAGACCGCTAGCCGAGGCTGCAGCCGATGTCCGCAAACCGTCTCCGCAGCCTTCCCGGCTCTTCGGGCTCGGCTCCTTCCCCTCTGCCCCGGCTGCAGCGGCGCTTCCCGGAGCCGCATCCCGGCCGGCGGGGCCGCGGAGGGAGCGGGCGGGAAGCCGAGCCCCGCGCCGCCGCCGCTACTCACCCGAGCCGCCGGGCACCGGCCCCCGAGGACGCGGACATGTGGCGCGAACCTCCGCTCCCCTAGCCTTTACCTCCGCGCATCTTCCTGGGCGCCCCCACGAGTGCGAGCGGCGAGCGAGGGCGGCGCGCCGAGGAGGGGGAGAGGCGCCGAGCTGGCCGCGCCGCGCTGCGCTGCGCCGAGCGCCCCGCTCTCCCGCGAGCTGCCGGCCCGCGCGCGCCCCCGCCCCCCGCGCGCCCCCGCCCCGCCGCGCGCCCCCGGCCCCCGCGCCCCGCGCGCGCCCCCGGCCCCCGCGCACGCGCACACCCCCCGCCCCGCCCCCGCCCCCGCCGCGCACGCCACCCCGGCCGCGCGTCCTCCCCCGAGCGGCGGCTCCGGGGCAGCTGGCGGCGCTCGCCATTGTTCCGCGGTGGGCCGCGGGAGGTGCGGCCGGCCGCCGAGGGCTCGCTTACCGGTAGCTCGGGGACCCGCCGGGCTCGGCGCGGGCTGCGGGGCCGAGCGCTCCTCCTCCCGCGCTCCGCGCCCCTCGCTTCCTCCGTTACTATGGATATCGCGCTCCGCGGCCGCCCCCTCCTGCACTCCCGGGGACGCCGGGGCGGCAGCAGCCGGGCGGCTCCGCGGCGCCCGGGGACCCACTCGGCAGCGGCGGTGGCCACGGTCGCCTTCACTGCCGCCGCCGCCGCTGGGAGGGAAGGAGGAAGGGGGAGAAGGCAGGTCCTGCTCTATCTACCCCAGGCCACTTCGGATGTCCTCCCTCTAACCAAGCTGCTTTGTGTTCAGGACCAGGAGAAGGCGCCGCAGCCCTCACCTCGCGTGGGCCGGTGGCCCCATCCCACGGGACTCGCATTCCAGCTGTTTTCAGAGGGGTATGATCCGTCCCCGGTACACCGGGAGGGTCACCGATAAGATTTAGATGAGATCCCCAAACCCTTCACCCCCACGCCTCGTCGTCCCCAAAGTTACCACTGTACTACTTACTACAACAGTTGTAGAAATGTACTTTGGCAAAGGCTTCTTTTCAACATTATGCCAATTTAATGAAGTACATCTGACCTTAAATGACGAGGATTTTTCTCCCATTTTTTTTCTTATCCCAGTGTTTGTTTTCCCTTGCCATGAATAAATAAAAATGATGTGTGGCTTGGACTGCTTAATACCATAGCGCTTGCATGAGTGTATCTAGCAAACCACACACCTCAGGGCTTTGGTGTTTCAATGTCTCATCCTCAAGGGTGAGCTGCCCACTTCGTCTTGGATGAGAGCCACAGATTGCCACAGAGAACAGCCTGTCTGAAAATCAGGAGACAACACTCGAGGGGTCTGTGAATAGGTTGGAATGAAGGTACTTCAAGTTCAAGTATTTAAGGAAATACATGACATTATGATGAACTCCAACCAGTGCTTGGTCAAAGCGCATTCACTTTCTAAACTTCTAGGGTGTGCATTTATTACCTTAAAACCAAAGCAAACAAAGGTTTTGATCAGCTGCAAAACTCCAGGCACTAAAATAGAACCGTGAATCTTTTTATAAGAAGTAACATTTACTGAGCACTTAGGATTTGCCAGGCATCTGTGCATTATCTCGTTTAATTCTCACCACTCTGTTGAAGTAGGTTTCATTATTATCTTCACTTTACAGATGAAAAGAGGAAAAAAAGGCACAGCAAGATCTGCAACTAGTAGTTTTGGGACAACGCTCTTTCCCTAATCAAGAAACTCTCAGTGTCCCCTGTTTTGTCCAGCCTCATGTCACTGCCTGGTTTTGTGAAATTTCTGAAGTTCTGAAGTCTCTCAGCTAGCGAGGGGCAGGGCCAGGACTTACAGTGCCCTCAGGTTCTGTGAATTAAATGAGCATTTAACCCTATGGGAACCGTTATGGTTTGAATCTGGACTGTCCCCCAAAGACTGATGGCTTGGTCCCCAATGCAGCAATGTTCAGAGGTGGGGCGTTGGGAAGCAATCTAACTTTGTGTGTGCGTGGGGGAGGGAGGGCTCTAACTTCATGGGTGGGTTAATACATTGATGGATTCACAATTTGGTGGCATTATGGGAAGGGGTAGAAACTATATAAGGTGGGACCTAGTTGAAGGGAGTAGGTCCTTGGAGGCATGCTCTTGAAGACTGTATCTCCTCACTTGCCCCTCTCTCCCTTTCTGCTTCCTGGCTGCCATGAAGTAGATAGTGTTGCTCTGCCACACCCTTCCGCCATGATGTTCTGCCTCACTTCAGACCCGGAAATACTGGAGTCAGCGGACCAGGGACTGACACCTCTGAAGCCGAGAGCCCAAATAAACTTTTTTTTTTTGCAGTACTGGGGATTGAACCCTGGGGTCATTCTACCTCCGAGCTACACCCCCAGTCCTATTTTTTATTCTTTATTTTGAAACAGGGTCTCACTAAGTAGCTGAGGCTGGCTGTGAACCTGTGATCCTCCTGTCTCAGTCTCCCAAGTACTGGGATTACAAGTGTGCGCCACTACGCCCAGCTCCAATTTTGCTTCCTTTAAGTCAGTTTTCTCAGATATTTTGGTACAGCATCAAAAAACTGACTAACAGCAGGGCATGGTGGTACACATCTGTAATCCCAGTATTTCGGAGGCTGAGACAGGAGGATCACAGGTTCGAGACCAGCCTCAGTAACTTATCGAGACCTTTAGCAACTACAGGAGACCCTGTTTAAAAAAAAAAAAAAACAAGGGCTGGGGGTGGAATAGCTCAGAGGTACCAAAAAAAAAAAAAAGGTTGACTAACACAGGAACCATTTCTCATTTACTTAATGAAATTATGAAGTTTTTTTGTGGTACTGGAGATTGAACCCAGAGGCATTCTACCTCCGAACTACACCCCCAGCCCTATTTTTAAATTCTTTATTTTGAAACAGGGTCTCACTAAGTTGCGGAGGGCCTCACTAAGTAGCTGAGACTGGCCGCAAACTTGGATCCTCCGGTCTCAGCCTCCCAAGTACTGGAATTACAAGCGTGTACCACCATGCCCAGCTAGATTTTTTTTTATATCTTACACATATAGAAAGAGGAACAGGCTGGACAGGACCTGCCTTCTTGACTGATGTTCTCTGAAATGAATGTGACTGACTCCTTGACTGGGGCATGTTTGGCTCTCTCTGTTTTTGAGATTAGGGAACTTTCACTAGGTCTGAAAGTTGGGTCATTTAGTTCTATTTTTCATTCTGCAACTCTAACACCTGTGACTTGAGGTAAAAATAGGTGTTCACTTGGTTTCCCAAGTATGAAAATGACTGAGGAATGACATTTCCTGGAGGGTCCTTCTCTTGTGGATATTGTTTTCAGGTAACAAAGTTGGGCAATCTTGAAAAACATTTATTAGCAATGAACTCCAGGCTGTTTGGAAAAGAGGTGTACTATCATTTGTTCATGGTGTCGAGTCCTCTAGAATCACTTGGGATCTGTAGGCTGTTTTGCGTCTGCGCCACTTCCAGAGAATGATGGAAATCTAATTCTTTGCCAGCCTTTGTGCTGGCTGGTGGAAAGGCTTCTTCAGAGGGAGCTGGGAGGGGAAGTCGCTGTCCATGGTGGCCATGTTCTGTTCAGCACACCCAATCCACACACTTAATAATAGACTCCTGGATTAATTGCAACATAGCACCCATGAAATGTTGCAATAACCTCCAGGTATGCATATTAAAACATAAAAGTAAAAAACCCTATAAATGTTACATCAGTGTAATCTTCTACTGGTTGGGGTAAAAGTATTAATTTACAGGAGGAGGACTATTTACTGTCTGCACCAAAATAGTCCCTGCTTGTTGAAAATTTAGACATTTTTATATTGCAGAACAGCATAAAAGATTAGGAGATTATCTCCTGAAACCCTCTCATCTTAGAGGAAAGGAAATTGGTGCCTAAAGAGGTTGAGTCACTCGCCGAAGGACCATCCTCATTGGAGGCAGGAGCACAGCCATGGATCCTTCTCTGCCACTTGTGCGGACACTTACACGATACTGTAGTGCTCCAGGATATTCAGTGACAGGATTATTTTTTCTCTTTAGTAATTTCATTTCTTGCTAAAAAGTTGTTCAAGTCCCAATTATGTAATTTGAAATATGGCTACTGTATAGTCTTGTGTTTATTTGGAGCATATTTATTTCTTATTTTAATACTCTGGTTATATTAAGTAATATATTGGGTTTTTTTTTTTTTGCAAAATGAGTCAATTTAGGGAAAACTCCTGTGGTACCAACATCTAACCTCTCCTTATCCCCAGTGGAAAGCTAAGTATTCATCCCATTACAGACCATGGAAAATGCAACCCTCTCAACACATACTGCTTACTTAAGAATGGTCATTTCACATCTAACGGGACTAACACTGGAGCTTCTCCAATTTCCTACATTCTTACTTCATATTAAAAAATTATTCAGTGAGTATTCCAGCCTCACAAGTCCAAAGATGTTAACTTTTCTAGAAAAATATTTAAAACACTGATATGAGGCCTTTTGTACAGATTTAGAATAACAGAAGTTCAATAAGTTTTTTTCATATTTTTGGTGGTAGTATAATGTAATAGTTAAGTCTCTAACTTTGGAGTCATATCTGTGGGTTCAAGTCATGGGTATTCCACTTACAAGCTTTGTGATCTTCAGTAAGTTGCTTAATTTTTTTTAGTTTCACCATTCCAATTTGTAAAATGAATGGAAGCGACTTCATGGTTATGGTTGGGAGCTAATGAGATTACCCACAAGTGTGCTAAGCACATCAGAAAGACCAGGTTGGTTTAAAGTCCCCAGTTAGTCAATCAAACACTAACCTATTGTTGTTATGAAAGTTTTTTTAGGTGTAATTAAAGTTCATAATCAGTTGATGTTAAGGCAGATTATCTTAGATAATTGGATTCAGTCAGTTTACAAGCTTGCCCTATAGGTTTCAGACTTGTCTGGCCAGTTCCCACTATCACATAATTTAATTTATTGCAATAAATCTCTTAGAATCTGTCTCCTACTGGTTCTGCTTCTCTGACTGAGCCCCAACCAATACACCATGTAAAGCATTAACTATAGTACTTCCCATAAAATAAGCACTCCAAAAATGTTAGCTAAAATTATTTTTTTAAAAACCCTTATTAATTTGGGGATGTAGCTCAGTGGTAGAGCACTTACCTAGCATTTGCAAGGCCCTGGGTTCAATTCCCAGCACCACAAAAACAAAACAAACAAAAAGCCTTATTGAATATTTCACATTCACAGTACTGAGTTATGCATTTTGATTAAAAGGGTTTTGAAATAGAGTAGGGATAGTTACCTATTGCCTTCAGTGATGGTTACCCTGACCAGAAAGGGATTTAATGTAAAATTTCCAGAAAAACAAGGGGAAAGTGCCAACAGGGTTGATTGTCCCATCTGGAGCTATGTAGGAGAATTATGCAAATCTAGTGTGAGGACAATTTCCTGGGTTAGGAAGACAATGAACATAAAAGCAGTCACTCCTCTCTCAATAGACCCATCTAGATTTACCACCTCAGAGTAGGTAGATCAGTTTTCATAGATCATCCATGAAATTCCATGACAGAATACAAATTCACTTACGACTTGGTCTTAAGCCAACTAGAATTATATGCTTAAGAGAACTGCTTTGAGATTCCTGAGGCAAAAAACACTCTTATATTTGAGTATAACAGTAAGAGATGTTTCTTATCCCAATGTTAGCTTATCTTATTTTTCCACATTATTATGTCTTAGATCTTGTCATTTGTTTTTGTACATTTTTAAGCAAGGAAAAATACCTTAAAATATCACTAAAAACCAGGCATGGCACAAATCTATTTAGCTAAACTGCCTCTGCCCTTCAGAATCATAATGCTAATTATACAAAACTTAAGGCTGGAAATACCTGAGATAAATAAACAAACCCCTGGGAGGTCATCTCAGCTATAAATAGGATTAAAAGATGAAGAAGTAAGACTTGAGTGCATCTTTTGGTTTTATATTAAAGCTCTGATAATTTAGAGTCAATCCTATAAATGTGCATTCTTAAATTGTGTGTTTGCATGTGTGTATATGTATGTGTATTCATTACAGAGATGTCCATGATTCTTTATATTGTATTAGTAATTTTTCTCAGGTAGCAATACAAAAATACTTTTACTCATTATGCAGAGATCTATTGAATTCTTATAATGCCAAATCTTGAGCTGGCTGCTCAGGGACAGGAAGGTAAACTAGAGATGGACTCTGATTCTGTATAATTCTTTCTCTGGGTGTAACTCCAACTTATCCTTATGGATTTCAACAGACATGTAACTTACTGCAGGAAGATTTTTATACTTTGCTCTGAACTGACCTAGGCAGTACTCTTTTGCTCTCACAGTAACTTTGCTTCCATTAATATTGCATTTATAATGTTTTCAGTAATTTCTGGTTTAGTTATGAATCTCCCCATAGGACTGCATGAGGTCTATGGCCTTGTTTATGTGATCCTGTATTTATATTGAGTTCCTCACCCAAAATAGGCATTAGGTAAATATTTACTGAACAAGTGAAAGAAAGCTTGGGACATGTTGTAACTTAGTTGCTCTCCAAATAGAAGCAAGTAGAAATCAGATAGAATTCTGGAACATAGGAGAGAGGTGGAGGCAAGAACTACCAATTTGTTATCAGCTGATTCCTGGGAGTCGGGAGGCCTGGGAGTGGATTATCACCAGCGAGGCACACATGTAGAACGAAATAAGAGGTTTGAGGTCAGAACTCTGGACAGCGACCCCATTTTCCATTTTGCTGTAGGATGAACCGTGTGTGTCCACAGAGCTAGGTTAGGAAAGCTGAGGGATACCCCACCTACAAATCTTTTCAACCAGGTGAACGTTTTTCATGGAAAGGTATTTCAGAACTAAGTGCTGTAGAGATAGGAGCACTATGAATATGGATTTGTAACCATGATATTGTGGAGCTTAACTTGCAATATGTGGAAAGCAGGGTTTTGAATTTTGCAAAAAAAAAAAGTTGGCATTTTTTGATAGAGGGCAGAGGAGGTAGTGAAGAAGGGGGGAGGGAGAGAGGGAGAGAGGGAGGGAGGGAGAGAGACAGAGAGACAGGGAGGGAGAGAGAGAGGGAGACAGAGAGAGAGAGAGAGAGGGAGAGAGAGAGAGAGAGAGAGAGAGAGGAGAGTGTGCAACCAGGAAGCAGCAGAATCAAGGCGTTCCTGGAGAGTCACCTTGGGGAGGCTCTGAGTGGGGAACCGACTGTGGCTATTGGTGGTGCATGCCTGCCATGAAAGCAGCAAGGTTCTCCCTTGTTCTCGGTTCTTGCTTGTCATTGATGAGACAAGTAAGGCACAGAACAACTTCTAGCTCTCATAGGTTTTATTATTTATTTTTATTGTCTGATCAGGCTTTTACTGTGGAAAAATCCCTCTGTTTGGACAGCACATTTAAAACAACTTATAGACTGCCTATTAACCACAGGCATATTTACAGATCTGACTACCGAGCTTAAGCAACCCAGAGTGAGCAGAAGGGACTTACGCTTTCTCCTGAAGCCAAGCAGGCTTGGAATCCAGGGGGAATGGATGTAAACACCGAGCCCCATCTGCCAGCAATGTTCTGCCCCAGTCTTCTGAATTAAGACCTAGGGACTTCTTTTGGATGTTAACTACATTCAGGGCCTGAGCCACATGCAGCTCCACTGAGCCATAGCTAAGCCTTTCGCTCGCAGCCGTTGCTTACAATCAGCCCCTGAGAGTTAGTTTCAGCTGCGTGGCACAGGTGGTAAGTACCTCATCCCTTTAACACCTTTAACCAACAGAGCAGCTGTACTCAACACGCACAGCAACTTTCAAGGTTAGTAACGAGAGGAGAAGGCTCCAGTAACCTGATTGGATGTCTGTTTCCCGAAGTGACTATGCATCCCGAGTTTCCTATAATAGCTCTCTTTAAATGAGTCAGATTATAAGCACTGTTTTTTGGTTCAGGAAAACATGGTTTAAGGCATATTGGAGAATCATACTTAGAGTTCTCAAAGAAGTAGCATAATGTATAGAAAAAGTCCGTGGTCTAAGAACCGGGCTCAAATCCAGCTCTATCATTTACTAGCTATCGACCCTGAGCAAGTTGCTTAACTTTGCTGCATCTCAGTTTCTACATCTATAAAATATGGATAATTGTTCTTTAAGGATGCTGTTTAAGGATTAAATGAGTGTGACCATGTAAAAATCCAGCACAGTGCCTGGAGCACAATAATTATTCAACCAGAGAATTAATTCACCCTAGTATTAATCCATAAACCTTCAGAATCAAGAGGCTACTCGAACTCATCTATAGAACTAAATAACCAAGCCCATTCCTACAGCACCTTCTAGCACGATTATCAGCTGCGTGAGTGAGGAGCCCAGGAACCTGGAATTGGTAACTTTTTGTATTGTAGACTCATAACAATAAGGTTTAATTTTTTTCTCCGCAGGATTTTATGGAGGATAAGACAGTCTGTCACTTGATGGTGATTATGCCCATCATTATGATAATTCTCCAGCCATGCACATTAAGGATGTCGAAATACAGTAGAAGAACAAGGGAAGGAAGAATTACATAATAAATATTAAAATATAATTTTAGGTTGAAACAACTGAATCTTAGGATAGGAAAGTATGGTGACATACACTGTTTTATGCTACTCAAAACTGAGTTCTTCTACTTCTGCTACCATTAGTCTGATTTTTCACCAGGTACCCACCTCTCCCACCCTTGGCCATGAAATCCAACATAACCCTACAAAAGCTGACCAAGGAGTGGATCCATAATCCATCCACTGGACAGTCGGAGGAGTCCATCACTCAGCCACAGTGGTCCGTTCAGGAAGGGTCAGGATCAGGACTGCTGGAACTACTGAGGAAGAGGAGCGCTCTTCCCTGGGGTCTCTGACGGAAGAGCCTGGCCCTGCCAGGGTGCTGAGTTTAATGCTGGGAGCTGCTCAGGGCATCTGCCCACCAGTGAAGTCAGTGCAGAGGAAAGCTGGACAAGATGTGAAGTGACAGACCCAAGGATCCCAGGGACTGCTTTTGAGGCTCTGGATATAGTCATGCCTGAAACCTGCAGACTTTCTCTCTCATGTGAACTGATTCATTTCTTATTTTGCTTCAGCCTTTTTGAATTGGGTTTCTGCCACATGTAAATGAAAGTGTCCTGATTTATTCAGAAGCGATTTTTTTTTGTACTGGGGATTGAAGCCAGGGGCATTCTACCTCTGAGCTCCACCCCCAACCTTTCTTATTTTTTGTTTTGAAACAGTCTCACTAGGTTGCTGAGAGTCTCACTACATTGCTGAGGCTATCCTCCAACCTGGCAATCCTCCTGTCTCATCCTCTAAAGTACTGAGATTACAGGTGTGTGTCACCATGTCCAGGTAAAAGGAAACTTAAATATGTTATCTCAACCTCCTATCTGATGTTTGACTCTCCTCTACAACTTCTGATGATGTGTCACACAACCAAGGCTTGGATTCTTCCAGTGACAGGGAGCACAATACCAGATGTAGAAGCCTATCTCATCTTTGAGACTTTTACTACTACAATTTCTTTCTTACATTTTGTGAACATTTCTTTTCTAAAACATTTGGAGAGTTACAATTTATTTTGTACCCACCAGAGGTCAGGGGCTATGTGCTATATTACATTAAGTGTAGAATGTGTTATCTCATTTAATTCTGAAAACCACCTTGTGAAGTAAAAATTATTTGGGAAGCCACTGCAGCAATACAGAAAAGCAATGATAAGTGTCTAAAGAAAGGGCTGTGTGGGTGGGGTTAAAGAGGATGGATTCAGAGCTATAGGTGTAGCATACAGGTACCTGAATGAAAGGCGAGGGCAAGAGAGAAGGGGGAGGCTAAGATGACCTCCAAAAATTAGGTAGATGGTGAAATAATGGTGAGAAAAAACTTGGGTGGGGGAAAGACAAAAGTTCTGCTGGTCATCCCGATGGGGACAGTTGGGTATTGGTCCCTATAGGGTCAATACTTCCAAGGGACTCAACAGCTCTATAAATTTCCTTAAAATTCTAACTGAATCTAGTTCACTATTAGGAAATCATCAAGAACAGAATTGGATGCACAATGAAAGCAAATATTTTAAAAGTATCTGCAAGTTTTGCAGAGACCTTCAATCACATGAATGCAGGTCAAAATACCATTTTTATGTTTCTCCCGTCCCTCCTCCCACCCGTGCCCCAGGAAGGCAGAGGAGGGCAGCCAGGGCTCTCAGCTTGAGGATGCAGCAGGTGTCCCCGAGCCACAGGGATGGATGGGCGTCCAACCACGAGAAGCCCAGCGGAAGTCATCCCTGTGGAGGACATTCCCAGGAATGGAAAGAGTAGACAGGGAAGAAGCACATTTCTTGTGTACTTGCTATGTACATTATATGCATTAGTATGTACACTTATATGCATTAGTTCAACAACCCTAAAGGGTCATTATAATCATTTTAGTACCATTTTTTCCCCAGAAGAAAATTGTGGCGGATCTGAGAAATTAAGTAATTTTCTAAGATCAAACAGTGCTAAAATTATCTCCTTAGATAATCAGTTGTGGTAGTCCCCCTTTATCTGCTGGAGAATATGTTCCAAGACCCCCAGTGGATGCCAGAAGTCACAGAAAGTACCTTATGTACACTATGTTTTTTCCTATACATACGATAAAGTTTAAATAAATTAGGCGCAGTAACGATATTAGCAATAGTTAATAACAAAATAGAATAATTATAACAAAATTATACAATAAAAGTTATTTAAAACCTATGAATTATTTATTTCTGGAATTACCCACTTAGTAATTTTAGTAACCACTTAGTAGTCGTGGTTAGCCACAGGTAATTGAAACTAAGGCAGGCAAAACCATGCATGGGGACCACTGTATAAGACATTTTCTAGTTGACAAGATATCTCAGATGATATCACAATGAATCCTTGAAAGAATCCAGTAGATTGGTGTTACTAATATTGTTCCTATTTTATAGACAAGGACACTGAGTTTCTAAAAGGTTCTTTGGCTCAAGGTCACAAAGCTAGTAAGTAGAACCATGGCTGGAACTAGAAATTCCTAACTCCAAGCATGGCGCGTTCTCCTGGGGCACTGCAGATACTACACCGGGCAAGCTGTTAGAAGCTGGGCTTTGTTGGAACAATGACCGATAACAGCTTTGCTCTAAAAGGTTCCTTTCCTTGAAGAGCAGCACCAAGCCTGATACTTTCACCCTCACGGGCCCCCAAGACAAAGACCCCAAGGACTAAAGGCTATCTGTTCCTGAGGTTTCTGACTGTCGGTGGAGGGGATGATCCTGAAGGGATTTCAGTCCCTTTCTACTGAACACTGGTGTGGGGGCTAGACAGTAGGGCTGTGAAAATCCACTCAATCTTCAAGGTCTGTACACTGTCAGGACCTCGGATAAAAAGAGCCTGAGTACCCGTAGGGCAGAAGTGACTCCCTGGGTAGAAATAATGTGGGAAGCCACATTAACTCTTTCAGGCCATTAGGCTATCATTTGGTAAATTACTACTTTCCTCTAAGTGGGTCCCTAGTGGGTATGGAGGATGAGGACGTTCTAATTTGCCTTTTCTCCCTTTTCTCTCAGCGGCTTTCTCCAATTATGATGGAGACTAAGAAGCTGTTGAATAACTGCTTCACCTTGAGTCACTGGATGGTCTTTCTTTTTCTTTTTCCTGTTTTTGGTACTGGGGATTGAACCCAGGGGCATTCTACAACTTGAGGTACACTCCGGGCCCTTTTTATTACATTTTGTTTTGAAATAGGGTCTCGCTAGGTTGCTGAGAGCCTCGTTACATTGCTGAGGCTATCCTCAAACCTGCAATCCTCCTGTCTTAGCCTCCCAAGTACTGGGATTACAGGCGTGTGCCACCATGCCCGACCTGGATGTTCTTATAAATATCAACAATGCCCCTGCAGATCCACTGTATTGAAATGTGTGGAATCAAATCTATGTGTAAGGTGTGTGTGTAGGGGGGGGGTGCGGGCTGTGGTTCAGGACCCACAGGACCAAGAAGTGACCAAGGCATCAGGATATCCCGGATTTTCAAGTTCTGAGTTATTGGCAGGTGTGTGACACAGAAGAGGAGGTGGGTGGAGGGGAGCAGATGCTGCCGGAAGCCTCAGGCAGGAGCTTTTCTCCCACTTAGAAGGGAGGAGCCACAGTTCTGATGCGAGGAGGAGTCTGCAGCTCTGCATGTATTACAAAGGAGATGCATCTGAAGGGCAGGGATGTTCCCTTAAGACTGGCCTCACCCATCACTCAAAATGTGTGACCACTGTCAGTTGGCCAAGCTGAGAACATTTTTCCTCCCTGAGGGGGAAGCAAAAGTATCATAGCTCTCTTTACTCTTACAAATCTAGAGCTATTAAGTAAATGCCCAGTAGAGTTGCTAGGGCCTAATATTATTACTTAATAGTGGTTATGGCAATAATGCTTTACATTTATAGAGCATTAAAATTTTTGAAGCACTTGCATATTGATTACTATTTTTAAATTATTTTTTGTTTTATTTTTCCAGCTTTATTGAGATATAATTGACAAATAAGACTTGTATGTTTTATTTTATTCAAGGCATACAATGTGATGTTTTGATATGCATTGTGAAATGATTTCTATAATCAAACTAATTAATGTGTCTGTCATCCCATGTAATGTGTGTGTGTGTATGTGTGTGTGTGTGTGTGTAGAATTTTTAAGATCTACTCAGTGATTTTCAAGCATACAATACATTGTTATTAACTATAGTCATCATGCTGTATCCTAGGTCTCCAAAACATACTCATAACTGCCAGCTTATACCCTTTGGCCAACATCTTCCATTTGCACACTCGTGTTGATCAGGCTGGCATTGTGGACATGCAGCAGGGTTATCCCACAGGGCCTAGCTCTCGGAAGAGCCCAGTGCTTGGTCCAGTGCTCTGCTGTTGCAGTCTTAACATTCTAAATAATTTTAGCTTCAGACTTGTGTTTCGTTAAGTGAAGACTGCTGGGACTGTGGAGCACGTGCTGGGGCTTGGAGCCTCAGCTCACATGTGATCCTGCCTTCCTAGCATGAGTTTTGGCCGCCTGCTCTCTACCTCCAGGGTCCTGCCTGACCTCCCCTCTCTGGCTCATCCCCAGCCACTGCTGCTCTTTGCTTGGGTAGCAATCAGGGGGCATTGGCAGGCATGGGGGAGGGGTTGGCCCGCATTCAGTCCCTTCTCTGCCTCATCCCCTGTGATGGTCGGGGGTGTCTGTGTGAAAGGTCACCTGCCTCATGACTTCTTGGAGTATGGAGGGTCTTGCCCATCTTTGCCCTTAATGGCAACATCATGGATTGGTCGGTGGGCAACATGGTGGGTGACTCATCAGGGACCTCTCACCCACCCCAACCCAGTGCCAAGTACTTCGTAACTAGAGATTGCAATCCCTTGGGCAGCCACTTGTCTGCCATAGATTGGAGTGGCAAGCCTGCAGAAGAAGGAGACTGACTCCCTGCCCCTGGCCTCACATTTTTGTTGCAAACTTTATAGCTGGTCCTGTAGTCGGCATTCATTATGACATTCACGCAAGCTAGTCAGGACAAGGACACTGCTGCCCTTATGTTTTACTTACGTTATTTCTGCTGGCAGGGGAGGCTGCTGTTACCTCCTCTGAGACTTGTATTGGGGCAAACACTTAACAATATGTCATCCTATTTAATCCTCACAACAAATATACAAGAGAGGGCATATACATTGGGCGGTTCCTAATGTCCCTGAGTTTTAAATTCCTCATCTGTAAAATGGGTGTAATAACCTTCTTCACAAAGACATGGTGGAAATGAAATAGGTGTGTGTGTGTGTGTGTGTGTGTGTGTGTGTGTGTGTGTGTTAGGAGATGGGGAGAATTTTATCCACATGCATTACTCCAGCACTGTATTTGTTTGGAAGAACCATTTTGATGAACGTAAAAGGGTGAGACCCTGTGGACATAGGCAGGTAATATAAGAGGGTTGCTTAACTTTTGTACTTATGACAAAGGTTTTGATTGTTCCCAAGAGGAAGAAGAGAAAAAAAACAGGGATAAAAGCTTTGTGGGGGTAGAGAACATTAATGACAATATGACCTTTACAGGATAGAAATACTGAATGGGGCTTCAAACAAATTGTTTTTGTGGGGTTTATTCTTAAATACCTCCCGCCCACCCACCTTCATGAAGTCTTTAGTAGAGACAAGGTGTCTGACCACTACTCTTGTGTGTGACTGGACTGATGCAGGAAGGATGTGTATCTCAGAGAGGCATTGAGATTTGCATCCATGTCCTTAGAGCTGGAAGATGAGTGGTGCTGAGTTAGGATATTAGTCTTTGGTGGTTTCTTCTGAGTGATCTCCTTTTGCTCGGACCTTGCATTTGGGGTCTAAGCAGCTATGTATACGCCATTTAGTTTATACTCTTACACAAGCCCCACCATCAGGCTCAGCACACAAATCAATGTGAGCAGTAACTACTAAGGGAAGGCAACTAATATGATTTTGTATTATCATTTCAATGACCTTACGAGGTAGGACTTAGTCTCTCTAGTTTGCTGATAAGGTATATGAAGCTCAGAGAGGCCAAGAGCCTTGCCTGGGGTCACACAGGTACTAAAGCAGCAAAACAGACATAAACCCGATGCACACTGCTTCCCAGGCATGTAGTCTCCTTTAGCGACTATCTTGTTTTGTGTCATAAACCAGGCATTACCAATAGATGAGTATTTTAAAACTTCACTGAAATAAGAAGGTTAAGACAAACTGACTTTAATTCCTAGGGAACAAAAAGAAGAAAAGGGGAGGAAGAACAAGAACATAAGAAAAAATACATAGCGCAGCTCAGCTATCCCTTAGATAACTGTAGGAATGTACTAATATTTGTCATTGTACTGCGATGACACCACAAAGGGAAAGTGTGCCAGGCAGTCGCAACCTATTGTGCAAGAAAAGGCTGCCTCCGACGTGTGTGAAAGCATGGTTCTTTCTCCAGCCAAGTCAAGTTCAAAGGAGCACATGAATAATTGGCTACAGCTACCCTTTAAGCAAGTGCCAGCTCTCTGCTCAGGTTGATACATCTCCAAACCTCAGGGAGCCAGGAATCAGCTGCCAGCAGCCAATGGGCTTCTGAGCATTCATAACCAGACCAGGTGCTGATCCATCAAACTAATTAGCAGCCTGTGGGCCACGGTTAGCTGGGAAGGTGGAGGGTTTAACTCTTTTCCCGACAGACTCTGTGCCTATCTGTGCTTTTTGAACAATGTTCTATCAGTAGAACCACAAAGAAGAAAGCATTCAGAATTCAAAAGGAGGGAGGCTAAAAGGAAATATAGGGTTGTCTTAAACAAGAGAGACTAACAAAAGAGTGAACTGTGACTCACAAATGTACACATATATGTGTGTACATGCACACATGAATACTCAACACTCATGATGAGTACACATTCAGTAATGCTTGTGCTTGTTGGTCATGATATTTAAAAGAGAAATAATGAACAGAGGAGAAAATAGGGCAGGATTACAAAGAGCAAGATACATAGCTTGTTGGTACCTGAAATGTATTTAATCATTAGGCTCCCCAAAGAGCAAATAGAATTAGCTCTAATTGAAAACATAGCGAACATGTTGAAAGTTCAGAAAAAATGGAAAATTTGCTTTAATTAAGAGACAAAGGAGATGAACTACATCAGAAATAGTGTCACTACAAATTCCCAGACTTTGTAACCAATATGTAAGTCAGCAGAGGAAAGAATCCAGTGAGTTTTAGTAAATTGGTAGGAATGCTGTAAATAGTGCATTTAAAATTAGTTTTAGTGCGATGATCAAACAGTAAAATAGAATCAACAATCAGGCCAACGCCATTCCAAATGTCTTCATTGACAGAAGAGACGCATTCTACAGCCAATTTGTTCAATATTTACGACTTTAGTGAAGTTTTGTTTATCATGGATCCAATAATCTCTGGTGGAGCAGTGCCAAGGTATGATCTAGAGATGGATGATATAGAAGCAGCCCAGTTCTTGAGGTAGCCAGATCTGAACGTCGGAGGAAATGGCAACACAGGGTATTGGCAGAAGTCTGAAAACACAGGGGTAGCATTTATGGAGGTGTCGGCATGGGCTCTCTGTCAACATATGGAGAACTGAGGAAGGGCTTCAGTTGAAGGGGGATTTCAATGACACCCCCATCACCACCATCTGGAGATAAAAATCCTGTGGTAGATTTTTTTAAAAACTGTGATATCTTACTGATGAACTTTATATTAATGACAAGATCCTAGCCAAGGTTCCTTTGGATTGCTTACTCAAAAACTGTTGGCTGCTTGATTCTGGGGTTTAAAAAAATGGATTAATGCCTCAGCAAGGAACGGCTATCATTGTATTTGTAGAACCGAAGACTCAAGATGACTAAAGTGAGATGATATAGAATCTTCAGGGACCTAAAGAAAGCATTATACAGCCTGAGGAGGCTTAGATGGACTGGCTGTAATGTCAACTCTCCTGCCCCAAGAAACTAATCTACATGTTGAGATTACACGCACAAATCTTTCTCCAAATATTTACTGAGTAAAAACACAGTGAATGTTCCTGAGGGAGAGCGGGGGCATGAGTTGGATTACTTTTGCTGTGAGAAATTAATGCACTTCCCTGGACTATAATCAGTTTAGGAATTGTGGTCTCTTAAACAGACCATGCCAGGTAATCCAGAGTCAATGAGCCTTTGGATTCGTGCCAAATGATAATTCTCCATAATGCTTCCTTTAGTATTGTGTGTGCAAAGCCAATGAGGTCCAAATCTGCTCTGGGGCCTCTGGGCATGGTGGTCCTGTTATTGCTCTATCAAAGCAACTCCTCCAGCTCTCCCCATCCCTACAGTGTCTCCCTATGGTTTGGCCAGAGCTAAACCCCAAGCTCTTCCTACCCAAGTCATTTATTATTAGCAAAGGAAGAATAATTGCATGATCCTGACCCTTCTTGACCTTATACACCTCTCTAGCCTCCACTCCGGATTCTCCTCAGTTGAACCCTTTGCTCTGCCTCCAGGGAGGCCTGGACTGGGCACTTTTGCCTGTGGGACTCTCTTTGCCTTGAACATCTTTCAACTGGTTCTCTGCTGGGAAAACTATTCTTTCTCCTTGTGTTACTTACACCTGAACGTGTTCCTTGGTAGTAACAGCAGCTTGGTGATAGATCCAGGTAAACGCTCTGTGTGTGTGTGTGTGTGTGTGTGTGTGTGTGTGTGTGTGTGTTACTGGAGGAGTGAAACCAGGGGTGTTCTATCTCTGGGCTATACCCTCTGTCCTATTTTATTATTATTATTTTAATTTTGAAAAAGGGTCTCACTAAGTTGCTAAGGGCCTCATTAAGTTGCTGAGGTTGGCCTCAAACCTGTGATCCTCCTGCCTCAGCCTCCCAAGTACTAGGATTACAGATGTGCACCACCATGCCTGGCTAAATGCTTTTGTTAAATGTACTTAATTCTTGCCAGAACCCTATGAAGTAGGTGATATTATACTCTCCATCTTACAGAGAAATTTAATGTCAGAGTTGATAAGAAACGTACTCAAGGTCACTGGTGTATGGCTAGGTTATGAAGCAGGGCAGCCTGGCTCCAGTGTGTCTGTTTTTTGCTGCTACTTTAGATCTACAGGGATCCCTAGATCAGAGCACACGACCCCAAAGAACTAGCCGCACTGGGTCACAGTCACATTTATAACCCCCCGCACCCCTGCTTTCTCTAACTCCAAGTAATCCATCAACACTCAGCCCAGGCATCATTTTTCCCCTTTAAACCTTCCTGATCCCCCTCTCCAGCCTGGAGGAGGTGACTCTTCCACTGTCTACACCATGCTGCTCTATGCTAGAGCACTTACCAAACCACGTGTCTGTCTACCTGTGCGTCTCCCTCCTCAATCAGTGAACTCTGAAGTTTTGAAGACAGGCCCGGCCTCGGATGGTACATAACACAGTGCCTGTCATCTGGGGTCACTGCTTAATACACATCTGCCTGTGCACTGGATGGACGCTGGTGCTAAGAAGTTTCCTTTTGCAAGTCTGGCTTCCAGCATTTACAAACAGATTAAGAACAAAAGGGATTCCATCACAAATCCCTGGAGAATCATGACAAATGCTTAGCTCCAGTTCAGGAAGAAGCAAGGCTATTTATAGCTCAGGGGCTCAACATGAAATGACCGGGACTTCATTTGTCCTCATGGCTTGGATTTGTAGAACTTTAGACCGGAAGTGCCTTTGGGGATCATTTAGTCCAGGTATTGTGAACTGGTGGCCTAGAGATATTTTTATTTGACACATGATTATTTGTTTCTATTTTTTATTAGAACACCTTTAGGCAGGACATTTACTCGTTTTTTCCCTTCACAGTCTACCCCATACCCTATCAAAATATAGCACCTCACTCATTTGCATAATCTTCCTGACCCTTCAAGGCATTTGAGTATGAAATGTCTGATTTAGTTCAACCCATTTTTTTTCTTCCTTTACAGTGAAGCTGCTTAAGTTTGTAACCAGGGTCTCCAGTGTTCTCATTAACTCAACCAAGTCAGGTGTTCATCCTGCCCTCTACTGATGAGGCAAGATGGCCAAGGACTTCCATCTTGCTAACTCTAGTTCCTAGCTTTGACCCAGGATCCACTTCCTTGATGCCCAGGACCACATTTTCCTGGTTTTCCTCCTCCTTCCCTGTCTCCTTGGTTAATTCCTCTCATACCCCCAACCTCTAAATTTTGGTTGCCTCGAGGTGCAGCCCTTGACCTGCCTCCTTTCTACATCTGCTCTCACTCCCTGAGTAATCTTGTGCAGGCTCATGACTTTAAACACTGCCAAAATGCTGGCTCTTCCTCAATGCACAACTCGAGACTTGGTTGACTTGGTCTAGCAGGCAGGCCTGTCAAATTTCAGATGTACAGAAACAAACTCCCAATTTCTACCCCAAAGCTACTCTCCTTATATTCATTTTCATCTCTGTTTAATGGTACCCAACCTGTCGGTTGATCATGCCAAGATCTGTGGAACCCCCATTGGTCCCTTTCTATCATCTGCCATATCCAAATCCTGGAATTACTATTCACTCTAATCCTCTAGTGTCTCCCCACTTCTTTCAGAGTAAAAGCCGGAAAGCCTTTAGAGTGGTCTACATGGGCCTTGCTATTCTATTTCCCATCCTTATTTTCCCACCCCCATCTTTATTTCCCCTTTATGGACCCCTCTGATTCCCTTTCCTACTGCCATCCTCCTGCTTCACACAGGCCTATCTGCTATTCTTCAACACTCCAGACAGGCCCCACCTCATGTCTGGAGTCAGGCTGTTCCCTCTGCCTAGAACGTCTGCATTCTGCCTTCGCCCACCCCCAGGTATCTGCATAAGTTGCTCCCTCACTTGTTTTTTTTTCTTTTGGTGCTAGGGATTGAACCCAGGGTCATTCTACCTTCGAGCTAAACCCCCAGCTCTATTTATTTATTTATTTTTTGCCATACCGGGGATTAAACCCAGGGACATTCTTCCTCCAGGCTATACCCCCAGCCCTATTTTTTATTCTTTATTTTGAAACAGGGTCTCACTAAGTAGCTGAGGCTGGCTATGAACCTGCGATCCTCCGGTCTCGGCCTCTCAAGTACTGGGATTACAACTGTGCGCCACCATGCCAGGCTTATTGTTTTTTTTTTTTTTTTTTTTTTTGCGGTACCGGGGATTGAACCCAGGGGCGTTCTACCTCCAAGCTACACCCCTGGCCCTATTTTTTATACTTTATTTTGAAACTGGGTCTCACGAAGTTGTCGAGGACCTCACTAAGTAGCTGAGGCTGGCCGCAAACACGGATCCTCCGGTCTTCGCCTCCCAAGTACTGGGATTACAAGCGTGCGCCACCACGTCTGGCTATTTTTTTTTTTTTTTTTGAAGCAGGGTCTTGCTAAGTTTCTTAGGGACTTGCTAAGCTCCCTTACTTCTTTCATGACTCCTCGAGTGAACCTTCTCATTGAGACTTTCCTTGACTATCCTATTTAAAATGGACTCCCCTACTCCAGAATGATTAGTTCCTCTTCCCCCTTTCTGCTTTACTTTTCTCTGAAGCACATCATCAGCCTCTAACACACTATATATTTTCTTTGTTTTTGTATTGGTCTGACTCTATTGGAATATAAACTCCATTGGGGAAGTATTTTTGTCTTCCTTGTTCACTGCTTGGAATAGAGCTCAAAATGTAGTAGGTACTTGTTATGGGTTGAACTATGTCTCCCCTCTCCCCAGATTCATATGTCAAAGTCTCTGTGACCTTTTTTTGGAAATAGGGCCATTGCAGATGTAATTAATTAGGTCAACATGAGGTCACACTGCAGTAGGGTGGGCCCCTAATCTAAAATGACTAGTGTCCTTATAAAGAGAACATCACGTGAAGAGAAAGATGTCTGCAGAGGGAAATTGATGTGGGCAGACACAGGGAGAAGACAGCCATCAGTGAGCAAGGATAGAGGTCTAGGGCAGATACTTTTACCCCCTGGTCTATCAGAAAGAACCAATCCTTTCAATACCCTGATTTTAGGCTCTTAACCTCTGGAACTGTGAGACAGTACACTTCTATTGATTAGGCCACCTGGCCTGTGATACTTTGGTAGCCCTTGCAAACTAATACAGTACCCAAAAATATTCTCAAGAAACCGAGCATGGTGACGCAGGCCTGTAATCCTAGTACTTGGGAAGCTGAGACAGGAGGATCGCAGGTCCAAAGCCAGTCTCAGCAACCTAGCATGGCCCTTGGCAACTAGAATGCTCCTGAGTTCAATCCCTAGTACCACAAACAAACAAACAAACAAACAAACAAACAAACAACAAAAAACAAAAACAACAACCCCCCCAAAAAAACAAAAACAGAAAGTTTAGGAAATTAAAACAAGAATTAATAAATGGGATGACATTAAATTAAAAAGCTTCTGTGCAGCAAAGAAAACCATCAAGAATCTACAGAGAAAGCCTGCAGAATGGGAGAAGACCATCATCACCTACTCATATGACAAAGGTCTAATATCTAGAATATATAAAGAGCTTAAGAAGCTTAACACTAAAAAACAAACAAAAAATAACCCAATAAAAAATGGGCAACCAAACTGAATAGAAATTTTTCAAAAGAAGAAATACAAATGGCCAAAAAATATATGAAAAAATGTTCAACATCTTTAGCAATCAGGGACATGCAAATCAAAACTACACTGAGATTCCATCTAACCCAGTTAGAATGGCAATCAAGAACACAATAATAAATGCTGGCGAGGATGTGTGGAAATAGGAACTCTATTACACTGTTGGTGGGACTGCACACTAGTACAGCCACTATGGAGATCAGTGTGGAGGTTTCTCAGAAGATTGGGAAGGGAACTATCATATGACCCAGTGACAGCACTCATGGGCATCTTCCCAATGGAAGTGAAATCAGAATATCATAATGATACTTGTATCCATGAAGCAGCACAATTAGCAATAGCCAAATTATGGAACTAGCCTAGGTGTCCATCAACAGTTGAATCACAATACTGGTATATACACACAATGAAATGTAACTCAGCCATAGAGAACAACAAAATCACACAATTTGCAGGAAAATGGATGGAACTTGAGAATATTATACTAAGTGAGATTAGTCTGTCTCAAAAAATTGAGTAGATATAAGTTTTATCTTATATGTGGAAGCTAGAGAAATATTTGGAAATAAGTGTGGCATCAGATAGAAGAGACTCCAATGGAGAGATTGAGGGGGATTAGGGAAGGGAGGAGAGGGGACAAAGTCATAAAGAATGTAGCAGGTGAAATAATGCTGTGAATGTATACAAGATTACTAATTCCAATCTCAAAGACATGCCCGGGGAGGGTGAGGAAGGGGGGACCTGGTGGAAGGGCACCAGGAGTTGTGTGCATGTATTTTTCTATCACTCTATACCCCAATATGATGTAAAATTACAATGCACCAAATTTAAAAAAAATCTCAAGAAAAATGTATGGGTGAAAATAAAACGAGTGAATTAATTTTTCCAATGAAGACCAGTCAAGTTGAGCAACTTCCAGCTTCCCTCCCTCCCCACGTAGCCCCCAGCCAGGACAGCTTGAGGCTCCCTTTGCTGTCTCTCGTGTGCTGAGCTGTGCTGTGCTGAGGGTGACGGGGATCTCAAGGGTCATGCCTTTCCTGCCTCCCCACTTCCCACCCCCTCCACAGTCACACCCCCTGGAGAGGTCACAGCTGGACAATGGTCAACATATGTTTCCTAAGTGTCCTGGTCTCAGAGGAAAGCCCTGTGTATGACTCCTCTATTATTCAGGAAGTAATAAAAGTTATAGTCATAATATGTAGGAAAAAGGAATGATTCACTGCTGAGCCACTGAGCCACAGGGAGCAAGCCAAGGTTTAGAGCAGACAATCAGCTAAGATAAGTCACGATGATGTCACAGTGGAATAGACAAATGCCTCAGTGGGCTGATCTCACCGAACAGTACAATTGAACCAGCTTACTGCTGAGCACCCTCCTGCCTCTGTGAAGAGCCCCTCTCGGGGTTTCTGACAACAGCTACAGTAAGGAGGGGCGATCAAAGGACATGGCGGGAAGCAGCAGCTTATCCAACACACTCCATGCCGGAAAAATGACCTCCAATTGCTACCAAGTAAATGAACGTCATTCATGTGGAAGTGTTCTAGAACAGGTCATGTGTGTTTGGATACTTACCAGGTCTGGACAGAGCTTTCTCTTTGGGATGCAATTACAGTATGACATTGGGCATGAGAGACTGACAAGAACCATCAGGGTGATAGTCTAAACCTTTAGCAAAATATTGACAGCAAAGGCCATCGACTGCCAACACAGCCTTAGCTGTGCATAGCGGCGGGACACAGCCATGATGAAACTCTCTTGGCTGGAGTAGCAGAGATGCCCCTCGCCTCTCCAGTCCCGAGTTTCATCATCGCACGGTGACATGTCTCCATTCACTTAAGTGTTACAAAGATGAAGGAGCAGTGTGTGGCAATGTACATATCAGGCTCTCAATGACAACAGAAAACCTTATAATGTCATTGTTATATAACAGGTATTGGCTAATTTACTTAAGCCTTACAACAACTCTAAAATTCCACTATCATTACCATTTTACAGATGGAAAAACTAACGTAGAGAGAGGTTAAGCAACATTCTCCATGTCACACATGCTAGCAAAGTGGCCAGACTGGTTCATAGGACCCAGGCAGTCTGGATCCCAGGGGCTCAATCCCTACCCTTCACCAGCCTCAGGAAAGGTCAGGGCTCATCCCGCCCACTCTATGCTCCAGGGAGCCAGTGTCCCCAAGAACCTCATGTTTCATTGCCCCAACGTTCCAGGAAAGGACAGTGGAGAGGACATCACTGTCTGGGGCTCAGTGACCTGGCCCTTCTTCCTATGTCAGCTCAGTTTCCATCTACATGAAGAAAGGAAAAAAAGAAAAAAACCCTAGTACAAAAGGTAATAGCACAAGTCTGGAAGGCTTTTGTTTTGTTTTTCTTGTAATTAACACATAATAATTGTACATATTTATGGTTACAGTGTGATATGTCAATACATGTATACAATGAGTCCTGACCAAATCAGGATGATCCACATTTCCATCTCCTTATCATTTCTTGCTGTTTGCAGGCTTCAAGCTCCTCTCTTCTATTTCTTCATAAAATATATAGTAGGCTATTGTGAAAATAGTCACCCTGCTGTGCTATAGAACACTAGAACTTATTCCCACTATCTAATTGTGTTTTGTTGCTCTGTTTTTTGTTTTGTATCGGCTGAACTACTCTAAACATGCAGGGTGAAGAGTTATTTATCTCAGTTAATGAATCTCATGATCATAACAAAAATGCCCTACAGCTTCAAGATTAGTGAGTGGCTCTTGTCTGGGGACCACTTAGAAAAGCAAATCCTCCATGAACAAAGGAGGAATGGGATTTGGGGAAATGAGGAGGGAGGGAGGTGAAGAATGAATGTTTGTTGAGCAGCCACCTTATGCTGGACGTTGCTCTAGGTGCCTGACCTTCATTATTTCCTTTAATTCTTGTAACAACTTGATTATTCAACAAATACTGAATGCCAGGCACCATAATAGGAATTGGGATTACAAAATTAAACACATTGTGGTCCCTGCTCTGCTAGCAAAATGGATAAAAAAAACAGAGAAGCAATTGAGATGACTGTGTTGCTGTTGTTGTTGTTATTATTATTATTATTATTATTATTTATTAGTGGTACTGGGGATTGAACTCAGAGGCATTCTACCTCTGAGCTACAACCCAAGCCCTTTTTATTTTTTGTTTTGAAACAGGGTCTTGCTAGGTTGCTGAGAGTCTTGCTACTTGCTGAGGCTGTTCTTGAATCTGTGATCCTCCTATCTCAGCCTCCCAAGAACTGGGATTACGGGCATGTGCCACCATACCCGGATGAGGTATTATTTTAGTATGAAAATACACAGGCAGTGGAACTAGCTACACCAGCCAAGATGGTACCTACCAAGTCTATAGATCCTGCATATGGGATCCATTTCCTGGCTGGGCAGCTGTGTTCTGAGCTAGGTGGTACCACCACTGCTCCCCCCACACCCGTTGCCCCCCAGCCCCTCTGCAGAGGTGCTGGTAAATTGGCTACATGAGCGATTCTCTCCTTTTGGAGTTTAGATTTGGAAGCAGGAAGAGAATCTGGCAATTGGTTGTGGGGCAGAAACTGAGAAGGTCATCAAAAAAGAGTGATGTGGTATAGTAGAGGAAGGCCAAGTGGACCAGTGTAAGCAGAAGCTATAAACAGAAGCTCCAGGGCACAGAAGACACGGGGTCATGAGCGACGAACTAGTTGGTAGCAGAAAGGGAAATGAGAACCAGAGCACACTGTAACTACTATATTACCATGATTTATTTAATCACCACACTAATGTTAGATCATTTAAACATTTTCTATATTATAAGGAATCCTGTGGTGAACATCCTCGAATGTCAATATTTGTGGCATTTCTGATTAGTTTCTTAATATATTCTTGGATCAAAGGGTATGCATATTTTAAGGGTCTTTACACAAGTATTCGTCTTTATTTCCAGGTATACTGTACTGCTTTTCTACTTCTTCCAGTATTACAGGAGAAGATCTATTTCAGCACATTCTAACAATACTGAGTCTTGGTCAGTTAAATAGGGAAAGCTAGTAGATACTATTATTTATTTATTTATTTATTTATTTATTTTTGGTGGTACTGGGGATTGGACCCAGGAGCATTCTACCTCTGTAGCTCTGAGCTACAGAGGTAGAATGCTTTCTTATTTTTTAATTTTGAAAAAGGGTCTTGTTAGGTTGAGAGTCTTGCTAAGTTGCTGAGGCTGGTCTCAAACCTGCAATCCTCCTGTCTTAGCCTCCCAAGTACTGGGATTACAGGTGTATGCCATCATGCCTGGCTAGTAGGTACCATTTAAATTTTTACTTTTTCAGTTGCTTGCATATTTTTCATATATTATGGGATATTTTTATTTCTTCTTTGTGAGTTGAGCTTGTTTATGTCTTTTGTCCATTGGTCTGTGGGCCGTTTATATTTTTCTTACTGATTTATAAGAACTCAATATAAGAAGACCAATGCTCACCAACATATTTTGCAAACCCCCCAGCCCCCAGTTTGTTGTTTGCCTTTTAATTTTTATTTGAGGCATAGAAGTTTTAGATTTTTCAATATATTGATGTTTTCCTTTGTAGTTTGTTTCAAAGTGGTTTTCCCCCTGGGCGGGGGGATCCTGGCCTAATTGTAAATCAGGAAAATACTTGGCTGTGGTTCCACCCCCCAGCTTCAAAAATGTGTGTGTGTGTGTGTGTGTGTGTGTGTGTGTGTGTGTTTTACATTTAACTCTTCTGTTCACTTGGAATTTATTTGAATCTTTATAAAGGAAGATTCTGTACGAAATAAAAAACAAGATCATGTGATCCTACTCTAGAAATATCTAATCTGTGTTAATGGTTTTCCCAATAGAACCCACCACTAATGACTCCCAATAGCTAATACAATGAATTGAGCACACACAGATCCATTTAGGCTCTCAATGAGGGAGAGCGTATGATCAAGGGCAGGGACGCCATCATTTGTGTGCTCTGTACAGAACATGCTCTTACTAAGAGGAAATTATCGTTATGGAATAATCCAATCTACTTAAACTCTTACATGGAATTGGAAACCCTCAATTCTCAAGCTGGACCTGTACTGATTTACAATGGGACTCTTAAACACACTGTACCTCCTTGACCCCACTTTCCAATTGCTCGTCTTTCAAAACTATCTAAGTGGATTTCTTTAAAAAAGAGAACACTTTGTCATTTGGGAGAAATTTTCTTTTTTAGTTTGTACTTATTTAAAACCCAGGGAGACTGCTACTTTATATTTTTGTAGGGTCTCTTTCAAAGCATAATGACTGAACGGAAGCTGTGTGGTTGGTGAAGTACTTGGCTCTTTTTCCAAAGATTGCAATTGTGAGTTAGAGTAATGCAATAGCAAGTTCCACATGGGGTAAAAGGCAGGGGCGCACACTCAAGAGTGACCATACTCTAGACTTTGCATTTCAATAACTGCAGGAATTGGGAAAAGACCACAAACATAACACCCAGTTATCTGGAAATGATACTCCTATGTAAGGGCTGCCATAGCTGAGTACCAGAAGCTGGATGGCTTAAACAGCAGAAACTTGTTGTCTCACAGTTCTGGAGGCTAGAAGAACAAGATAAAGGTTTGCTGGCGGCCGCACACGCTTGTAATCCCAGTACTTTGGGAGGCGGAGACTGGAGGATCCGGGTTCGCGGCCAGCCTCAGCTCTCTCTCTCTCTCTCTCTCTCTACTTAGGCCCTCCGCAACTTTGTGAGACCCGGTTTCAAAATAAAGTATAAAAAATAGGGCCAGGGGTGTAGCGCGGAGGTAGAACGCCCCTGGGTTCAATCCTCGGTACCACAACAACAACAAAAAAGGTTTGCTGGCAGTCCCTGGCATTTCTTGGTTTGTAGAAACATCACCCGGTTTCTGCCTTTGTCAGCACATGACATTCTCCATATGTGTCTCTGACCAAATTTCTTCTCCTCTTCTTTTTAATAAAGACACCGGTTATATTGGAATAGAGCCCACATTAATGACCTCATTTTAACTTGATTATCTCTCTAAAGACCCTATCTCTAAATAAAGTCACATTCTGAACTACAAGGGAGGTTAGGACTTCAGCATATATAAAAACCCCAAACGGATAGTAACTATTGTGCCAATTACTCTGACATAGTGAATAAAATATGGGTACCTTAGTGGACAAGCTGGGATTTATTCCTGGCTTTTATTAAATCTGGAACATTGGAAACCTCTCTTGACCTGTTTCTTCAACTGTGAAAAGTAGGTGGGTTATAGTAAGGATCTGCCCATCGATTCAACAAATGATGGCTTACCAAGGGTCAGCTATATGTAAAATGCCTAGTGTATGTAAAATACATAGTATATGTTATTTCTCTTCCCTTGTTCAAGCTTATACAATAAGAATATTCTGAGGGATATTAATGTATTGGCAACCTAAATATTACTAAATGAGATTACAATGTAAAGAAATAATTTTATTTGAATGGCTTTTATTCATCCTATTTCAGGATGTATTTCTATGTTTATAATATATCTGTTTAAATTTTACAGGCTTTTGGAGTATTTCAGATGTGGTACCCTATTTTGCTCGTTGTAGAGAGATCAGCATTGAAACTCCTGGTATCTTTCACCACTTAGTGACTCTTCCAATTTAAAATGATATTAAAAAATAGCCTGGACATGTAAAACAATTACAAATGGAATAGAATCAATGGATTGTTCTATGCTTTTCTCCCTTAATATGGATGAAACTATAACTATAATCTGTTTATGTGAACTTATATTTACCCTTGGAATATGTGACCTACTTTGAAACCAAGTAAGAAAATCAAGAATCAATTCTTCAAGAGGATTTGTAATATTTCACTGTTCACTAAATTTGATGTTTTATTCACTGGACCATGTTCCCCATGATATTGCATTAAAAAGAAATATCTTGCTTGATTCTCCATGGTAGCCTGGGAAATATGCCAGGAAGAAAACTTGTTTAGATGCCTCTCAAAATCTCCTTTCGCCAGGCATTTGCCTTTCCTGAGAGCAGGGAATCATGATCTTGCCAAAAGATGCTTCTTAGAGGAATCTTTAAGGAAGTGGATTTAAAACTTTAAAAATTATTTGAGCTGGGCGTGGTGGCGCACGCTTGTAATCCCAGTACTTGGGAGGCTGAGACAGGAGGATCCGGGTTCGCTGCCAGCCTCAGCTACTTATTAAGGTCCTCCACAACTTAGTGAGACTCTGTTTCAAAATAAAGAGCAAAAATTAGGGCTGGGGTATAGCTTAGAGGTAGAATGCCCCTGGATTCAATCCCCAGAACCACCAAAAAAAAAAAAAATTATTCGACCGGTACTTGGGAGGCTGATACAGAAGGAT
The DNA here is from genome assembly GCA_004027185.1 of Glis glis. Taxonomy (NCBI): domain Eukaryota; kingdom Metazoa; phylum Chordata; class Mammalia; order Rodentia; family Gliridae; genus Glis; species Glis glis. The sequence continues at coordinate 173,659 of PVJS01000086.1, forward strand.
CGCAGATTCGAGGACACCCTTAGCAATTTAGTGAGGCCTTCCACATCTTAATGAGACCCTGTTTCCAAATAAAAAGTAAAATAGGGCTGGGGGTGTAGCTCAGAGGTAGAATGCCTGTGGGTTCATTCCCCAGAAAACACACACACACACACATACACACACACACACACACACACACACACACACACACTATTTTGAACTTTCACAGCAGAGTGTTCATTTCTAAAGAAATCATACATAAATCCCCGCATTTCTGGTCAATGCAGGGTGGAGGTTCTGAAGATCTTTTCTTTGCCCAGTTTCCCTGCTATTTAGAGGAGTTCATGCCCCAGGAATGTTTGTAGAACCCCAGGGATCATTAGAAATCAGTCTGAAAGCCACTGCATTAGAGCTTGTTCTATAGGGGAAGTGAAGGCATCTTGCTCAGTATCTTGTTAAGCACATCTTCTACACACCCTAACTGATATTATAAAGTAAGAGTCATAGGAAGTAACCTTGAAAGAGGAAAAAGAGAACTATGTTGGTATACATGTCCTGTGATTCATCTGGAAATTCTAGCAGACAATGATTTCTGATGACCACATTAGGGAGGAAGGATTTAGTTTTAGAAACTTAAAGTCACACATGACATTTCTCATGCACGGATTCCACAAATTGTGTTGTGAAACTCCCGCTTTTACTTCCAGAGTCACCTATTGCTGCACCAACATTACATTGGCATTATTATTGTCATTTTTGCTTGCTAGTTGGATCCTGCAGTAAGAAAACTCACTGATGACAGGGCCTATGCCTTTTTCATTTTTCTTTTCTCAGTGCTTAGTCTAGTAGCTTACTACTATTGTGACTACTCTTATTATTACTTTTAAGGCAACTAGCATTTGTGGCACACTTACTTTTCTGAGTACATTCATGGCATCTTATTTAATGGTCACATATGCCAATGAAGTAGATTCTATTACCAACAGCCTAGTTCACAGATAAGAAAGCTGTGGCATAGAGACCTGGAGTAGCTTTCCCTCAGGTCATGCAGCTAAGAAGTAGAGGAGCTGGATTCAAACCCAGGTAGACTGTTTTCTTGCTATATTAATGCATTAGCCAGATATTTGTTGCTGTGACAAAATAGTGGAGAAAAACAACTTAAAGGAGGCTAGATTTATTTTGGCTCAGGGTTTCCGAGGTCTCAGTCTACGGTTGGCTCTACTGCTTTGGGCCTGTGGTGAAGCAGAGCATCATGGTGGAAGGGTGTGGAGGAGGAAAGCTGCTCGGCTCATGGCAGCTCAGGAGCGGCGGGAGAGGGACGACAATATAAACCCTTCTAGGCCACGCCCCCATTGACCTACTTCCTCCAATTAGGCGCCACTCCTACAGTTTCCATCACCTCCCAATAGTCCCTTCAATCATGAGCCCACCATTGGATGAATCCACTGACGAGGTCAGAGCCTCAGGATCCACTCACTTCCCTGAAGCCCCACCTCTGCACACTGCTGCATTGGGGACCAAGCTGCAATGCTGAGCCTTTGGGGGACATTTCAGATCCAGACTACAACAACTAGATAACAATATCATTTAGTAATATTTTTAGAGTACTCTCCATGTGCCAGACGCTGTTCTGCACACTGAGGATATGTGATGATCCAAACACAGTCCTTTTTCTCATGGAATTTAGGTACTGAGATGCTCTGTAAATATGTACACAGCAACTATTTGTTATATGAGTGAATTAGAAAATTATAGTTCTATTTTAACTCGCATTTTCAGAGGAGGAGACTGAGTCTTGGGGAGCCTGGGAACCCTCTGAAGGCTGGGCAGCTGCTCTGTAGCTGAGCTAGAGCCTGATCCAAACTCAATTCTGCCACCTCTGCTCCTTCGCCTTCAAGCCCATCTAAACTATCTGAAGCAATCTATATTAGTGGGTGGGTTCTATTTTCAGAAGATTCTCAACAATACAGATTTCAGAGCATCTGCTTTGCCTCTAACCAAAATTTTACTTTACACTGTTTTGTCCTGTTTGATGTTCTGTGGTCCGTGACTTTTAACATGTGTACAAACTCGGCCCCAGTGCTAGATGGATAAATGAAAGTTGTAGTATGAGGCATATCGGGAAGTGTAGTGAGTTGCAGCGTGCCTGTGACTACCCACTGTTTTAGCTTCTCTACAAGTTTCACATCTTGCAGAACAGAGGAATAAAGCCACAGCGTTCACTCAGATTGTTTGAAGAAAGCACTTTCAAATGCTTTTCAAAGACTGACCATCTGTATCTGGACAAAACCCTGCTAGTTGTTGGTTGAAGGTGAGCACAGGATGTCCCTACTCCAAAAAGCCAGGAGTATTCCTAATCACCAGGACACTTAAGTTCTGGTCCACTTACCTCATCAACTGATTGCAACCAGAAGTAGCTGGCTGACTTGCAATAAACTCTCCTTAGAGGTATAGCTTCAACCATTGATCTCAATGCCTAGCTGATAGCTGAAAATTTGCTCTTCTACTAAGTGCTAAGTATATTAGACTCATAATAAGTACAGAGTAATTTCATCAGCTGATAGAATGCAAACTTCAATTTTCATATAATATCCAGTATATATATTTAATTTACTTGGCAACTACAGGGAGAGCAAAGAATAACTTCTTGGTCTTGCTAAAAGTATTTCTTTTCCCTTCCTTTGTCATTCTTTCTTTTCTCTCTTTTTCTTTCCTTTCCTTCCCTTTTCTTTTATTTTTTTGTGATATTAGGTATTGAACTCAGGGGCATTCTACCTCTGAGCTACACCCCCAACCCTATTTTATTTTTATTTTGAAACAGGGTCTTTCTAAGTTGCTGAGAGTCTCACTACTTGCTGAGGCTGGCCTCGAACCTGTGATCCTCCTGTCTCAACCTCCCAAGTACTGGGATGACAAGTGTGCACCACTACACCCGACTCTCCTCTTTCCTTTTAAAATTCCCTTCCTCTTTCCCTTCATGCTTTTCATTTATTCAACAAACATTTAGGGAACACTTACCCCATATGTCAGAGTATAGACCATATGCCAAATATGTGCCCCAAATACTGAGATAATAAACAGCAGTTCCTACCCTCAACAAACTTATAATCTAATAGGAGTGCACAGTTATTTGAAGGTGGAGGCCTACAGCACCCTTTCTGTGATCTTGAAGTCAAAGAAATCGTCTGAATCTTTGCATGCATTCCATGATGTTCCTGCTTCTTTTGCCCTCAGTTTTTCAGCTGGGATCCATCTTATCAGGCATCATGTTACACTACTCATTCAAGGAGCGCAGCATGTTTTCTACAGACCCTGTCAATTATTGCCATGTTCTAATGAGGTCTTAAAGAAAATGCTTGACCCTTTGGGGGTCATTTAGTTATATAAGGAACATTACCCCACTGCTGTGCCTGTCTTCTGTCTTTGGCATAAGGAACAGGGCGGGTGAGGAATGAGCGGAAAGGGTCCCCAGATGGCTTGCTGCTGTGATCTGTTTGTCTGCTTTGGTGTGCCTTGATTATAATGCATATGTGCTCCGAGGAAATCATTTTGAGGAAAGTGATTGTAAATGAAGATGGAAATCCATTTCTCAAGATGGCAACTGTAAGGATTAATTTGAAGGGAATTTTTGGACATTTAATATACAGCCTCAGTTCCAGAGAGTTTCAGGTCTTAAATTTTAATAAATTCCACATTCTGAGCTAAATGTTTATACCCTTCAAAATGGATCTTAAAGGAAAAAAGAAACATCTACAGCACAAAAATATTTTCCTCTCATAACCTCAAGCAAATGCGAGGGCTATCTGCTCCTGCAATTTTTATTACTTCACGGTATCAACAAAGAAACTATGATTCAGTTAGTCCTTTGCTCTCACACATTCGGAATTACTGTGCAATTGCTTGGTGCCGGTGTCTCTACCCTCCAGTGGCAGCTCTGCTCCACAATGGTATTTTTCATTATTTAGAGTTTTCTGTAATTTTATTGTGTGATATTAATATTTAATAATATCATAGCCCCAGAGGCATCTTTGTGCCACTTTAAAATATACACATTTTGCCCCTTCTTACAATTTTAACCATTTATTCCTCTAGTACTATGAATATAAAGGGATCCATAGGCTCTATCGGGAGTGTTTTCAATCCCTGGCTCATAATTGGCACCGCTCGTTGTAGGTTTTATTTGAGGACATACATCCCTGCTCCCTCCCCATTATTTCTAATGACTTCATGAGAAAGGCAAAACTATGTTACTGCACGAGAAAGGAATTAAATTGATGCAACTTTGTCTTAAGATCCTAACATGAATGCTGCATACACACATTAAGTTCTGATCTATTTGTGGACTTCTGCATAAAAATAAGATTTTTAAAAGAAATCCATAGGAAAACATGACAGTTCTTATTGCGCACAACAGTGGAATCCTCGAGGGTTCTCTTCCTGAGAGTCTTAACGGGGGGTAAACTTCAAAAGATGATGTGCTTGATGTGTAAAAGGAGGCTTGGGTTTGCCTGATATAAAACAATTAGAGTTGGTAAGCCCAAAGTTTCCAAAAGGTTTAGTTTTCAATGTAATTCGTATACAAATGCAAAACAAACAAAAGCATACCTTCTAGCTGAGTGGAGTGGGCATACTATAAATGTAGAGTGAATCTGCAGAAATTACTTTTTTGGATAATTGACAAAACAATTGGTTACTGACCACTTCATTGCTGCTCCCAGCCACCCATCAATATTAAAAAAACAAAAACGCGCCCCACCTACCTTTGACAACCAGGGAAAAGCAGGACTTTGTTCTGCTGTCAAGAGGAAGCACAGCCCCATAGAGTATCACTTAGTTCCCTATCACAGCCATCCTCACTTTCCATCTTCCCTACTCTTCTCAGGGCCATTTATTTTCTTCTAATGCCTCCCTTCTCCTTGTCCTGTTTTGCTCTTAATATCTCTGGGGGACACCAGAGAAGCCGTTTCTTTCTGCATTCATTAAGAATAGGCTTATGCGTTGCCTTCTTGTTCCATTCCCACTGGGGCTGCAAGCAGGTGACCAGCATTAAAGCAAATGGGGAACGGGGCATGGTGAAGCCCAGACGCCGTGCTGCCACTCACGTGCACTCTTCCTATTCCTCCGTTCTTCCCTCAGGAAAGCAGGAAAAGGAGGTGGCGGGGTCTAATTAAAACAGGGATGAGCCACCGAGCCGCCACTGCAGGCTGAGGTTGCACGTAGCCCCCAATGTCATCGAAAGGCCCGCAACATCATTTCAAGATTAAATGTGCCAATATTCCCTCCAGGCCGCCCCTTTTCACACTGTACAAGAGCATATCCTTCCAACGTCCAAAATAAATACCATTTTTTCACTGTCATTTATTTATCTGCTCAATAGGTAGATAATATAGGGTTTATGAATATGTATACATTTCCTCATGAGACTGTTTCTTTTTCTTCCTCTGTTCCCTTATGTACAAAAAGGCTATGTCTAGTTTTGAAAATCCATACTAACTCTCAGTGTTTTAGTGTATTTGACTTTAGGAAACCCGAGTAGATTTCCTCAAGACACCCTCAGTCTGTCTTTTTTGTTTCATTCCCCACTGCCTAGTTTTACCTTGCTGTTGTACCCAACCAACTCAGACACATTGTGTCAGGGCACAAATGTGCCATTGATATAGTTAGTTTTGTTTTTTAAATTAATTAATTATTTTTGGTATTGTGGATTGAACCCAGGGGCATTCTACCTCCGAATTACACCCCAAGCCCTATTTTATTTTGAAACAAGGTTTCACTAGGTTGCTGAGGTTCTCACTAAGTTGCTGAGGCTGGTCTTGAACCTGAGATCCTCCTGTCTCAGCCTCCCAAGTACTGGGATTACAGGCGTGCACCACCATGCCTGGTTAGTTAAGTTTTATTTTGAGGTCATGCAATCCCCCTGCTAGGTATTAGATTGTCTAGTGGTGTCAGAAGGAAATTTCCTTCTGTGTGAAGGCTTTAAGGATGCTTGGAAAGGAATTCAGAATCAAGGCAAACTCCTTCTGTTTCTTAATCAATTCACTAAATAGTTTCCATCACATGGAGACATTGTGCCTCTCACCCCAAACTGAGACATTATTGTGAAACAGATTATCAAATAATAGTGCAGACCAATTTCTATAGTTCATTGAGTAGGGAGGCAAAGTACATTATTTGCTAATGCAAATGCTGAGCCTGCTCCAAAAACTTTAATATTCAAATTCCAGATGGGACAAGGAGACAAAAATGTGGTCCTTAAAATTTTCCAAATGAAAGTGACCTCTAACACACAAAATATGCTTCTATTATGTACAATGACACTTTCTTTGTTAAGAATAATGAACTACAGCAGAATGGCATAATGTAAAACTCTGCAGCCGATAAGCTTTCTGCATAAGAACAGAAAGAGGACATTTCTTATACAGTTCTGTGTCTAACGCTTGCCTTGAGGAAGCACTTAATGGCTATTACTGTTAATAGTAACTGTATGAAGTTAATTGGTTTATAATGAGGCAGCAGAAAATACTGATGGTGAGATTGGGGTATATAAAAGAAGAAATACAAATCTATACTCAGACTACACAGAAATGATGCTTAAAAATAAAACTTAATCACAATATCTTATTCATGAATGACAAATTTGTTCACCACCCTCATTCCCTAGGTGAGTCATGAAATCCCATCCCTAAGCTCATGAATCTCAAATTTTTATACCCAGTTCTGACTTCTCTCTTAAGCACTAGACCCAAATATCCACCTTCCCACTTGACATCTGCATTCATAGAGTTAACAGACATCTCAAACTTAGTGTGCTCCAGACCAAACCCTTGTTTACCCCTCTGCCCCTCTTCCTCTCTCCTGTCTCCCCTTTTCCATTATCCGTACTACCATTCAATTGGATGCCTCAGTTTATAATTTAAGAATCAGTCTTCACTTTTTTCCCCCTATCCCTCAGCAAGTTCTGTTGCTTTGTCTTTAAATAATATCTTTCGAATCCAAGCACATAGGACCAGCTCACCTGAACCACTTCATCCAGGCACCATACTCTTTCACAAAAGCTGCCCCCTTCTCCCACTCCTGCCCCTCTGCTGTCCATTTTTGTACGGGCGATCAGTGATCTTTTGAAGGTGTAGATCAAATCATGTCACTCCCCTACTTGAAATCCTCCAGTGTCTTCCCCCAGCTTTACACCAAAATGAAACTCCTTCTCCTGCCTTACAAGGCCGTTTTCCGACCCATGCTTCTTTGTTAGACCTCATCTCTTGCCATTCTCCTTCCTTCACTCCTCAATCCTCTGTGATTCTTCAACAAACCAAATCCCATCATTTCCTGGGGGCATTCGTTGCTCCTCCCTGGATTTGGTGCTGCTCAGGTCTTTGATGACTTTCTCCCCTTCAGAGAGGGCTTCCCTTGACTATTCTTGCACGCTTTCAACCTTCCTGACCTCAAAGCTATCTCCAGCCCTCTCCTCCCCCCCTTTAATCCACAGTGCTCCTTCCAACCTAAATCTATATTGTATATTCAGTATTTTTCCCATTGTATCTGTCCCTTCCACCAAGAACATATGCTCCATGAGGTCAAGGCTACTGCTGTCTCCCCGATGCCTAGGACAGTGCCTAATGCAAAACAGACAATAAATATGTTGAGAAAGTTAATGATTGAATGATGTCACTATTTAAAAACTTTTTATGACTTTCCATCATCTAAAGAACTCAAGTTTAAACTTCTTAGTCTTCCGTAGCCAAGGCCGGCCACCCTCGCAGTCTTACTTTATGTTCTCTTTCCAGCCACAACTTCTTCCCAGGCACTCGTTGTCCTGCACTACCATGTCCCAACAGTTCAGTGGCGCCAGTGATGCTTTTTTTTTTTTAACCTGAATGTCTGCCTCTTTTCTGTTTGGCACACTACAACCTGTCAGTCATCTTCAGCAATTACATCACCTCCTTCACAGACTCCTCACACTGAATTAATTTCTCCCATCAAAATTAGTTTTTATATCTATTATAATAAATACCACATTGTGTTGTGTTTGATTATTTCGGTATCTGTTTTCTTTGGTAGGATGTAGGGTCTTATGCCTTTTCCATTTTGGACCCCTACCACAGTGATTAACACAGTTGACATGAAATTAGCATTTCATAAATGAATAGGTTTGTTTCCAGAGCATCATTAATTCTCTTCAACCCTTTTCCATCACACCTTCTTCAGATATTTTGTGTAATGTATCTAGATACATTATGTTTTATCTTGTTTTCTAGATGTTCTGAAATACTTAAACATCAAAATAATGTGTTTGTGAGAAACACTTCCAGAATGTCTGAGTAAAGCCTCTGAAAACTCACTTGCTTCCATAGAAAGCAAGGATACTTACAAAATGGATTGAAATGAACTTTGGAAATTAACCAAAAGCTTGCAACAATACAAAAAGCATCTATTTAAAAAATGGCTATCCATGAGAACGGTAAGCGTTACGGCATTTTAACATGCCTTATTACCATCAGCCTGTCACAGCTCCACAGTGTCCCCGAAAATCAACAGCCCTGCAACCATAGTAGCTGTGAAAACCAGCGGCCCAGCAGCCAGAGAAGGGGCAGAACAGGTTTGGAGCACTCCAGAAAGTCTCATTCCCAGAGAACTGTCACTAGTTAACCTGTCAGGGAGCACCTTGAAAACCTCTGTTCTCCGGGTGTGTCTTTATTTGCCTGGAGGAAGAGCTCACTTGATGGGGACAGTCCTTATCCCCAGGACATTTGTTGAAACACTGGCAGCAATTGCTTAACATCAAGGCTTCCAGAAGCAGTGATGCTAGTTAAGGCTAAAAAGATGACCAAAAACTTCATAGGAAAAACTGGAGAATGGGATGCATATGGGGAGGGGGCAGAGCTTTAAAGAGCTCCAGCATATCTCTGGTTCTCTAGGTGGTGCAGGGCTGTGCACATGCCCAGGAAAGACCTGACAAGATCCTAATCACTCACTTCTGGCTGACCTTGAGGTTCTGTGCAAGCTGGATGTGAGGGCTAAGGTAGAGTTGTAAGTTGTCTGCTAGAACACGGAAAGCCTACCCCAATAAGCAAACAGAGCCCATTGGCAATGGCTCAGAGACTGATTGGTTCAAGGCATTTAAAGAAATCTGTCTAATCATTAGCTGGCCACTAAGCTAACTGACCATAGCCTTCTGTGGATGCACTGAGAGAGAATGCATCAAATAAACAGCAGCAGCAGCAACAACGAGGAGCATCTGCAATGAACCCTATGGAGAAGGGAGTAATATGATGTATGGAATTGTCACATTACATTATTTAAAAGGTGTAGTGTTCAATAGAAGTTAGCACATATGCAAATAAAGAGGGAAGATTGGGCTGGGTGTGCTGGCACACACCTATAATCCCTATACTTGGGAGGCTGAGACAGGGTCATAGGTTCAAGGACAGCATGGTAAGATCCTGTTTCAAAATAAAAAATAAAAGAGGGATGGGTGTGTAGCTCATGGTAAAATACCCCTGGGTTCAATTCCCAGTACTACAGAAATAAAATGAAATTAAATTTAAAAAGCAAAGTTTGGCACATACACAGGCAAATAGGAAGTCAATAGCAACTGTCCATGGATGTATGACTTGCTAGACAAAGACTTTAAATCATCTACCATAAATATATTCCATTCACTAAAGTAAATTATGTTTAAAGTATAAAAATAATGTCTCAGCAAATAAAGAATTTTAATATAACTATACAAAGAATAAAATATTGTGGAGCTATACAATAACTGAAATGAAAATATTACTGTGAGACTCAACAAAAGAAAAACAAGAAAATAATATAATCTCATTCGAGATTGATGCTTTTGAGGAACAAAGAAAAAAGGAATAAAAAAATAGCATCAAAAACCTGTGGAAGCACCGGGCATGGTGGCGCATGCTTGTAATCCCAGTACTTGGGAGGCAGAGACCAGAGGATCCGGGTTCGCGGCCAGCCTCAGCTCTCTTGCTCTCTCTCTCTCTCTCTCTCTCTCTCCCTGTCTCTCTCTCTCTCTCTCTACCTAGTGAGGCCCTCCACAACTTTGTGAGACCCAGTTTCAAAATAAAGTATAAAAAAATAGGGCTGGGGGTGTAGCGCGGAGGTAGAACGCCCCTGGGTTCAATCCCCGGTACTGCAATAAATAAATAAATAAATAAATAAATAAATAAAAATAAAGCACTGAAAGGAAAAGACTGTCAACCAAGAGTTTAATATCCAGTAAAACTATTCTCTGAAAACAAAGGAAATTAGGACATTCTCAGGTAAACTGAGTGAATTCATCACTAGTAGATCTGTTCTACAGAAGGTGCTAAATTTAGACCATCAGGCTGAAATAAAAGGACACTGGACAGTAACTCAAATCCACATTTAAAAAGTAAAGAGCACCAGCTGAAGTAACTATATTACAAATATAAAAGACAGTATAAAGCCAGGCGTGGTGGCACACACTTGGAATCCCAGTACTTGGGATCCTGAGACAGGAGGATTTCAGGCTTGAAGCCAGCCTCAGCAAGTTAGTAGAACCTGTTTCAAAATAAAAAAAGTCTGGGGGTGTAGCTCAGAGGTAGAACACCCCTGGGTTCAACCCCCAGTACCACCACCACCACCACCACAAAAAAAAGACAGTCTAAACACATTTTTGCTTTTAATTCTTCTTCTATCTAATTTAAAAGACAGTTGCAAAACAATACTCATAAAACTGTGTTGATGGGCTTATAATATATTATAATGTAAGTTGTAAGACAACACAAAGGGGGAGGAAGGAAATGGAGCTATATTAGAGTGAAATTTTATACATAATTGAACATAAGTTGGTATTTGTCCAAACTAGGTTGTTTAAATTAAGATGTTAATTGTAATCCCTGGGCAACCACTAAGAAAACAACTTGAAAGTACAGTAAAAGAAAGAACAAGGGCATTAAAATGATATACTAGAAAATATTTATGTTAAAAAATAAGAAAGAGTGAAACTGAAACTCACACTTCATGGCACTGAAAAAAGAGCAAACTAAACCTAAAATAAGCAGAGGAGAGGAAATCAGAAAAATTAGAGCTGAAATAAATAATATAGAGAAGAGTAGGATAATAGAGAAAATCAACAAAATCAAAAGTTTGTTCTTTGAAATGATCAAGAAAATTGAACTTACAAATAATTACTTAGACTAATCAAGAATAAAAAACCTCAAATGATTAAAATTAGGAATGAAACAGGAGACATTGACTGCACAGAAATAAAAAAAGATTTTAAGGGAATATCATGAACCATTACACGCCAAAAAATTAGATAATCTAGATGAGATGGAAAAATGCCTATAAAGGCACAAATTATTGAAACTAACTTAAGAAAAAATGAAAAATTTGAATATAACAAGTATTGAGATTATGTTAATTATCAGAAAACTTTCCAAAAAGAAAATGCCCAGGCTGAAATGGCTTTACTAGTAAATTCTACCAAGTGCTTAAAGAATGAGCATCAACCCTTAGAAATTCCTGCAAAAAGTAGACAAGGAAGGAATATTTCTGAATTGATTTTACCAAGCCAGTATTACCCTAATATAAAAAATGAGACAAAGACATCACAAGAAAACTACAGACTAATAATCTCTTAAGAATATAGATGCGAAAATTCTGAAGAAAAGACCAGCAAGCTGAATCTAGCGACACCAAGTGAGGGGTATCATGGGAACAGAAGGTTTGTTCAACATGCGGATCAATGTTACACATTTTATTCATAGATAAAAGGACAAAATGACACGATCATCTCAATAGATTCAGAAAAAACATTTGACATAGTCTGACACTTTTCATGATAAAAATCACCCAACAAACCAGAGAAAAAGGGAACTTTCTCAACTTCATAAAGGCCAGCCCTATATAAAAACTGCACAGCTGAAATCATACTCTGTGTGTGTGTGTGTGTGTGTGTGTGTGTGTATGTGTGTGTATTACTGGGGATTGAAACCAGGGTTTTTCTATCTCCAAACTACACTCCCAGCTATATTTTTCTTTTTATTTTGAAACAGGGTCTTGCTAGGTTGATGAGACTCTCACTACTTGCTGAGGTTGTCCTGGAACCTGCGATCCTCCTGTCTCAGCCTCCCAAGTACTGGGATTACAGGCATGTGCCAACACACCCGACTTAAAATCATACTTAATGGTGAAGAACTGAACGCTTTCCCTCTGAGATCGGGATGACAAGGTATGTGCTTTTGGCACTCCTATATTCAACATTGTACTGGAGGTAGAAGCCAGAGTAATGAGGCAAGAAAAACAAATAAATGCATTCTGATCGAAAAGGAAGAAGGAATACTGTCTCTATTCACAGATTATGTGATTTTACATATAGAAAACCCTAAAACATACATACACACAAAATCTTTTTTTTTTTTTTTTGCGGTACTGGGGATTGAACCCAGGGGCATTCTACCTCTGCGCTACACCCCCGGTCCTATTTTTTTATACTTTATTTTGAAACCAGGTCTCACAAAGTTGCGGAGGGCCTCACTAAGGAGAGAGAGAGAGAGAGAGAGAGAGCGAGCTGAGGCTGGCCGCGAACCCGGATCCTCCGGTCTCTACCTCCCAAAGTACTGGGATTACAAGCGTGAGCCACCACGCCCGGCTACAAAATCTTATTAGAACTAATTGCCGGGCATGGTGGTACATGACTGTAATTCTAGTATTTGGGAGGCTGAAACTGGAGGATCACAGGTTCAAGGACAGCCTCAGCAAGTAGTGAGATTCTCAGCAACCTAGTGAGATCCTGTTTCAAGGTAAAAATAAAATAGGATCGGGGTGTAGCTTGGAGGTAGAATGTCTCTGGGCTCAATCCCCAGTACTACACACACAAAAAAAGAACTAATCAATCAGATCAATACAAGATCATACAGTCATCCCTCAGTATCTGTGGGAGACTGGTTCCAGAACCCCCCACAGTCACCAAAATCCATGGCTGCTCAAGTTCCTTATACAAAATGATGTATTTCCATATAATCTATGCACATCCTCCCATGTACTTTAAATCATCTCTCGATTACTTATAATGCCAAATGCAATGTAAATGCCATGCAAATAGTTGCTATACTGTATTGTTTAGGGAACAATGTCTATACATGTTCAATACAGACATAATTTTTTCCTGAATGTTTCAATCCATGATTGGTTGAATCTGTGGGTGTGGAACCCATGGATATGGAGGACTGGCTGTATGAAAACAACTGTATTTCTACATAACAATAATGAATGATTTTCTTTTTTTCCTTTTTGGTACTGGGGCTTGAACCCAGGGACATTCTACCTCCAAGCTACTCCTCAGCCCTTTTTATTTTATTTTATTTTATTTTATTTTATTTTATTTTATTTTATTGGCGGGACTGGGGATTGAACCCAGGGGCATTCTACTTCCGGGCTATACCTCCAACCCT
>PVJS01000087.1:0-186602 GCA_004027185.1 Glis glis
CAACTGTGCCCTATGAGTAAAACAGACGAATCTTGCCCAGAAAGTCAAACTCATAACAATGTAACTTTGGCCCATAACATTCCCGCACTCTTGCTCTGTAGCCATAACTCCAGTTCTCATCATAAATAATCCAGGTCTAGCAGCCACCCACGGCATTATGCCAAATGAGATGTATGCTCTGACGATTTGCACTGTTACGAAGCAGCCGCCCACAACACTATGCCAAATGCTCTGACGATTATCTGCTCTCATAGCTTTGCACTGTTATTTCTGAAAAATCACTAAGATTGTATAAACCACAAGCATGAACAACAATCAGTTGATGATGTATTTTGTTTTCCCTAATCATTGTGTATAAAATCCTTGCCTGAAACTTTGCAAAATACACTCAGATACAACCTCCTTGAGTTGTGTCTGTTTGTCACTCATCGCCGACTCCTTGCCCACCTTCCCGAGACCCCTGTCCCGTCGGTCTCAATGCTCTCTGGCTGAGCTGGTCCGTCGCACTGGGACATCATAACTAGCACATCTCACCTGTGTGATCCATTCCACAGGTATTTATTGGGTGCAGGTAATCTGCCAGGTAGTGTTAATGCACAGATGAAAATGTTCAGGCCCTACAGGAACAGAGCTCCCAGCAATTTCTATTCTGGCTGGCGGACTGCAAGTCCTGGCAATGGTTTACGAGGCCCTAGGAGGCGTGGCCCATTACCTCTTCATTTCGTCTCCTGCTGTATCCTGTGCGCCGTCTGACGGCCCAGGCACACCGGCCTCTCTGCTGTTTGTGGAACGTCCAGTCACACTGTCACCTCAGCCCCTTGCACTGGTCATTCCCTCTGCCAAGAACATTCTTCTTCCTCACATCTCTCAACGTTTGCTCGAGTGTTGCATTATTCTGACCTCTCTATTAAAAGAGCAACTGGCCCTTTTCCCAGTCCTCCTGGTCTCTTTTATCTTGGTCTATGTTTTCCTTCTACAGAATCTATCTCTTTCCATACTGTATAAATGAATATATTATGATTATGATTATTTTGGTACTAGGGATTGAAACCAGGGGCATTCTACCTGTGAGCTACATCACCAGCCCTTTTATTTATTTTTGTTTTTTGAAACAGGGTCTCAATAGGGTGCTGAGAGTCTTGCTACATTGCCAAGGCTGTCTTTGAACCTGCGATCCTCCTGTCTCAGCCTCCCAAGAAGTGGGATTACTGGCATGTGCCACCATGCCCAGCTTTATTATTTATTATCTGGCATCACCTGCTAGCTGTGATGAGCTCTCATATAAGCTCCATGAGAGCTGGAATCTCTGATACCAGAACAAGTGCCTGGTGAATGAATGCATGGGCTGTCCTGGGGGTTTGCAGAGTCGTCTTGTTCCTCCCCATTTCCTAGCCAGGCCCTCTCTGCCGGGCTGCACTTGAGCTGAGCTCTCCCTCCCTCCGCTTGAACCCTACCCTCAGCCTTGCATGGGGAAGATCCATCAGGTCCTCTAGGCGAGCTTCCTTCCTGGTGCTGCAGGAAGAGCAGTGTGGCCAAGCTGAAGAGGGGGCACACGCTCTGCCAGTAAATGTTTTCAGGAACTTGATCACAGCTTTGAAATAACTTAGCAAAGGAAGTTCTCGAAAGAAGCCTTTGTCTTTTGTTTAGCGGTCCAACTCTAGTCTTCTGAATATGGTCTGAATTCTGCCCATCCGTCTGGTTCCACTTCTCCTGCAAAGGCTTTACAGACACCAGTGGTCGCCACCTTTACTGTCCAGCTATCAGGGTCTGAGCTCCCCACCTGCATGGTTCAGGCATCCTGCCCCTTCCATGGCTGTTTCTGAAAGTTCCCCAAGGGGTACTATATGGTCAGACATAGAATGTCCCCTAAAGAGCTCATGTATTAATGTTCAGAGTTGATGCAATTAAGTCATGAGGGTTGTAATCTTACCTGTGGATAAATCCGTTGTAATGGATTTACTGGGTGATAACCTAGGCAGGTAGGATGTGGCTGGAGAAGGTGGGTTCCTGGGGGTATGGCCTTAGGGACTGTGCTTGAGTCTTTGAATTCCCTTGTTTTTTTTTTTGCTCTCTCTTGCTTCCAGCCTCCATGATGTGAAAGCAGAGCCCTTGCTCTCTCCCTCTCTCTGCTTCCTGCCGCCATGCCCTGAGCTCTGCGGATCTGGCCTGTCATGGACTGAACCCTGAAATCTCCAAAAACTGTGAGCAAATAAATCTTCCTTCCTCTAAGGTGTATGATCAGTTGTTTTGGATTTTAGCAGTGAGAATGTTGACCAAGACAGGTTCCCACATGTTTCATATACCAACTCAGCTTTCCTCAGTCTGGTTTGCCCCAGATTGCTCTGTCCACCACCTCTGGTCTTGATCTAACCACTTTTCTATAGTTCCCTTTGGTCTGGCTTCCCAGACAAGACCACAGTCTGGACGTATCACCCCTCAAACAGCTAATTCAGGGCCATAGGTATTTGACAAATTTTGCTGAGGACAAGCTGCAACCACAAGAAAATTATTAGCTGGAAAAGGGAGGCTTGCTTCTGCAACTGGTCATTGGTGCTCTAGTCCACTGGCCAATAATCTTTGTGGTGGGTAGTGTCCCTAGTTGGTCCCCTCTCTTCTTAGCCTCCAGTCTGCTACGTTGTTCCAGGATATGCTTAAGTCTTCTTCAAATCCTTTCCCCCCTTGAATTTAAGTCCCAAATTCCAACTCCAAAGTTAGCCAAGAGTTCCTGCTGGTCTCTTGGTTGTTATGCCTTTGAATCATGTTTGTAACTGTCCTATGGCTTTTGACATTGGCATTTCTTCTGCCTAGCCAGCTCTTCCCATAATCTTCATGTGCAAGACTCCTTCCTGTCATTCAGTTCTCAGCTCAAATGATACCTTCAGGGAGAAGCTCCCCTGATGTCTGTTTAAATAGTACTCTCTTATTCTCCCTCCTGTCATCTGCTGTATTTTCTTCTCCTCTCCATTGCCACCTGAAAGGATCCCTGTTTATTACTTTATTACTGGTTTCCATGTGGTTATGCATCTCCCCCCAGCCCCATGCATGACTGTTTCTGTCTCTCCAACTTAAAATGGAATGAATGCCAGCTCTGTTTACACCAGAAACTTGTCTGTTGTGTTGACCATTATCGCTCCGGGCCTATGAGATGATCACCTGGCACATGATAAGTGCTCAGTAAACATTTGCAGAGTGAATGGACAGCTCAGAATTCATTAAAAGAACCTAGCTTTCCATGTTTTCTGATTTTTCATGAAAATCCAGAAATTCATATTTTAAGTGTCATCTTCCAATATGGCAACTTATTTTAAACACTGAAAATACTGTGCTGGTCAAATGAATTATATCTGCAGGATTATTTGTCCTGCCAGCTTCCAGTTTGGGGCCATTCCCCTAAACTCATTGCAGACACTATGCTAAGTGTCTTGGAGGGAGGAGGGAAAGGGGGTAGCACCTTTGAGGGGAAAGTGGTGACAGAGGAGAGAGGGGGAGATTTCTTTTACTTAGTTGTCAAAGAGTCCCACAAAGAGTAGAAACCTCTGTTCTTCTCCCTGACAATGTCCCTGGTGGTGGTGGTGGAGGGAGGGCTGCCAAGATTTCAGAAGGGTCTAGAGCACCTGGAAAGACAGAACCCCAAGTCTCAAGGGGACTGGGGCTCCCAGTTCTCATTGAAGGTTGCAAATCCCAGACAGGTTTGAATCCAAGGGATCATGTAGAGGGTACATGCAGAAACCTGTTGCGAGGCTGGAAGGGTCTTTGCCAAATGTTCTGGTTCTGGGCAGCATAAGCATCCCCAGGGCTGTTTGCACAACCCTAAGGGGAGAAGGTACAGTAATGAGTAGAATGGATTTCACACAGTTCTGGGGGGGGGGACTCAGAGTCAGATTTTACTAAAACTAAATGAAGTTATAATACATTTCATGTACAACTAAGTTTGTAGACTAATATTCATTCCTATTACTTCTATTACTTAATATTTTGTTTCTGTTGGAGTGGGGAACACAGCTGGGAAGGGTGTTAGGAGAAGCATAACATCATGCCTCACACCAACATAGCTTCCTAGTCCTACGGTCCCCTTGGACTCTCTTGGGTGCCATCCAGCTCACCCTTGGACCATGTGCTTTGGGCGCATCTCCTGGAGTGAGGTCCCACCCAGAGCAAGGCCCAGCTTGTTCTTTAGGAATCTGCCTGTCACAGCACTCACCACAGATGTCCCAGCATCAGGGATGAGGTTAAGCTGTTAGAGGCCTCTCTGGTCCAGATGGGGGACGATCAGTGCCAAATCTAGCATCCCACAGCTGTGTCCTGAAGACTACCGGCTTGGGAAGGGAAATTCCTAGGCTGAGCTGGCTCAGTCCTTTTTAGGAAGAGAACAGAACCCGTCTTGACTCCTTCATGCTGCAAACACCCTTCTCCTCCCCAGTCTTCCTCCTCCGCTCCCCTCCTAGAGCATGACCTGGAGAGAAGGAAACCAACTGGCTAAGCTGGCAGACCGGATGAGACTTTTGTGCAGAGAATTTTCCACAAGTGGGAGCCGGAAGCTAGAGGCGGGACTTCCGCTGCCAGCAGGAAGCAGCTTCTGTGGGAGCTGCAGGTGCACTGTCCATCTCGCTAGTCCTCTGGCCTCTTCTCACCTTTAGAAGTTCTGACTGCCTGTAAGTCCAGGCTTATGGTGGGGGTGGGACTGCTCCATTAAATGCTCCCCTTCTTCCTAAAGGAGGGGAGTTCACCCACGTATGGGGTGGAAACAAAAAGCTCCCAACATCCTCTGAGGACTGGCAAGGTATAAAATGCATTATCTGCTTGAGCAGAAGAGGAAAACTATCCCCAGGTGATTCTGGATGGCACCTTCCTCCACATTTTACCCCGTCACTGCACTTCCTCTTCTTGGGCAAGTAAAGGAGGGAAAGAGGAGAGAGAGGGACAGACAGAGACAGAACCAGAGGGGAGGGAGGCGAGGAGCCCTGAGGTTGGTGTGGTAGTAGGCTGGCCAGGGAATGGGGGTCAGGTCAGGAGCCCCTTTTTATTGAAGACACCAGTGTAACAGCCTTAGGGGGACTTGAATCTGGTTGTGCCAATCAGTATTTTTAATGTAGGGTATACTCTGTCTGTTACTGGGTGGGAGATTTTAAAATTATTCTGCACAACCTCAGTCCTTGCTTATCTGCTTGGAAAGCCTTCAAACAGAAAGCCCAAATGGGGAATACAGGTGGTTTATTTAGAGAAGTGTAGGCATCATATGAGAAAGGCCCAGGAAGAAAGGGGAGAGGGCCACACTCCAGGGGAGAGCGTCCGAGATGGGTCATTCCCGGGAAATGGAGAGGAGGCCTGGGGCCAGGGGTTGTGCTCCAGAGACGGGGTCTGGAACAGTTCATTTCTAGGTGTGGAACGTGGCCTAGGACAATGGTCACACTCCAGAGATGGGGTCTGGAGTGATCTACCCCCCCGGGTATGGGAAAGTTGCGTGGATTCTTTCACGTGTTCAGGTTTTATATTCCCTCTGGACATCTTCTTTATACACATTACATATGTGTTGGGGTGATTGACTACCCTTTACATGTTGCACCTTAGTGACCCTGCGTTGTTTCTCTGCCCCCTTCCCACAGGACAGGGGGTCAAGGTGAACAAGGCTCTGCAGGTCAACTTCCGGTTCATCCTAGCCAACCCCATCTGCTAATGTCTAGTTAGCTACCTAACATACCCACCACTGTTTTTGGACATTTCTGGGCATCTCTGGCAAATTGGTCCAGCAATCTAGGCAGGGACTCGGGAGCCCTAGAAGAGGTTTTGTTCTCTGGGAGCAGAAAGCCAGCGCCACTTTCTTGGCCTGGAAACACGGCCATAGGCTTTGGGGGAAGGGGCCAGGGTTGATGCAGTGGCTGTCAAGCAGATCTCTCCCCGTCCTGGCCCCGGGTCCCAGGAGAGAGAGGAGTAGTTGCAAGAGGAAACTCAAAGGGTTCCTCTAAACACCACAAAATGTGGGATGGGAGCAACTCTGCCCTGAAACTCTTTGTAACACCACACAAGGAGGGAGGCGATTTCCTCCATAGATACCCGAGTGCCTGATGGGTGATGGGGGATGTTGAGAGCCACCTGGTAGAAGATCCCAATGCTGGAGGAGGACTCCCAGAAGTCACTGCAGAGAGCTTAAGCAGGGAGGGCTTTTGGGGTCCTATGGTAACAGTATTAGAATAGCCACAAGAATAATTCAGCTACTGAGGACTCCCAGAAATCACTGGGGAGAGTTGAGCAGGGCGGGCTTCTGGGGTCCTATAGCAACAGTATTACAACAGCCACAATCATAATTCAGCTCCTGAGGACTCTCCCCAAAAATCACTGGGGTGAGCTTGAGCCTGATGGGCTTCTGGAAACCTACAACAACAGTATTATAACAGCCACAATAATAATTTCATCTCTCATTTATGTTAGGATGGATTTTACAGAAAATTTCACGTATGTGTTTTTTTTTTCTTTGAAATACTACTGGGGATTGAACCCAGGGGTACTCTACCACTGAGTTATACTCCCAGCCCTTTTTATTTTGAAACAGGGTTTCTCTAAATTGCCGAGGCTGGCCTTGAACTTGCAATCCTCCTGCCTCAGCCTCCTGAGTCCTGGGATTACAGGTATGTGCTTGTGTGCCTGGCTCACATACATGTTCTTATTTGCTCCTTATAGCCTCCTATAAGGTAGAAGCAAGCATAATAATCCTCAGTACCAAGAGGGATTGGATTTGGCAACCTCAAGTCCCCTTCCACTCCATCACCCCGGGTTCTTAGGAGTTTTCCAAGGGTCCACTGTGGGCTGTTCCTTAGGTAGGCACACTTCAGAAGCTGGGAAGTCAAGATACACACATGGCCTGAGGGCTTCTTCCCTGCCCACATTCTGAACAGGAAACAAAACAGTAAATATGGGGAAAAAGAATTACCTTTATTTATTGCTGGAGGCTAAGTTAGAAGATGCAGCTTATCGTGAAAAACAAATGGCCCTGCTATCTGAGCTCAGAGTTTTGTAAACTTGCCTATCCTGACAGCACTGCTGGATATTTTTCGAGGTGAGACTTAGAACATGCAGAGGTGAGACATGAACAGGCAGATGGGAACAAGAGGAGGAAGGAGAAGGGGCTGACCACTCTAGCCGGTTCTTCCATCTCTCTCACTGACCAGGTGAGTTAGGGTTGTGTTGGTCGGCTTTTCATTGCCATAACAAAATACCCAAGCCAGGCTAACTTATAAAGAAAAGCTTATTTAGCTCACAGTTTTGGAGGCTGACATTCTCACTGGCATCATAGAGACTCTGACACGGGCTTCCCCTTCGCTGCATCACCTCATGGTGGACTGTCATGGCGGGAATGTGTGTGAGTGAGCAGTCACGTTACCATATGGACAGGAAGTCAGAGAAACTTTGGTCGCACAGTCCCTTCTGGGAACATGCCCTCAATTGACCCGAGGACCTCCCACTAGGCCCCACCTCTTAGAGGTCCACCACCTCAACACTACTATGTTGAGGGCCATGCCTCTGATGTATGGACCCCTGGGGGACAAACCAAGTCCACACCATAGCTGGGGTGGGGAGGACCGAAGGTGTCACACTAATGGACGCCCCTGGAGGAAACACCAGAACCTGGGAAAATGTGTTCCTGTATAAACAACGGTACTTCATGCAACACCCACTGAGGCCAGGCTTCCACACTGGCAGGAGTTCCTTAGATTTCTGGCCTGGATTTTTCCCCAGGATTCTCCAGAGAAACAGAATCAATGGGGGTATGAAGGACATAGACAGTAGTCCCCCCCCCCTTATCCACAGTTTTGCTTTCTCTGGTTTCTGCTATCCACAGTCAAGCATAGTCTGAATATATTAAATGGAAAATTCCAGAAACAATTCACTAGTTTTAAATAACTTTTATTATAATATATTGTTATAATCATTCTATTTTATTATTGTTGTTGCTAATCTCTCACTGTGCCCAATTTATAAATTAAACTATCATGGGCATATATGTATAAGAGAAAGCGCATATATATACAGTTCAATAGTATCCTCAGTTTCCACTGGGCATCCACTATGGGTTTTGAAATGTATTGCCTATAGGTTAGATAAGGGGTGACTGCTATATAAAGATGTGTGTGTGTGTGCGTTTGTGTAGAGAGAGAGTTGAATGTAAATGAATTCAGTGAACAAAATTACATTATAAAGATTGATACCAGGATATCAATCCTCGGATCAATTAGTACTTCACAGTCACCTGGAAGCTGGGGACCATCCTCTGAGCCACAATGCTTCTCAGACATTGCTTTGTATTGAAAAGAAGATAAGTGATTTTCTTTTTTTTTTTTTTTTGCGGTACCGGGGATTGAACCCAGGGGCGTTCTACCTCCGAGCTACACCCCCGGCCCTATTTTTTATCCTTTATTTTGAAACCGGGGTCTCACGAAGTTGTGGAGGGCCTCACTAAGTAGCTGAGGCTGGCCGCGAACCCAGATCTTCCGGTCTCCGCCTCCCAAGTACTGGGATTACAAGTGTGCGCCACCACGCCCGGCCTAGTGATTTTCTTTTTGATTCAATGAGGAGCCAATCAGCGTCTGTGGTGTGTGATGTCTCACACTGTGGCGGCGACACACGGGGGGATGACATGTGACTTTTGTTTCCTGGGAGCTCAAGGTTTAAGTTGGTCACGGTGAAGCACGAGTCAGCTAGGGGTTTCAGGAAGACATGAGCTAAGAGCTTCTGACTTACACTCTGAAGAAGCACTCTCCCAGGTTCAGTTTAAAGATCTCCAAAAGTGAATAGAATTTTCACAAGCAGAAATTAAGAAAAAATATATTCCAGGCTGTGTTGTATTTGAGGAATGTTGATAAACCTGGCCTTGTTAGAGTGTTGTGTGTGTAGTGTGTGTGTGCGTGCACGTGTGTGCATGCGTGTTGTGTGTGTGTGTGTGTTTGTGTGTGTGTGTGTGTGTAGTAGGTAGGGGATCGTGGTAGGGACTTTCTGAGGGTTTTAGGATAGGAAGAAAAAATAATTTCATTAAGAGAGCTCAGACAGGAATGATAGATTATGGTTACCTTGGGAGAGGCATTGAATGCCACACTGAGGCCTTAGGACTTCTAACAGAAGGTAATGGGAGCAATTGACTGTTTTTAAGGAAGAGAGGGGAAAACATAGTTTTGAAAAAATCCCCTGGGAAGAATGGATTGAAAGGTGGTCGGAGGCTGGTGCAAGAGTCTTGGGAAGAGGTGGACGAGGGCTGAACCTTTGCAGAGAAGGTGGAAATGGATGGGAGACTCATTTGAGACAGGCAGGAATCCTGGGTTTATTCACTCATCTCTATCTTAACACTTAAACTCTTCTACCCCAGGTCAGAGCCTCTTCTGGCTCCTGGGTCCCTTCTGGAGTTGAAGGCAGAGAGTCACCTCTGTGGGCCCCACAGCCTTCAGCTCAAGCTCTACTACGTGAGTGCAGGTGATCCTGAGGGGACGGGCCGTGGCGTGCGGGTCCCACGAGAGGGGGGCTCTTTGCTGCTGTGTAGGTGTGCTCCTGGCACCTGAACTGAAACTCTCTGTGCAGTGCACGTGTGGGGCTGAGAGCTGGTGGGAAAACCCCACCCTGCCATCCATCAGTGGTCACCCCTTCGAGGTCCCCTGGGCTGTAGAGGGAGCAGATCGGTCACAAAGGCTGGTGAGGGTCTGGCCATCTGTCCTGTTCTAGGGCGGGGAAGCGCGCTTTAGCTGAGGGGGTTCAGGCTCTGGCTGCTCCCAGGCCTTGGCCCTGGCACAGGAGCCACCAATATATGGAATTCGTCATTGGTTATGGGTTCCTGGGGCCACCCCCAGGGGTATTTGTTTGGCAGGGTGAAGGGTATGGGCTAGATAGCCTTCTCCTATTCTTTTTTTTTTTTTTTGGTACTGGGGATCGACTCTAGGGGACTTCTGCCTCCAAGATACACCCCTACCCCTTTTTATTTTTTATTTTGAAACAGGTTCCTGCTAGGTTGCCGAGAGTCTTGCTAAGTTTCTGAGGCTGGTCTCGAACCTAGGATCCTTCTGTCTCAGTCCCCCAAGTACTGGGGTCACAGGCATGCACCATCACACCCGGCTACTTATTCTTTCTTGAAAGAGCAATGCATGAAAAAAAAATTGTGAAATATTTTTAAATCTCTACACTTAAAAAGATAAATAAAAACAACCATTGTCCTACCAGTAAAGATAGCTGGTGTCAAATATTCATGATTGCCAGGCAACATGTCCTTTCCATATGTGTAAGGTATGAGTGCTACTTAGCATGTATGTGGTGTACCATACACTGTGCCATTTCTATGACCATTACCAAATACACGGTGCTCTGTGTTTCATTTGTTTATCACTAAAGTCCCCATTTGGCTTTGTTTGCAAGAAGCCCAGGATGTCATCTGAAGCCCTTCCTTCTTCCATTGTCCCTGAACAATAGGGGCTCACTGAGTCCAAAGGGAGCCAGACTTTGTGTCTACAGTCAGTGACAAGGCTGGTCTCATCAATCCAGTGCGGCTTGTTTTTCTGGTGGCCACATGGTGTTGCTGTTGAAACCTCCTCACCAATGCTGCCATGTCTTCTCAGGTCCCAAATGTCATCAGTACCTTTGAGGAGCACCACACTTGGGCCCCAGGGTCACATTTTTCTGTGCTCTGTGTTCACATTCTCACTCTCAAACTTTGTTCCCAAAGCACTAACATGGGGCCTGGAGGCTACACTTCCTGGCGCTCTCTCTCTCTCTCTCTCATTACTGGAGATTGAACCTAGGGATGTTCTACCTCTGAGTTACACCCACAGCCTGATTTTATTTTATTTTTTATTTTGAAACAGGGTCTCGCTAAGCTGCTAGGGGTCTTGCTAAGTTATTGAGGCTAGCCTCGAACCTACAATTCTCCTGTTTCCATCTTCCAAGTACTGGGATTACAGGAATATGCCTCTGTTCCTGGCTATTTCCTGTCTCTTGCCCAGGACTGGCCCAGCCCTGCCAACCTCAAGGCTCCAGTGAGGACCTTTGGTCTCCAGCATGGCATTGATGAGGTAGAATAGAAACGATAGAAATATTAGGCAGAAAGGAGACATTGGGAAGAAAAATAAAGGTTTGAAGCTTTTGAGAGTTCATGATCTAACTCTACCCTATAGGGTGTATCCAGTCAGGCAGAAGCCTTAATAAGTCCACACCTTTAATCACTCCTCTCCACACCTGAGATACTTAGTGGAAATATGATGAGTGAGGAGAACAAGGGTCACACCCCACTGCTAATCTGTTGCCAGGGAAACCTGAAGGTTAAGAGAAAGGCCTGCCCTCCTCTGAGTGACCCTACCTCCTCCCTCTGCTAAGACAAAGCCCAGAGAAAACGTTTCGGGTGGGGGTGACAAATACTATTGTGCATCCTGGGCCTGTGTCTCTACCAGCCATATTGGGTGGACACCCCCCCATAAGGATGACCTCATACAAGTGAGCATCATAGATAGTGGCGCCCTAAAGTCTATTTCACATCTCCAAGAATCCCTGTCATCCTTGGCAGAAGTCGTTCTACAAAACAGACGTGGCCTCGACCTAGTCTTCTTACAACAAGGAGGTCTGTGCGCCGCTCTGGGTGAAAAATGTTTTTATGTAGATCACTCTGGTGTTGTACGGGAAACTTTGACAAAGGTCAGAGAAAGTTTAACAAAAAAGAAAAGAGATCGAGAACAAACCCAAGAATGGTTTAAATCCCTTTTTAATAGCTCCCCCTGGGTCACCACCCTGATATCCACCCTCTTAGGACCCCTGTTTATCCTGTTGCTGACTTTAACACTTGGCCCATGTATTCTAAACAGGCTTGTTAAATTTATAAAAGATCGCATGAACACAGTCCAGCTCATGGTCCTGCAGTCCCAATATCAACCCCTAAATACAATTGAATTAACAACTCGTGAGCCTTGATTGGCTCTACTAGTTACTAGTCAGAGGGGGGAATGAAGAGCCAAAGTGAAGCCATGACAGGCTTTAGTTAAAGCTTTAAGTAGAATAGGCCTAAGTATCTGTTTTTCTAGAAGTTAAGTTTCTATAGCCTGTTGCCCCATACCCTGTAGAAACCATTAAGTGTGCTAATCTGATCTTGTTCCTAGCAACCCCTAGAAACAGCCGATCGGTGTCAAGCACACCTGGGTCTAGAATTCCAGATAATTTGGGCTAGGCCACTCTGACCAGAGTCAGCAGGCCCCCGCCCATCCTGGACATTCCTGAGAAAGGTACTGCGGGCCCGACCAATCAGCTTAAATGACACCGTATATAGTTAATGCTTCCCTAATGATAACCCCTACCTAAGGCGTGAAAATTAAACCAACCAGGGAACGCCAACAGGCTTATGTTTTAAACTAACCTATCAATGTAAAGGTGGGGTGGGCTGCCTCCTTAAGGGATAAAAGCTTTGTTCTTGGAAGAGCAAGGGGCTTCTCTCTGTGACCACTGCATTGTTGCATGTTAGGAGCCCAAGCTCGAGCTTGAATAAAGGACCCTCGTACGCTTTGCATCGGAATTGGCTCCTGGTGGTCTTTGGTGGGATCATGAACTTGGCACTTCAGCATCCTTTTTGTCCTTCTTATCTTTGGGACCTCTGAAATCTTTCCCTGGCAACAAAATATGGTCAGGGATACTCTTTGCTCAATTTTAAATCTTGGGGAAAGATGTTTAAGAGTCCAGGTTATCTCCTCCCTGGAAGATGCTGGCTTCCTTGTGCACATTAGTCCTGGTTCTTCTTCCCTAGAAACCAGCTCTGCATATCAGGGAATATGCATCAGGCTACAAAAAGCTTAATTACATTGTTCTTCAAGGAACAGGTCAGAAAAATAAGATCTCCCCCAAGACATAAATAGGACGAGCCTGGCAGATGGCTCCATGACTAACTGAATGGTCCCTGACCTGCCCACCTGGGTGGGGAAGCAGGAGGCAGCCCTGGTGCATTGGCACATGGAGATTTCCTTTTAGACCAAATAAATCCATTCATCTCCTGGCCCTGGTGCCATCCTGGAGGCACGGGCCTCTCTGCGCTCAGTGGGCAGGCTTGGAAAGGCAAACATTGCTTCCCAGGGCCTTGATGAAGTACTCAGCTCAGCTCTTCCGATCATCAGTTTAAAAAGTGAAAATGCTTCTAAACCTCAGAACTGATGACTTTATGTGCATAATGATTATATGCACACAACTGAGCTATTCTACCTTCAGAACGTACTCCATGTTTTATGATTTTTTTACCACCCAAGTTCAGCCACTATTGTCACCCCTCTGGACAACTGCAATAGCCTTCTGACCAGTTTATCTTCCACACTTTCCCTTTCTGGTGCCTTCTGACAGCACACTAGGTGTTTCATTCAGCATTCTCGCTGCTATGACACAAAATACCTGATAACCACAACTTAGAGGAAGAAAGATTTATTTGATCGCAGTTCTGGAGATTTCAGAGGTTTAGTCCATGTCAGGCCAGGTCTACAGAGCTCAGGGCATGAAGGCAGGAAGCAGAGACAGTGTGAGTGGAGTGACCCTGCCCTCTCATCATGGAAGCCAGAAGCAGAGAGAGAGCAAGGGGGGGAGGGACACAAAGTCCACTCCCTCAGTTCATTCAAGTCTTTGCTCAAAAGTCACTTTTCCAGAGGGGACTTTAGAAATAGACAGTGCTCTCTGCCCTCCCCATCCCCTTCCTGCACTATCCCTGGGTCACATTTTATTTTTCTTCATAATTCCTTCTATTATCCCCTAATTTTATACTTTATTGAATTGTTTCTTGATGTGTTGTCCATATTCCTAGCATCATAATTCCTTGAGAGCAAGGGTGTGTCTGCCTTTTCTGTAGTGGAATCCACTGGGCAAACCACAGTGCTGGGAACATAGTTGATGTTTACTGAGTGCATTTTACACAAACAAAACAGTCTTCATAAATAAGACCATTTCTCACATGTATGGATATGGAGCACAAGATGTAAAATGGCTTTCTTTGCTGTGAACTTAGTAGTTTTCCTACTGTAGGACATATCTTGGCTACCTGCTGAAGTTTCTAGCAGTGTTTGTATGGAGGAAAGCAAGCATAGGTACACACACACACACATACACACTAGCAATGACATGGGTGGACAGAAATATAATTAGTTTTTCTTTATTGCTATTCAGAACCACAATTTGGGGAGTCCTCAGCCGGAACCTTCTCTATCTTTGGGCACTCCTTCTGGCCTGACGAGGCAGATTCTTCAGGAGTAATTTTTCTGAGAAATTAGTCTGGTGTTCAAGGGATCCATCCCCCTTAGGGGAGCCCTCTGAAGGCCGGTAACATTTGAGGTGAAAAAATAGGACCAGTTAGCATCTCAGATAGGATTTGTCCAGATAGTTCTGTTCCATGTGATGCTGGCTGGGGTCATTCACTGCATGAAGCTGGTGTCTGAAATAGACTGGAATGTCTGAGGTTTTATTCACATGCCTGGTTCCTCCATGCTGTCGATGGGGCTTTTCTCCCTCCACATTGTTAACTGGGCTCCTTAGGGCATGGTGGTCTAAAGTAGCTGGCCTTTTTATGTGGCAGCCAGCTTCTGAGATGGAGCAGCAGCCCAAGCACTGAGTTCCAACTGGGACTCTTACTTGTTAGCTTTGTGACATTGGGAAAATTATTTCAATTATCTGAGCTTAGACTTTCCCATCTGTAGAATGGGAATAATACATATCTTGAAATATTGTTGTGAGGGATTAAAGTGATATCTGTAGAAGAGGAGAAAGGGATCCCAGAACCTCATGAGCTGGGAGTTTGCTAGGGACAGGGGCAGAATAATTTTTTAAATTTCCTTCCTTTCCACTTACAAGAACTATTGACAGGATAGTTCTGTAAGTGGAACTACACTTCTTCAGAGATGTGAAGAAACGTGATCCGGGGTATGCTCAAGAAAACCTGCCATTGCAAAGATTTATATCAT
The DNA here is from genome assembly GCA_004027185.1 of Glis glis. Lineage (NCBI taxonomy): Eukaryota > Metazoa > Chordata > Mammalia > Rodentia > Gliridae > Glis > Glis glis. Next base: position 14,937 of record PVJS01000087.1, read on the forward strand.
TCTGTGTGTTGTTCAGGGTGGAGCCCAGAGTAGAAACAAATATTAAAGGACCCTTCATGATTGTCAAGGCAAAGCCCAACGGGGCAATATAAGACAAAGGCCTCTAAAAGTGCCATGCATAATACAGGGGCAGAAAATGCCTGTTTTACAGTCCTGAAGCTCAGAGGAAATAGAGAACAAGAGGAAGCTCGCAGTGAGAGGCTGGGATGCCGGGTATGTAGCACAGGGCTAGGTTCTAGAAGAGAAGTTGACCCGATGCTCTCTCTGACCTGACGTGTGCTATTCAACTGCAGTCTCTTTCCTTTTCTGTAACCGCCTCCCTTGTCACCAAACCTTCAGGAGATGCTTTGTGTTGGTACCATGTGGAGGCCGAAGGAGAAGGGCCCATATTTAACTCTCATTGGAAGAGGAGAGATTTCTCAGGAGGAAGATGCAGAGAGGAGGTAGGAAATGAACCAGCAGCAGGAACTTGAAGAATATTTGAGTCCACCTTAAAAATACCATAAAAAATCAGACTTCTCCAATTTTGTATGTTAGATCCCTAGGGGCTCAGACTGTTTTACTGGGGGAAGGTGGCCCCAGGAGGCTAGTAGAGCTGGGGACATTCTAGATATATACATAAAGTTGACCCATTGTTGACTTACCTTAAATGGTGGCTTCTGGTATTATTATTCAGAGTTCAAGTAACTTGCTGGGGCAAGTAAAGCTTGGCTTGGCAACTGTAATTCAGAGCCAGGCTAGTGTAAATTTTAAGGTCTTCACTTCTTTTTTTTTTTGCGTTACTGGGGATTGAACGCAGGGGCGTTCTACCTCCGCGCTACACCCCCGGCCCTATTTTTTTATGCTTTATTTTTGAAACTGGATCTCATGAAGTTGCGGAGGGCCTCACTAGGTAGAGAGAGAGAGAGAGAGAGAGACAGAGAGAGACAGAGAGAGAGGGAGAGAGAGAGAGATCGATCGATCAATCGCGCGCGTGCATGCGCGCTGAGATTGGCCGCGAACCCGGATCCTCCGGTCTCCGCCTCCCAAAGTACTGGGATTACAAGCGTGCGCCACCACGCCCGGCTAAGGTCTTCACCTCTTCTGTACACATTTCCTTCAAGTACTGTGCACTTGGTACTAAGTCTTTATTTAGAGTAGGAAAGCCAAATGAAAGACCTGGTAGCAACCTGCATCCAGGTCACACGGTGACACACCTTGGGTAGCTCAAGGTAAGGGGGTGGCATTTTTAGGGATGGCTGGGGGTCGTCCAGGTGCACTTGCTCTTGATTATTTTGGGGTCAAATCTCCAGGGATTAGCAGGCTGAGAAGTCCTTCTCTGTTCTGGCTCTTTGAAAATCTTGTTTATATGCTAATTGTACTCCACCCTCAGCTGGGATTCTCTCATCTCTCAAGTAAATAGTGACCATAATGAGAAAAGAAACCAGAAATTCAAATGAACACAAAGAGTGAGGGAGCAGGAGCCAGCTCAGCGGAAACTGCGCTCCTGCTCAGAGCTGCGTGGCCTCCTATCTAAACTCACACCTCCATTTTGTATTTACTCTGCTATAAGAAGTTTTCCTTGCATTAGTAATGACAATGTTAATGTTTTATCAGTTGTAGAAGTCATGGGCACATTGAAATCCTCCCTTTGTGGATGGAGGGGTCTTATACTTATTGAAACATACACTGCATTAGGGTCAGGCTGTCATCCATCCCCACCAAGGACCCAACGATTCCTTGGGGTTGTTGGTGACCTATGGCCCTCCTTCCATTGTTAACGCACACTCCCCTCTGTTCCCAAAGAGGCTTCAGAAGACCCCTCCGCTGACCCCTTTTTATTTTTTTTAAATTTTTTAAAAATTTTTTATTATTATTTTTTTTGCGGTACCGGGGATTGAACCCAGGGGCGTTCTACCTCCGCGCTACACCCCCGGCCCTAATTTTTTATCCTTTATTTTGAAACCGGGTCTCATGAAGTTGTGGAGGGCCTCACTAGGTAGACAGAGAGAGAAAGAGAGAGAGAGAGAGAGACAGGGAGAGAGAGAGAGAGAGAGAGAGAGAGAGAGAACTGAGGCTGGCCGCGAACCCGGATCCTCCGGTCTCCGCCTCCCAAAGTACTGGGATTACAAGCGTGCACTACCACGCCCGGCTTTTTTGCTGACCCCTTTTTAAACTGAGACTGGATCTCCTTAAAGTCTCAACATCTCTGCAGTCCTCACTGATAGAGACTGACCGTTCTTCCACATTCATGCGGCACCTGCCCGGGAGGAAGGCTTCTCCTGACTCCCACCTCCACCTGCCCACTAACACACATCCACCTTCAGGTAGGGGCTCTGTTTTCTTTCAAGTCTTTCTGCCTACTTATCTCATGCTTGACTCCTCCTGGTCACTGGCATATGCCTTTTTCTTGGTTGATTCCCTTCCTTCATTGATGATTTGGGGATCATCCTTGCCAGTAATTACTCTCATTTATTTCAGACAAATTCTAGGGTATTTTAGCATTTTTCCAACAATCAATCCAACAACCTAGTCTCAGACTCCTGGACATTGTTGACTCCAAACTCCTTCATTTCTTTCCTCTCTAACCACCCTGTGCGTGGGCGGCTGTCCAGTGTCCAACTTTCTGATCATGACGCCCCATCTTCACATTATTTCTCTCATTGCACGTTGACCTCAGATACATTTCCTGACCCTTGGTCACTCTATTTTCTCATATTTTATCAGCACTTTTGTGACTTCTCTTTTTCTCTACATAGTCTAGATCCCATGAGATATGCAGAGGTCTGAACCACTCTTTTACGAGCATCTTTGATTCCTGTATGCTTCTGTCCTTCCATGTGGTAAAATCCCAATCTAGAATCAATGGTATTATTATTCTTTGTCTTCTCTGTTCTTGCACCTAAGTAGCGGAATGTTATGAAAAAGCAGCCATATCGTCATATAGGTGACATGTGGAGGAGTTTGTCGTCTCCCTTCTCAGCTTGTCTCTTAGCACTACTCTTAGCCTTTTGTCTTTTGCTGACTCTTTCCCTTATTTCTGTTAGTGACTTTCAAATATTACCTATTTCTTCAAACCTCATACTCAACCTCTATTCCTTCACTCTCGATAGACAATCAAGAAGATCAAGAAGCCGGGCGTGGTGGCGCCCACTTCTCCCAGTACTAGGGAGGCTGAGACAGGAGGATCGCAGGTTTGAGGACGGCTTCAGCAAGTAGTGAGACTCTCATCAACCAAATGAGACCTTGTTTCAAAATAAAAATAAAATAGGATTAGGGGTAGAGCTTGGAGGTAGAATGCCCCTGGGTTCAATCCCCAGTACCACACACACAAAAAAGGAAGAGAATTAAGCATAATTTCTACCCCTGAATAGAAACTTCCACATTTACCTCAACTGTGACACACACTTTTGGTTGCTTTCCCAACAGCTGTACCCACCCATACTTCCTTGATAACAGAACTCAAATTTAGGTGTCTGGCTGTCATGTTCAGGGAGACCAGGCTCTGGCCCCCCCTAGTGGATGTGTCATAATTAGTCCAGCCCAATCATGACTACTTCATTCCCTTGTCAGTACTTGGTTTAGGCATGTGAAGCCATTCAGGCTATTGAACTGGGGTCTGTTGAAGGACTCTGGGAAAGGTTTTCTCCGTGACACAAGGGAGCCCAAAGAAGAAGTCTTTATCCCTGGTCTTTGGATGTCGATCTGTGTGTAGACTGGAGCTACCTCAGTGATCTTTTGATGGTGACGGGAGTAGCTGATGTATTGAAGATGCCAGTGCAGAAATCATGGAAAGAGCCCATTCCTAGATGACATTGTTAAGCCACTGAATTAGCCAGCCCCTACCTGTAACCATCCTGTTCTCCGACTTCTTGGTATGTAACATAATAAAGTTCCCTGACTGTTTGAGCTTCTTTTGGTTGTATTTTATGTTGCTTGTAAGCAAAAACATTCTGAATGTTATACTAAACCTTTTGTCCAGACTCTGAGGCATTCTCCTCTTTTTAAGATCAATTCCTTCACTTTGCTTGTAATCTTTTTGCTTCCTGACTCTTCTGGGACTTTTATTACATCATTCATCCCACTTCTGTCCTACCTCTTCTACCTTTTCTTCTCTAAGTCTGTCAACTTATTCAAGTTGCCTCCAATGTTAAAAGCGTCCCTTGAATCCACATCTTCTTCCAGTTCTCAATAAAACCTCTCTTCTCGCCATGTAAACTTTTTAGAGTGGGCCTACTTTTTATTTCTTCACATTTCAAGTCACTCAATTTGGCTTCTGGCTCCCCCATTCCATTAACATGGTCAAGTTAAAGTTACCAATGATATGTGTGTGTGTGTGTGTGTGTGTGTGTGGTACTGGGGATTGAACCTAGGAACATCCTACCTCTGAGCTACACTCCTATTTTGTTTTTTTTTATTTTGGAAACAGGGTCTCCAGGGTCTCCTTAAGTTGCTGAGAACCTCACTAAGTTGCTGAGGCTGGCCTCAAACCTGCGATCCTTCTGTCTCAGCCTCCCACGTACTGGATTGACAGGCATGCACCATCACACCCAGCTCTGATTTCTTTACCACCATATTTAATGAGATGCTTAAGATTTTATGTCTCGATGCACCTTGGCTGCATTTGAAGTGAGTTATTGAATATCTTTAGTATTTAAGGGCTTATGCCACAGCTGCACTTTCCCGGTTATCCTCATCTTTGTAGCTCTTCCTTGAGTTTCTTGCAGATGGACATCCACTCTCTTCTTGTCTCTTGCTTTGAACTTCCTCATGGTTCCACCATTGGCTCAACTCTCTTCTCATGCTACCCATTCTCTTCTCATTCTACCCATTCAGTGCATCCATTCATCCATCCATCCATTCACCCATCTATCTATCTATCTATCTATCTATCTATCTATCTATCTATCTATTTATTTATTTATTGTGGTACTGGGGATTGAACCCAAAGGGGCTCTACTTCTGAGATAGGCCTTCAGCCCTTTTTTAGTTTGAAACAGGGTCTCGCTAAGTTCCTAAGGGTCTCTCTAAGTTGCTGAGACTGGCCTTTGAACTTGTGATCCTCCTGTCTTAGCCTCCAAGTACTGGGATTATAGGAGTGTATGTGCCACCATGCCCCGCTGCATATCTACTTTTATGGTTTAAATTGTCCCCACCTTGCTAATTTTGACTTCCAAATCTTGCACATTTTGCCTGCCTTTCAGATCCTTTGGTTGAATGACTTGCTCAAAATTGACACCAGGGTGCCATTCCATCCCCTCAGACTTAAATGGCTAAGCTGGAATCATCCTGTTCCCTACCAAACTGCCTCCCTCCTGTTTCTTCCGCCCCACCATGTACTAATCACTTAAGTAAAACATGTTCAGGGTGGCCCTGAACATTTCCCTTTCTCCCTCTCCTCATGCAATCTACCACCTAATGTGGTTTGTTTTGTTCCCCACACAGCTCTCAGTTCCACTCTTGCCTCTCCATCCCCCAGCCCCTCTTCCGGTTGGGTCCCCATCATCTCTCTCCTAGCTGCACCGATGGCCTCCTGATGGTTCACTCTACCTCCACTTTGACCTTCCCCAATGCCTTTTCCACGGAGCCAGAAGAAGGCTGCATCTTCATAATCAAGTTTGACAATGATATACCCTGGACTGAGTTCTGTCCATGCCTAAGTGAACATGCATTAATATGGCATAAAGCGTTTGCAGGAGCAACCTTTGTCCTCTGCTTTGAATGTTTTGTCTCAGAATTCATGTCTTGAAAACTTAATCCGCAAGTTCATATGTTAATGGAATGTGGAGGTGGGACCTTTGGGAGGTGATCGGGTCTTAAGCGCCCTGTCTTTGGGAATTGATTAATCCCTTCATGGATTAATGGGTCATTGTGGGATGGCTGGCTCCCTCAGGCTTGCTTGCTCTCTGTCTCACCGTGTAATGATCTCTGCCATGCCAGAGTGAGAAAGCCCTCACCAGATGCTAAGCAGATACCGGGACTGCCCAGCCTACAGAACCATGAGTTAAATAAACCTCAGTTCTTTAAAATTACCCAGTCTGTGGCATTCAGTATAACAACCTATACTAGACTAAGACACCATGCTTGCTTCTCCAGGTTTATCTCCTGGCATGCCGCCTCACAATTTATTCTTCCATATCAATGAGTTTCTTTTGCTTCCTCTACATGCCACATTATTTTTCAGCACACACACACACACACACACACACAAACACACACACACACACACCCCTTTGCCTATCTAATTCTTTAAGTTGGATGCCATTTCTTAAAACTATCACAGGACTTCCATTTTTTTTTGTTTTTTTGTTTTTTTTTGCAGTACTGGGGATTGAACCCAGGGGCGTTCTACCTCCGCGCTATGCCCCCGGCCCTATTTTTTATACTTTATTTTGAAACTGGGTCTCACGAAGTTGTGGAGGGCCTCACTAAAGAGAGAGAGAGAGAGAGAGAGAGAGAGAGAGAGAGAGCTGAGGCTGGCCATGAACCCGGATCCTCCAGTCTCCGCCTCCCAAAGTACTGGGATTACAAGTGTGCGCCACCATGCCCGGCACAAGACTTCCATTTGAGAGTCAACTTATTAATGTCTGGGCTGCCAGTTATTATCCCATAGTAGGGATTCCTTAATAGGTGTTGAGCGAATGGATGGATGGGTGAATAAACATATCCTCTAGGGAGTTCAGTCTCGTGGATTTTTCTATAGATTGGGTTCCTCTATAGCTTCAACTCAGAGCTTGGAGTGTGAACTATGAATTGTGCCTATAAGTACTTCTGAAATCTCTTTGCCATTGTTTCTATATTTCCCATCGTATTGTAATTCTCCAATTATTTTGTCACTCTTTTGGTGTGGGTGTATAGGAAGATTTCTCCATGATTCACATACAGGAAATAGTATAAGTGATTTATGATTCTAGAGTTATTTGTATAAGCCAAAATGTGCATAAATAAAATGATATGTTTATTTCCAGGTGGCCACAGTGGATGTTGCTTTCTGACTTTCTTTTCTTTTTTTATTTCCATTTTCCTAAACCTCCTTATTTTCTCATTCTCATTGCCTTAGGCTGGCTTTGAACCTGTGATCCTCCTGTCTCAGCCTCCCAAGTAATGGGATTACAGGTGTGTGCCAACACACCTGGCAAGAAATAATTTTAACTGGGAAAGATAATGTGTGAGGACAAGGACGGCAGGGACACTTGCTAGTAGGTGGCAGACTCTATTCTTCCTCTTGTCATTTGCTGCAGAAATGTGAATCATGACCACATCTTTCCAGATCAGGAAGGGACTCAGAGTCACCCATAGATGCTCGATGTGGCCTTGTCAGAAGGCCTGAGCATGACTATGAGCTGTCCAAATCCTTCCCTACTTTTAGGACATTGAAATGGAAAATCCAAAGAATGGATTGCAGTGGATTCTAGGGCTCTTAGGCCAGGTTTCCTTAGCTGTTTTGTACAAGAGAAAGGAATTAGAAAAATGCTAAGGGAGGCCTCATGAGTGGAGGTCATAGGTAGATACAGGGGACTGTGAACTTTAGGATGCGGCGGCAGGGGATGGAACAGGATGTCTGAGGGGTGTCTATCACCTTCTCCACTTTTTGTCTTTGTCCCAGTCTGCTTGAGAAGTACCAAAAATCTCAGAGGTGCAATATATTTTATCTAAGAAAACATTATTCTGCTTTTGATTTTAGGAATTTATGATCCTGCAAACAGGATAATCTTATTAAAGTGTTTATAAAATATGGATAAGTCATAGATTATAACCCACCACATCCCTCACTTAGGAAGTACATAGATTCTAAAATCAATTAGCAAACTCCCCAGTTCATTTTATGAAGCATTCATAATTTTAATCTCAAGAGTTTAGCCAAGAACTAAAATAAAAGGAAAGTGTAGGCCATTTTCATTTATAGATACAGGGATTCTAAATAAAGTAGCAGACAGATAGTCTTGTTGATAACCAGCTGAAGAAGTCCTAAAAGGGAGAAGGGGAAGGAAAAGGTGAGAAGGGAGACATTAAAGGAAGCTCTGCTCACGTTGTTACCTGGGGGCCCCAGTGGGATAATTAAATCATGAAATGAAAGAGAAGGTGGCTGCAGAATAATATAAAACTGTTATAAAAATAGTAGGTAATAATAGGTAAGATAAATGAAGTTGAAAGCCAAATACTGGCATTCCTTTGCGTCAGCACCCACCACCTTATATAGAGCTGAAAGCCGGATAAACTAGCTAAGTATAAAAGTCAATCAATGCTATTTAAGAGGTGATGTGGTACAGTTTGAGAAACCCAAAGAGCTGGTACTTGGTCCAGCTCAACCACTCATTTGCTGTGGGATCATAGAAAACTCATTTAACTTCTCTGTGAAGTGGTAGGTCTTGACCAGCACTTCTCAAACTTTAATATGCCATCTGCAGTGAGAATGTCTTCCTGTGTTTCCAGGAAAACCACTGCATCCTGAGACATCTGTTCCCTCCTTTCTCCTATGGGCACATGTGGAAAAGCCAGGCTGGTTACAGTTTGGGATGGAGAAGATTCTCAATGGAATATGAAAGGAGCAGCTCACAATAAGCAAAAGCGCTCAGGAGACTCCACTGGGGGCTAAGGATCTATGAGAGTCTTCCCAGCATATGGGGGCTGCAGTACACACCAGATAAATTCTCTCCACTTACCTTTGCACTAAGAACTGGGGAGCTCTATAAATTTCATGTGAAATGTCATGTCTCAGATGTTTGGAAGAGAAGTCAATCTAGGAGCCCAACTGCACTGTATTAGTGGGAGTATTAGTTCCCCAAGTGGCGCTTTGTAAAAGACTTTCTTCCATTCTACTGTTTTCATCCTCCCTCCTTCCCTGGACAAGACCCACGTCCTAGTCAGTTTGGGCAGCTATGACAAAACATCATAGACTGGATGGCTTATAAACAACGGAAGTTTATTTACTTATTTAATCTTTCCTTGTCTTGTTTTGGGGGAACATTTTCCAATGCTTCTCATGCCAACTCAAATGTGAGGTTCTTCTTTGGAACGACACAGGCGCTTTACTGTTCATGAGGCTGCTCCCAAGCTGCAAAAATTCTCTCACCATGTTCTCCCCCTGTATTCTTCTATTCGGTCTTGGCTGCCACAGTCAGACAGAAAGCACAAAGATGCTTTTTGTTTGCATCTGTAGCGAATGCCTTAGCAGCAGACAGTAACTGCTCCAGGTCTGTCAAATAATTTGACAGCATCAGAAATTTATTTCTCACATTCCTGGAGGCTGGGAAGTCCAAGGCCTGGGCATTTGCATCATTGTATTCTGGTGTGCACTCTCTTCCAGGTTGCAGACTGCAGTCTTCTTCTTGCTGTATCCTTACAAGGTGGAAGCTAGGGAGGGGGACCGCTGGGGTCCTTTTTATGAAGATACTCACTTATGAGAACTCCAACTATTCCCCTCCCACAGGCCCTACCTCCTAATACCATCACATTGGGGGTTCATATTTCAATATATTAATTTTGGGGTGATGCAAACATTCAGCTCTTTGCAATCACTTCTTAACTGTACTCTAAACACTGAAAAACTTGCTTGGTTTACAGCTGTAGCCATTTTATCTCCCTTTTTCTTGCAAGAGCAGGGGCCAGAGGAGCTCTATATTCTGTTGTTTCTGGCTGAACAGAAGATGCTGTGATTCTGACGAATGGAACACCTGGGAGGATGCTCCCATGGCTGTCTGTTGTAGATGTTTTGGAGAGGGCCGGCACTGGGCTTGACTGCATAATGAGGAGGAGGACCCCAGGGGATCCTTGCTTGGCCCAGTTCCATCCCACAGCCCACTATGAAAGGTCAAGAATGAGGAACTGAGCCCATGGACATCTGCCTGGAGTAATATTTCCAAATTGGTCTTTCTCCTCTGGAGGTTCAGTTTCAAATTTAATTAGCTAGCTAATGATGGTAAATTATCAAAATTAATTGATGAATGCTAAAGAGCTTTGACAATACAAAACACTATGCATAATTTCTAGGGCAGTTAATGTCTAATGTAACTTTAAGGGCTAATCTATGAAAATATTTTACAGTAATAATAGTAATATTAGTAATATTTTAATGGTTTGGACTGAAGTTTTCTGTTGGTCTGGAATGTTGCCTTAGGGAAGCATCTCATACAGCCTCTAGTTTCCCACTTAGTGGAAAATGTCTCCTTTTGCCAGAGGCATCCCTGGAGGAAGGAGGCCTTGTGAGAGAGCTGTGTGTCTTTACAGTCCAGCAGGTAAAGCTGTAAAGAAGCATTATTATCTAGAAGATGTGTGTCATGGTGGGGGGATATCAAGAGAGTATGGCGTCACAGGAGGGGTCTGGAAGTGACCCAGTGGAGGTGAGACCTCCTGGTCAAGATGAGCAGGAGATGGGGATGGAAGTAAGAAGGCAATCTGGGAAGATAGAGTAGCACATAAAAATTGTGTGTGTGTGTGTGTGTGTGTGTGTGTGTGTGTGTGAGAGAGAGAGAGAGAGAGAGAGAGGAGAGAGAAAGAGAGAGGGAGAGAGAGAAAGAAAGAATCCAGCATATTTGGGGAAATACAAATTTGTAAGTAGTGTTTGGAAGGGTAGCAAGAATGTAATTAAAAGGCTAGGATGCCATTATTTAAAAAAGAAAATTAAAATACATGTATTATATTTCCTCCCTACCAAACTTGATTTAAAGAATGATAATAGGATTTTTATAAAGATATAAACTATAAAAACAAACAGGACAGGAGGAAACGAAATAGCAATAACTAAATTTCCAGAAGCTAGGCGGTAGATGGAAGAGTGGAATTTGATTTAGTAGACTGGAAAAAGTGGCATTCTAATCTTTTTTTGTGTGTATGGTGCTGGGGATTGAAGCCAGGGGCATTCTACCTCCAAGCTATGCCCCAAGCCCTATTTTATTTTTTATTTGGAAACAAGATCTCACTAAGTTGCTGAGAGCCTTGCTAAGTTGCTGAGGCTGTCTTCGAACCTGTGATCCTCCTGTCTCAGCCTCCCAAGTACTGGGATTACAGGTATGTGCCATTATGCCTGACTGTGACATTCTAATCTTAAGTAAGTAGTGGGAAAAATGAAGCTGGAAGTTATTTTGACCAGACATTGTTCCCACAAAATCTCAAGGGTATGGTAATAGAAATCTAAGCAAATAAGCAACATGCAACTACTAAGTCCAGGGAAAACAGAAAGGTGTGCAGGGAAGGAAAAGTCATTGTAGCATATCACATGACTCATTTTAAAACATGTTTACACAGTCATAATAATATAAACATGGGATACATATGCTACCAAAATTCTAAATCACAAGTAGAGTGGAGGGATGGGAAGTATATGTTGGTAACCAGGGTGTATGTGAGGGGGAATAAGCTGTCCTCCTTGTCCACAGTGGAAAATCAATAGGTTAGGTTTAATAATGAGAAATATCAGGAAGTAGTCATATAGTGATGGTCTCTATTGAGATCGGTATTTCGGTCAGCATTCTCCCCACTGTGGTCTAAATACTGGACACACATTCCATATCCAAACCGTAGCAATAGGAAATAATAGGAGAAGAGGTATTATAAAGGAAGGTAATCAGACTTATCATTAAAGTATGGGTTTTGAGATAACTAAGGAACAGCCAAATGGTGATATCTCCTACAAAGTTAGCTCTGTGAATCCAGTGCCAACCAACCTCAATTAGTGTTCTTAGAGAGAATTAAGTCCTACAGGAAATTATTTTCATGACTGTTTTCTCAATTCTCTCCCAGAGGTGATGGCTACTCCCATTCTAGATACCTAGGGGAGAACTTCATTAATTATATGCACTGAATGCCTAGGGATACTGGGGCCTGGGTGCCCTTGCAGAAACGAACTGAGAAGGGCTGCTCAGTGGGGTGGGAAATTGAAATTTAGAGTCATCATCAGGGGAGCAGATGAAACTGGAAGACAAAGGACAGCCACTAGGGGACACCAACAGGTTAGGGATGAGCAGGGCAAGGGAAACTGTCAGGAGACTGAAGAGCAACTAGAATAGTAATTTCAAAACAGGGGGAGATATGGCATCTAGACACTGTAGAAGAAGAGATTTTGAAGGAGAAGGTGCACGGACGTGATAAAAGCTGCAGAGAAGTTATGTGAAACAAGAACTATAAGAGGGGCATTGGTTTTACCTATGAGTTTTACCTGTAAGGAAGTTGTTAGTGACCTTAGTTGAAGCAGAGTAGGTTGCAAGTTTCATTGGGGTATGTGGTATTTGGAAGCCAGGCTGCAGTGCACTTGGAGTGCAGGAATCAGTCAGCTGAAACCAGAGACTTCTTGATGCCCATGTCTCCAGCCCATGCCACAACTCCTGTCATGGTCCAAGTCACATACATCTAGGAGGGAACTGTGTTTTTACCCAGGAGACACTTAGGCACACAACATTGGTTTTCTATAATGACTTTTTGAGAACATTTTTAGGGATTCATGGACCTTGGCCAATCTTATTATTGCATTCTTTATTTTTATGCTTTTTTTTTTAAAAATGTGAAATGTTAAATGGGATGAAGAGCTGAAACTGATCAGGGGAAGAGTGTGTTGAATTACCCTACCCTTCAAGTAATTTCTCAGCATGAGCTGAGAACTTTTCACCCAGGAAAGTAAGAACTTCCCTGTAACATGGATAGGTGGTATTGATCTGTCACTGGAACCTCTAGTGGTCCTACACTTCTGCTCCACATTTTCTATCTATTATTCAAATATTTACCAGTATCCTAAGAGTTTCAGAGATAAAAGTATGGAGCAGATATGGATCATACTTCCAAGAAGCTATAAATGATTTGGGTTTAGAATGTCCCTCTAGCCCTCATGGGAACAAGGTAGCAATGTTGGAAGTGTCTTAGTTGCTAAGGAGGGGTCCCTGGGGGTGTGGCAGGGGGATTCTATGGTTCCTCTTTCCCCAGCTCTCTCTTGCTTCTGGCCTCCATGATGTAAGAGCAGAGCCTTGTGCTCTACCTCTGTCTGCTTCTCGCCACATGGCTTGAGCTCTGCAGACCTAACCCAACATGGACTGAACCCTGAAATCTCCAAAAACTGTGAGCAAATAAATCTACCTTCCTCTAAGTTGTGTGATCAATTTTTTTAGATCACAGCAGTGAGAATATTGACAGAGAGAGAAGCTTACAGCAAGGGATGGTCTGTGTGCCTAAACAGCACTGGTATAAACTAAAAAGGGTTAGGAAGCATGCCTGTGTGGACGACCTTCCAAATCAGCCATACTCAGGAGGGCTAAGGTGGAGTGGGGTCTCCTAGGAAGTGTGTTGATTATTCTGCCCGTTGTCTGACCTGAATGTGACTTCACTCTTTCCAGACCAGTGTGGTTTTAAACTCTCAGCCTATAGATCTGCTTTCAGAAAGAATAGTGGGGTTTTATGTGCAATGAGAGGGGAAAGAGGAAGAGCCATCTGAAACATGTGTTTGGCATCTGTGGCAGTGTTCCCTCCCTAATGGACAAGGGAAAAAATATTTTTCCTACTCTCTCTTCTCATATTCAATACAACACAGCACCTCTGATCATCAAAATGCCCCCCACACAACCAAGCAATTCTGCAGTGGATTCTCCAGTGGACAGAAGTTAGGTGTCCTATAACTCAATTCAATTCTGACAATATCTACCTGGAGATGGCATCAGAGGCACAGGTTAAGGGCTCAGTCCCACAGAACCACTCCCCACTTCAAATTCCAATTGAAAGCCCCGGGTTCTGACCAACTGGCTATAAATCAGAGTTTCCATGACCTCCGGCTTGGATTTAATTAATTTGCTAGAGTGGTCCATAGAAATCAGAAAAAAGTAAACCATTTACTTACATTTATTGATTATAAAGGATATTTCAGTGGATACAGATGAACAGCCAGATGGAAGCGATGCATAGGAGAAGGGAGCTCTTCTGCTCTCACCGGGCATGCCACCCTCCGGGAACCTCCCTGTACTCAGCTACCTGGAAACTCTCTGAACCTTGTCCTTTAGGTTTTTGATGAGTCTTCATTATATAGACATGATTGATCACATCATGGTGACCAACTCAATCTTTAGCCCTTCTCCCCACCCCAGAGGTTAGGGTATGGGGCTGAAAGTCCCAACCCTCTCTAATCATTCCTTGGTCCTTCCAGTGACCAACCTCCTTATAGAAGCTATTTAAGAGTCCCCAGGCACCAGGTATCTCATTAGCATCAAAAAATACTCTTATCATTCCAGAGATTACAAAAGTTTTAGGAGCTATATGTCAGGACACAGCCCAAAGGCTAAATGTATATCTTACAAGATCACATTTCCTATAAATGAATTAAGACTTGGGTGTATGGGTGAGATGATACTTCTGACTTGCTGGGTATGCAAAAGGTGCATCAAAATTTAAACAATAACCTTATCCCTCATAACTGGAAGGTCCAGGTCTTACTCATCTGTGGTTGTGAAATTAGATCAGAGCCAGGGGTGGTGATGCACGCCTGTAATCCCAATACTTGGAAGGCTGAGACAGGAGGATCACAGATTTGTGGCCAGCCTCAGCAATTTAGTGAGACCCAACCAACCAACCAACCAACCAACCAAACAAACAAACAAACACCCAGAAATTAAATCAGATTTACTGTTATGCCCCAAATATCACTGTGCAGAGCCCAACCATCCTTCACAGGCAGAAGTTCCTTTGCTTCTAGGAGTTTCTCTCCTCAAATATTTCTGGGCACTCTCTTACAGATATTGTTTGTGCATCTCAAATGTTCCCTTGGCCTCCTGGAGTTGCTCTAGAGGGGGTCAGCATTTCTCACAGTTGGGCTCAGGGCCTTTGACAGACAGGGTCTGTGGCCAGTCTGAACACTGTGTATTCCTCCAGCTGGCCCTGGCTCTGGCAGGCTTCTCTCTGAGGCAGCTGGGAAATGTCTGCCTCTTCTGGCCAGTTCTTTCTGGAGTGTGCTGCACAGCAGAGACACTGGACTTCAGCAACACAGTCTCTCCTTGGCCCTAGGCCCTGTTGTACATAGTGGATGGCTCCCTGGGACAGGTCGGGTTTGGTCAGGTGATGTCAGGCTCCACATTACACTCTGGAAACTGAGGTCCTCTGAATCCCAGGCTCATATTACCACCAAGCTCTAAGATTTTATTTGTTGTTGGGCTCTGGACACACCAGCACTGTTACTAGGCAGCTACTACAGCACTTCCTAGGAATCCCCAGCTGAGGCCTCCCATGTATGGCTGATTTGGATAGAACACCCTCCACAAGAAGCATGTTCCCTAACCCTTAGATATTTCCTGGCAGCCACAAAGTTCCCTGAACATGCTGGGGCAATCCCAAGAACTTACTGAGGAAATGTTGCCTAACTTTACACTACCACCCATGTGTGGGGGTGGGCTGGCGGTTAGGATAGAAGGTGCATTTTAATTTATTTACATGTGAAGATGAATAGAATTTTCTTTAAAAATGCAAATGTGTACAGTGATGCCCAGAAGGGCTGCTTGGGGCAGGGAGTGGTGAAGTAGATATACAGAACGAAAACAAACAAAAAATACAGGAGGTTTACATTGGAACTTTTAGATCTGAAACATTGTCAGAAATGGCAGCTTTGTAGGTTTGAGCAAGCCTGGCTTGTTAAAAAACATGCTATTATAGTTTGCTAGGGAGCCTCAGCAATGTGCAGATTTATTTCCGAAGCTTTTCATATTGCTGCAAGATGTATTAGAAGAGAAAGAATGTGTCTTATGGTTTGGATATAGAAAGCCCCCTGAAGAGATCATGTATGGATGTTCAGAGATGATATAAGTGAATCATGAGGGTTTCGATCTCATCAGTAGATGAATCTGTTGTAATGGATTTATTGGGTGGTAACCTAGGCAGGTAGAGTGTGGCTAGAGAGGGCGAGTCACCGGGAGTGTGGCTTTGCGGAGTATAGATATGTCACTGAACCCCCTTCACTAGTCTCTCTGCTCCAGCCTCTGTGCTGTGAGATCAGAGCCCTTGCACTCTTCTTTTTCTGTTTCTGTCACCATGCTCTGAGCTCTGCAGGCTTCATTGGCCTAACGTGGACTGAACCCTCTGAAATGTCCAGAACTATGAGAAAATAAATCTTGCTTCCTCTAAGTTGTGGTCATCGGGTATTTTGAGTCATAGCAGTGAGAATGCGGGCTGAAACAATGTGTGTGCTGTAGGGGATAGAAGAACAAAGTCTATCTTAATATGAATAAGGAAGTTAGGGATGAGAAGTGTTTGGGTGAGGAGGGCATGTGTCACTATTTTTGGCTGCCTACCCAGTCCTCTCCCCATTTCATCTTTGAGACATTGTCTGTTTTGGCAGGATGCAAAGTTGTTTTCTCTCTGTAGAAGCTAGATGCTCATCATTTTATCCCTCCACATTTCTAGACCATAGGCATATGACTAATGATTCATGAATCAGGACCACCCAGGGTGGATTTTAACTTGGAAGGCAGGAATCTAAAAAAGCCAGGGCTGTACTGAAGCTGTCTTGGTAAGGCTAAAGGTGTCAGTGTTAGCCAGACCCGCTTGGGCCTGATTCTGATCCTCTGGAAGGCTCCATGAGCACCTCAGTATCCTTTAATAATTCCCTTTCTGCCTCATCTACTCAGCTTACAACTAAGAACCTTGACTCCAGCACAAAGCCAACGAAACAAACCATCAAAACAATGTAGATTACAACATGCTTGGAAAGGGGGGAGTGGAGGGGAAAAGGACATCTGTAATCTATCACTTTAACATATTGGCACAGTCCCACAGTATTTCCACAGAACACTAGGTGTCACGTGGACAGATAAAAAAGCTCCATTATCAAATGATTTTGGAGCTTTGGAAAACATTCTGATAGAAAAGTAGCTTTCTTTACTACATAACTTCTCTAAATCCTCAGTATGTTAATGCACTTGAAAGGAGTCAAGAAAGGGGTAAACAATTATATCCTCCCCCCTCCCTGGGACATTTCAAGGATATTAAGGAACACGCTCTACACAATGCTGCCTTTTGCTCTGCTCTGCGCATCCAAGTCATCTGCATGATGGTGGGCACCGGGCACCTGCAGTCTTGAGCCTTGTTTTCTTCTACTGTGGTATCATGGAGACGTTAAATGAAAGGCTGCTGGGAAAAAGCTTCTCTCCTTTTGTCTGTGGGGTCTCTAAGTGTTAACCTGAAATTATGCGCAAGCTGGCGAGAAGGTAGGAACCCCTAACCTGAGCTAGCAGACCATGTCTTGTACTTAGTCTCTGCTCATGCATATTCTGATAGACACATTGTCAGCACTTGGAATTAGGGCCAAGACCTCCGGATCCTGAAATAAACTTAATTTATTTGGGTATTTCCAACTCACTAAAAAGCATATTCAACTTCCCACCCACTTCCCAAGCTTAAGGTGAGACCTCTCCTGGTGATTTGACACAGACCATAAAGGAAGAAAGAAAATCTGTTCTTCTTCAAAGGCAGAAACTCAGACAGGACCAAGGGTTGAAGGGCTTGTCATGCAAATGGACCCAAAGTGGCCCTGGTGCTCCCAATTATGCTTGGTATGGAAAGGGCAGAGGTTTAAGGAGATTTTACTCAGAGGAAAGAAAAATAACAGATCATCTGTGGAGCACTGGCTGTTAAAGGAAAAATAAAGCCTTTCCACTCTATTATTTTTTGTTTCACCTGCTGAGTTGGCCCCAGGAAATAAGAAATTCACTGATAGCCATATCCCAACTGTACTACACCCCTCTGCCAGTTAGAACATGGTACTGAGGGGGGCACAGATATCAATCTCCATGTGATATTTATAGTTATAAGTGTATTATATTCAATGAGGACAGGGAATTGTTGGTTTTTTTAACTACTACTATATCCTCAGGATGTAGAATAGTTACACTATGAATATTTGCTGAATTGATGGAACTTGTCTCCTTAGAAAAGGACTGATTTGGCTGGGGTTCACAGATGGAGGTTGAACTTCTTATTTACACTAGCCTGAAATTTCTGCTTTGGTATATTTTATATATATATATATATATATATATATATATATATATACATATATGTATATACATCACACACTATATATGTATATATGTGCTTAACTAGTATGCACAAGGCCCTGGTTCAATCCCCAGCACATATATATATAGTATATATGTGGTATGTGTGTATATGCATATACACGTGTGCATGCAAAAAGACAATTACCATCATATTTCTTTATGTTCCCTTTGAAAAATCAAGCCACAGACCTCTGCTTTGTTCTGTTTAGTAGGAATTCACTCTGATTTCTCTCTCCTTTCTGTAGACCTGCATATTCAGAAAATGCACAACACCATTTCTGGTCATATAAAGGCTAGGTACTTAGAACAATCTTCCTACCATAACAATGAAAGATCTAGTTAATGCATATTTTAAAGAAGTCTTTTTTTTTTTTTGCGGTACTGGGGATTGAACGCAGAGGTGTTCTACCTCTGTGCTACGCCCCCGGCCCTATTTTTTTTATACTTTATTTTGAAACCGGGTCTCACGAAGTTGTGGAGGGCCTCACTTAAGTAGAGAGAGAGAGAGAGAGAGACAGGGAGAGACAGAGAGACAGGTTGAGAGAGACAGAGCGAGCTGAGGCTGGCCGCGAACCCGGATCCTCCGGTCTCCACCTCCCAAAGTACTGGGATTACAAGCGTGCGCCACCACGCCCGGCTTAAAGAAGTCTTAAAAACATTGAAGAACTGGTAAAATATAGCAGCAAGGATTTGTCAGTCCAACATCTAAGGGAAGACAGGAACTAAGAGAAGAAAGCAAAGTTCTGAAACTTTTTTTAGTCTCAGGGCTATCGCCTAAACTGATAAACTTGATCCTTGATTTTCATATCTATCTATTTATCATCTATCTATCATCAATCTATCTATCTATCTATCTATCTATCTGTCTGTCTGTCTGTCTGTCTATCTATCTATCTATCTATCATCATCATCTATCTGTTTATCTTATATGTTTTAGGATAATCGCCCTATATATGTGAAAAAGAGAAACACATACACTCACACACTCACGGCCAAGGATGTGGCTCAGTGGTAGAGTGCTTAACTAGTGTGCACAAGGCCCTGGTTCAGTTCCCAGCTTTGCAAACACACACACACACACACACACACACACACACACACACACACACAAAACGCAAAGTCCAGTACCTGTTCCCAAATTCTAAGCCCCAGTGGATCATGCTCCAAGTGTAAATGTGACCCAGAACTAAGCCTGGCTTTATTCCTTCTACACATGGGCAATTTCAGGGCAAGTTGTTTAAGCACAAGGCAAAACAGGAATTAAAAAAAAACAATCATTAGAATATTATTCCAACCTTCATGTAGACATATTAGTCAAATTCAGGTTGTCTGGTGGTCCAAAAAATGTCAATTCAGGTTTTAAATTATCCCCAGAATGGGGATAATGCTCCAAACATCTGGTCAAAGTAAGCTCCAATCCTCTCTGAAGAAATCGACTTTCACCCAAGGCCTTGAAGAATTCTTACAAGGAAATAAAAAAGGAGTAGCTAATAATTAAAAATTGCTAAACCTATAGTCAGAAGAAACAGATCTGCACAGCCTTTGGCTACTGTACTTATTAAATTCATAATCCAAAATAAACATGATTATCATATTTAAAGAAATAAAGTACAAGCTTGAAATATCTGTAGGGGACATAAAATTATGAGGCTTCAAGCATATTTGAAGAAGAATCAAATTTATCTTCTAGGAATGATAACTATAATAATAAGGTTTAAAAACCCAACAGATAGGTTTAACATCAGATTAGATAGAGGTGAAGAGAGAATGAGTGATCTGGAAGGTAGGTCAAATAAAGTGTCCAGAATGTAATATAGGGACATAAAACAATAGAAAACAAAGACTTATTCAGAGACATGGAATAGAATGTGAAAATCTA
The DNA here is from genome assembly GCA_004027185.1 of Glis glis. Lineage (NCBI taxonomy): Eukaryota > Metazoa > Chordata > Mammalia > Rodentia > Gliridae > Glis > Glis glis. Next base: position 34,812 of record PVJS01000087.1, read on the forward strand.
GCAAACATTTCATTGGAATTCAGCAGAGGTAAGAATGGGGTTCAGAACACGTTTGAAGAGATAATAGCTGACATTTTTTGATAATTGTTAAAGACTAAATCTACATATTCAAAAATCTCCATAAATCCCAAGAAAAATAAAAATGCATGCATATCTAGGTACATTGTAATGAAATGTTAGGACATCAACCACAAAGAAAAATGTTAAAGGCAACCAGAGGGAGGAAAAAGACAGATTTCCTTTAAAGAAGTAACATTCAGACAGAAAGTAGGTTTTCGTTTTAACAGAAACAGTAGAATCCTGGAATCGAAGTTTAATGTTCTGAGAAAAAAAAGAACTACTAACCTAGAATTCTGCACCAAGGCAAAATATATTTCAAGAATAAGAACAAAGTAAAAACACCTTCAAAAAACCAAAAACAGAGAGTTGGTTGTCAAGAAAACCCTCTCTCAAGCAAATGCTAAGGGATGACCTTCAAGCAAAAAGAATGTGACCGGTTGGAAGGGTTATAACTGCAGAAAGGAGAGTGGGAAAAGTACATACATGGGTAAACAAAGTATTCATGGACTACATAAAATGATACAAATAATATCTTTGTGTTTTCCTCTTAAAAACAAGTTAAAAGTAAACTACTTTAATTAAAATAGCATGTGAGTCTGGAGGCGAATAGATATATTGAAGTTTATGAAGCTAGTGTATTGTCCAGAAAAAGAACAAAGTATTCTTTAAATTTAGACTTTGATGAATTAGTAGATATGCTACAATTTCTGTGGTAGCCTGAGAGAATAGGAGTAAAGAATAGGAAGAATAGGAAGTAGAGTATCATTTCCAAATTAGTAGAAGAGAAAAATGAGAGGATGAAAAATCTTCAGTTCAAAATATAAGAGAAAAAGAAACAGAGCAAGTGGAACTAAAAGAAAGCACAAAATAAAATGGAGGAATAAATGTACAAACACAGTAATTTCATTAAGTGCAGAAAGGAAAACTGAAATTATACAAAGGACACATAAAATTCAACAATAAAAATACAATTAAAAAAACGGGCAAAAGATCTGAACAGACATCCCACCAAAGAAGATAGATGGCGAATAAGCATATGAAAAGATGCTCAGCATCATGTGTTATTAGGGGATTGCAAATTAAAACAACAGTGAAATACCACCAAATACCCTTGGGATGGCCAAAAACAAAAAAATAAAACAAAGCAAAACAAAAACAAAAAACAAAACAAACAATAAAAACCAACAATGTTCTTGTTCAGAGGAACAAGAACGCTCATTCCTTGTTAGTGGGAATATAAAATGGCTTAGCCACTTTGGGAGAATTTGGCAGTTTCTTATGAAGATAAACACAGTCTTACCATATCATCCAGCAGTCACATTACTACGTGTTTACCCAGTTGAGCTGAAAACTTATGTGCACACAAAAAAACTTTACATGAATGTTTGTGACAGTGATCTTCATAAATATTCCATACTAGAAACAGCCATGATGTCTTTTGATAGTTGAGTGGATAAACAAACAGGTGCATCCATGCAATGGGGTATTAATCAATGTTAAAAAGAAATGAGATATCTAGCCATAATAAGATGTGGAAGCACCTTAAGTAGATATTGCTAAATGAAATAAGCCAGTCTTTGAAATTCTAGAAAAGGCAAAACTATAAAGACAGTAAAAAGATAAGTGGTTGCAAGCCATTAGGGGAAGGGAGTAAGGGATGAGTAGATAAAGCATAGGGGACTTTTTCAGGCTGTAAATCTATTCTATATGATACTATAATGATGGATATATGACCTTATGCTTTTGTCAAAACCAATAGACCTTTATAATGGATCTCAATGCATGCAAATTAAGGAAAATAATTTATGGGTCTTGGGGATCCCAAGAAAGAATGTAAACTATGACAATAGAATCTAACTATATCACAAATGTATTTTAAAAGGCTTCATTGAAGGGGGTGAAAGAAAAGGGGCAGACCCAAGTAGCTTTGGAAATGAATGACCTCTGTGAGACTAAAGACAAAAATAACGAAACATAAACTCTGTACCTTGGTTAATAAAATTGCTTTCCATGGAGGTTTAGGCTAAGAATTCTGATACTACTATGCACGTGTATTGGAACTGAAAAATTCAATAAATGGATGGCAGATGGTAGGAGCCAGTTTTCTCACTGTTGGAGTTAGAATTTGCAGATGAGCATGGAAAGGACGCTGGAAAGATCCACATGATAATAGATTAGAGTTGGAGACATTAGTAGGAACTCATGTCGAGCCTAATAGAGATAAAAATAGCTACATATGGCTTAACATATACACATATATTTCTTTGCTCTGTCAGGAAAAGAGCCCCAAAAAAGTGACACCCCAGAATCAATGACACTTGGTGTCCATATCTTGGTTTGTAATACCATTATCCAATTACAGAAGGCAGGCTCTTTGAAGAAATGGCTGATTCTAAGACTGAGGTGTGAAACATACAAAATGAGCCTGGGACATCTTGTCCTGCTAGGTAGTGTCTAAAGTGTGCAAAACAAGTGTGTGAGTGTTCAAAACTAAATACAAAGAAATACAAAATTCCACAATGATGTAGGTAGATCAAATGGGTGTAGGGAGCCTACTGAAGGATCTCCCAATGTTCAAAGGCAGAGCAATTTGAGCAAGAAAGTGAAAAAGTAGTATTGGTTTATAACCCTAATATAAAACAAATACCCTTGAGTCTGTAAACATGGAAATAAATTATTTATTGAATGAATAAATAAATGGAAGATGAGATAATTTTTTATGCAGGAAAATTCCAAATAATTTATGTAGAAACTTTGCCCTCAAGGAGGTGAGACATAACTCTCCCCTGCTTAAGTGTAGTCTGCACCTGGTGACTTCCTTCCAAAGAATATAGTATGATGGGGAAAAGAGTAACTTAATAGAGGAAAAAATTTGATAAATACTATCACAGCCAAATGAGTAAGGTCCACAACAGTAGTCATCTCAATAGTGCATTAGCTAATGTTTTCATCACTGTGACTCAAATACCTGACAGGAACAACTTAGAGGAGGAAAGCCTTATTTGGTTCATGTTTCAGACCTTCAGACCATGGTTGGCTGGCTTCAAGTCAGAAACATCATGGTGACAGGGTGTGGGGGAGGAAAGATTTTCAGCCCATAATAACTGAGAAGAAGAGGGGGGGGAGGAAGGGACCAGGGACAGATAGAGTCCCCAAGGCCATGCCACCAATGACCTACCTCCTCCACCTATGCCCTAGCTGTCTACAGTTAAAACCCAGCAATTCTATTTGAATGATTAATACATGAGTAGATTTGTGCACTGATGAGGTTAAAGCCCTGGTTCAATTATGTCATCTCTGAACATTTCTGCATTGCTACACACTCCATATCTAAACCATACTGATAGTATGTACCCTTGATGTGGTGTAAGGAAAATGGGACCTTGTTTCTGTGGTATTCCACCCCAAATCAAACTTCCAGGCTAATCACAAGAAAAACACCAGACAAATCCCAGTTGAGAGACATTCTATAAAATACCTGACCTGTACTCCTCAAAACTGTCAAGATTATCAAAAACAAGGAAAATCTGAGAAATCACTGTGGTCAAGAGGAGCCCAAAGAGACATTATGACTAAACGTACTGTGGTTTCCTGGAAGAGATCCTGTTGCAGAAAAAGGATATTAGGTAAAAACTAAGGAAATCTGAGTTTAGTTAATATGCACCTATGTTTATGCATTAATTATTACAAATGTAATATATTCATGTAAGATGTTACTAGTAGAGGCAACTGGGTGTGGGATATATGGGAGCTCTCTGTATTATCTTTGCAACTTCATTAAATCTAAAACTTCTAAAAATAGTGTGCTAATAAAAAAGGAATAAGTATTTCAGATAAGAGAAAAAAGATGATCTGTTAAAATAGAAAATCCAATGATATTCTATCTATAAAAGAAACATCCAAAATATAAGGATATAAAAAGGATGAAAGAAAAAAAAATTTTAAAAAGACATACCAGGCAAAATCGAAGCAAAAGGAAGCTCTTGCAGTTATTTTAAGATCAGAAAAGCCAAAAGCCTGACTAGAGATAAAGAGGTTTCACTTCATAAGAGTTCACACACTGAAAGAAATTATTTAAAATTATTATTATTATTATTAAAATTATTTTAAATTATTATTTAAAAGTGTACTGTAATTCCAGTACATGGGAGGCTGAGACAGGAGGATCACAGATTTGAGACCAGTCTCAGAAACTTAGCAAGACCCTGTTTCAAAATAAAAAATAAAATAGGGCTGGGGGGGTATAGTTTGGAGGTAGAATGCCTCTGTATTAGGTCCCCAGTTCCCCTCCCCCCAAGTTATGTGATTGTTAATAACAGCGCTTCTAAATATTCAAGCAAAAAACTTATAGAACTTCAGGAAAAAATAGACATATCCATAATGATAGTGGGCCATTTGAATATCACTCTCTCAGTAACTTTTGAACAAGCAGATAAAATCATCGATTGGAATATAGACTATTTGAACAACATGATGGAAAACTTGACTTAATAGACATCTATCATTGTCTCGACCAGTGTAGCATATGCAGTTTTTTGAAATAAACAGAAGATTTAGCCAAATTGATTATATTCTGAGCTATAATGCAAGCCTAAACAAAATTTAAAAGGCTGAAAAATACAGATGGAGCCTTCTGCATGCAATTCAATTAAGCTAGAAATCAATGATAAATTGATAACTGAAAGAGTTATCATTTAGTTAGAATTAAAAAAACACTTCTAAATAATCCTTGGTTCAAGGAAGAAATGCTTATGGAAATTAGAAAATATTTTTAACTGAATGGTAAAAAATACTACAAATAAAAATGTATGAGATGAAGCTAAAGCAGCAGTTGGAAAGAATTTTATAGCTAAAATGCCAATGTAAGTAAAAAGAAAGGTTAATCAAATTTAACAACATAAAAAAGGATAGTAACATCATGGTGAAGTTGATTTTATCTCAAGAATACAAGATTTTAATGCAGAAAATTTAATTTATTTCAGTATTGCTAGATGAATGGAGGGAAATTACATAATAATCTCAATAGATGCAGAAAAATGTTATTCACTTATTATAAACTTTTAGTAGCTTGGGAGTAGAAAGAAATTATTTAGTATAACAAGGATTATCTTTAAAAATGGGGCTGGGGTGTAGAGAAGGCATCATCATAATGGTGAAACTTGGAAAGCTCTCTCTCTCAGGTAAAGAGCGAGATAAGAAGATAAGAATGGCATCTCTCAACATTGCCCTAGATATTTTGGTCAATGAAATAAAGCAGGAAAAAATAAAAAAAGATAGAAGGTTTAGCAGGGCGCGGAGGTGCATGCCTACAATCCCAGTACTTGGGAGACTGAAATTGGAAAATCGCAGGTTCAAGGCCAGCATGTGATAACTTTGTGAAATCCTGTTTCAAAATAGAATTTTTTAAAAAGGGGGCTGGGGGTAGAGCTCAGTGGTAGAATGTCCTGGGGTCCAATCCCTATTATTACTACTACTACTACTACCACTAGTACTACTGCTACTACACACACACACACACACACACACACACAAAGATTTAGAACAAAAGAATCAATGCTTTAATATTAAAAAAATATGATTTTTGTATGTAGAGAATTCTGTAGCATCCTAGGAATAAATGATTAGAATTAATAAGTTTAGTAACATTGCTAAATAGAGAATATAGAAAGCTCAATTATATTTCTAGATATCAGCAATAGATAGTTAGAAAATAAAATTTTTGCAAAGGTAATAATTTACAAGATTGTGTGAGGTGCTTCTCATGGGTATTTCATATTCCCATATTTCTTGGTGGATGTGCAGGCAAGTCCTGATAACCCTTCATGGGCTATATCTTAGGGTAGTTTTGGCAGTGAAAAATCTTGAAGGATGAGACAATGTCTACCTCTGGGAAAAAGGACAAGTCCTCTTATTGCTTACAATAGAAAAATGAGTTTCCCAAGGTTGGTGTTCTTCAGGTGTAATGCAAACCCACTGCGGATAGTAGCCACCTGGGCCCGCGATGGGACTCAAGGTGAGACAAACCAATGCACATGCTACTTGTTGTGCCTCGAGTGATAGAGTTCTCATCTCTGTAGGAGTCTCCTGTCTTCTGCCAAAATTCATAAAGCAATAGGCTAACTTATTAGCCTGTAAGTAGTGTAAAATCAAATCTCAGATCCAAAACATATCTGGTGGTAAATCTAATAAAAGATAGGTAAAATCTAAAAGAGAATTGCAGTCCTTCATTGGGAGACATAAAAGAAGACATAATAAATTGAGAAACAATCTGTGTTCATCGATTGGAGGCCCCAGTATTGTGAAGAGGCCTACCCTTCCAAACTGATATGTAGATTTAATGCAATTCTAATAAAAATTGCAATAGTTTCCTCTTTTTGTTGGTAGAACTTGACAAGCTGATTAGAAAATTTATTTAGAAGTGTAAAGAGTTAAGAATAGCCAAACTCTCTTGAAGAAAAAGACCAAGGTGTGTGTGTGTGGGGGGGGTTTCTTGACATAAGGATATCAAGAATTATTTTAAAACTATAACAATTGAGATGCTGTGGCATTGGGGCTGGGATTGACAAAACGACCCACATTAGAAATGTGGCATTGTAGAGCAGTGGGCAAGGTGAGACTTTCAAATCAATTATAATGGGACCATGTGTATGGAAAGGAATGAAAAATTATCTATTCTTCCCATCCTATCTTGTGTTGTACTGTAGATAATTGCCATTTTGGAGGTCAAAAACAGTCAAATATAGGCAAGTTCTTGTAATTCTCCTAAAAAAAATTCTAGGTAGATTAAAAACCTAAATCTGGAAGGCAAAACCGTGAAGCTTCTGAAGACAAGATGGGAGAATATATTCCTGTCTCAGGATTTGAAGACAAGACCAACAACTACCCATCAAGGAAAAGATCATTGATAAGTTAAGCTGCACTAAAACGAAGAATTTGTGTGTGTGTGTGTGTGTGTGTGTGTGTGTGTGTGTGTGTATGTTAGACTACAAGAATTTATTTGTGTGCAGTTCTACCTCTGAGCTACACCCTCAGCCCTATTTTATTTTCTATTTTGGAACAGAGTCTTGCTTTGTTAGCATGCACTGGCCTCAGACCTGCAATCTTCCTGTCTTAGTCTCCCAAGTACTGGGATTACAGGTTTGCACCACTGCACCCGGCTGCAAGAAATTCCTTTAAAGATATCATAAAGAAGGTGGAAAGACGAGCAAAAAGTACAGTAAGATATTTGAAATGCACATAACTGACAAATACTTCCTATGTAGGATATGTAAAAACAACTCCTAAAACCAACGAGCAAGTGACAAGCGACCCCATAGAAAAAAATGGCTTAATGAGTTATGCATACCTTCCAAATTTGACATGTTTTATTATACAATATCAAAAAATATCACATTTCTTGACATCACCACTGAGCTCATCAGGAAAGTTCGTAAGTAAGAAGGAGCTGTCAAGCTTCCTGAGGCAGACAGAAGTTTCCAACATTCTCATTTTCTCTTGAGAGCTCAAGTTTTTTCACCGGTTACAGATACTCTTGATTGTTTTCCTTGAAGTGACAGGCTCACCCGGTTCATTATTGAGGAAACATCTGCAAATACCCCGTCTAAAAACCCGTAGTTTGTTTGTCGGTTGTGCTTTCAAGTAAAACTGGCATTTTTGTGAAAACAGCCCTTACAGCTGGCGACTCAGTGGCACGAGCTCTTCTCGAGACAATCGTGCTGGGGTGCGCTGCGGAAATGTTTAGGCATTCCTTCCACTCGGTCACACAGACTTATAGGAAGAGATGCACTCAGGGTCAAGATGGAATAGAACTAATCATTTTTACTTTTTTTTTTTTTGGTCAGGGACATGCTGAAGGGCACCTAACATTTCTCTATTTCTTTTACTGTGAGCAAAGAATATAATTTATTATAAATACAGTTTGTTGTCATTGCCTTGATTTATGCTAAGGCCCCTGCAGTTTGGGCCACCATCTGTGTAAATGTCAGTGCAATGAAATATTATCTTCATATTATTATAAAAATAGTTTAGATTTGGGGGATTTCCTGAAAAGTTGCATGGACCCCTCCGGATCTGTGGATCCCCGTTTGACAACTTTGCTCCGTTAGGGTGATTTCCCCAGTGTCCACATCAAGGCAGTAGTGAAAACACCCGAAAGCCAGCTGTGGCTTAGCTTCCATTTCTACCACAGGCTCTCTCAGAACCATTCTAGCTCATCTGGCAACCCGGACGTTTTGATGGGGCGACATGATGGAGCTTTGGGGACAGAGCCTATTTGAGTGCACAAGTGACTTTGAGGGTGGATGTGGTGAGGTTAGAGATGGAAAGAAGGTATGTCCAACTTTTCTTAATTTTTTTAGACCAGGTTAAAATATTCCTGGTCTACATATCATAAATGTGCTTACCATATTGTATAGGTTAAGATGCCTTTAGTATAGTTAAATCATACTAAATGTGGCCTCAGGATCCCCTGTAGTTTGAGTCCTTACATAACAAAGTGCAGCCTAACTCAGTAAATAAGGGAACAGAACGCCTTGACTTAGGAGTGTACTTTTGTAATGGTTTCAAGTCAGCCAATCACAGCATTGAATCTCAGTCATTCACAGGTGGCCAACAATCAGACCATATTCAAACAAAGCACAGGCCTGCAACCAAGCAAGCTCTTCCTGAAACGCCCTTCTGTTGTTTGTCTGCAAATGCTGCTGCTCAAATTCCAAGCAGAGCTCTCAGAATCTCTGCTGGTTCTGAGGGCCGCCTGATCTACAGATCATTCTTTGTTTTAATTAAACTCTGCTAAACTTAATGTGTCTAAAGTTTTCCTTGAATGATATCAAATAACAGAAAACTCAACTGAAACCCGCTTTAACAACAACAACAACAAAAGGGGGATGCATTCATAAATCCAGGTCAGATTTGATCCAGCAACTTAACAATGTAATCAGAACCCAGTTTCTTTCAGTGTCTCTGTTCAGCCTCACGTGGTGTCAACTTCTTCGGAACCTATTCCCCCTCCCCCATGGAGGGAAAATGGTTGCACTGGTTCTAAGGGTTTCATCCATACACCACAAAATTCAGGAGTTAGAGTTTCAGTTCTTGAAGCCAACAAAAAAGCATGTGCAGTAATATTCTTGGATTGAACTGGAACATGTGTTCACGGCTGAACCAGTAACTGTGGGACAGAATGGGATGGTGCTGATTGGCTTAGCCCTGAACAGCTGTGTCCTTCCCCTGGAGTGTGTTTGTCAAGGAGGTATAATTTTGCCTCCAGAGTCCTTTTTGGAGAAGGGACTTGTGCTACTGACATCTAGCAGGTAGGAGCCAGGGATGATGCCAAATATCCCATAAGGCTACCATGCACAGGACGCCCAACTTCCCCCACCTGCCCTCCTCCAATCTAAGAGGCCACTGGCTCAGAATGTCAACAGTGCCGAGACAGAATCACTGCCCCAGAGAAAGGTGTGGATATCCAAACGAAACTAGGACATTTAGCAAGAAAAAAGGGAACGGTTGTCGGGGAGGCGAGTATTAAGTCTTAGACGAACGTGTGTTTTTCCACTTTTGGCCCACTGGAAACCCTGCCCTAGGAAAAATTAAGTGTCTTTCTTTTGGCCTCATTTCCCATTCAGGAAATCAAGAACATGTTTTTCTTTTTATTAGGAAAATGAAGAGATTCAAATGCTGTTGATTGCCTCTGAATACTCTACTTTAAAAATTGAATAAGAGCTGGGCATGGTGGTGCACACTGGTAATCCCAGTACTTGGGAGGTTGAGACAGGAGGATCACAGGTTTGCAGCCAGCCTCAGCAACTTAGCAAGGCCCTCTGCAACTTAGTGAGACCCTGTTTTAAAATAAAAAATAAATAAAATAGGGCTGGGTATAGCTCAGAGGTAGAATGCCCCTGGGTTCAATCCCCAGTACCACACACAAAAAAAATGTGATAGTATCTGAAGTGAAAAATTAAAAATATCCCATCTTAGGTAGACACCAAGGTATTATGATTTCCTTGAATTAGTAGGTAGTCTGTGACTTCCTGGCTTCCAGTTCCCTGGTGGATATGTGGCCAACCTAAATATACACTTCCAAAGCCTTCCAAACAGTTTTCTCAAACTATGGGACACTGTGAAATGGAATACCTAAAACATTTGCAGAGGTCCACGTGACTGCTCCTCAGACAAAGAAGAGGAAACTCAGACTGTTGAAAATCTCTTCTGAATCCATTCCAACCTCTAGACACACGTGTATCATCTCTCCCATGTTGATGTGACTTTTTAGGGAAAGAAGACACAGAGACTCTAAGATGCCTTTTCCTTTTGTAGTCTTACATCTTTCTGGTTCCCTTTGAACATCAACCTCCACCCCCATATTCCTCTAGGAGTTTCACCTACTGTTCGTGTTCAGGTTTCCACGCCACCACTGGTTTTCTAAGCACCAGTCCTGCCTTGGCAAGATCACTGAGGAGTGTCTCAGCTTACCTCTACTCTGAGTAACTTTCAACTCACTTGATCGCTCCCTCTTCCTTGAATCTTCACTTGGTTATCAGGACAGAACACTGTCCTGGGTTTTCCTCTCCTTCCAGTGCCTTCTCCTTTTCATGTTCCCTTTTCCCCCAACCTCTTACAGTTGGAGTGCCCCAACTTTTAATTGTGATCTTCTGGGCTACGCTGAAGAAAATAGCTCAAAAATATAGTTAAAGAAACAAGTGAATAAGAATGGCACAGTAAGAAAATTAAGTGAGATTAGCCAGTCACAGAATGTGAAGGGCCATATGTTTTCTCTCATATGTGGAAACTAGGGAGTAATCAGAATACAAGAGGGACTTTAAGTAATGGAGGAGAAAGCCCAGGGAAGCTATGGAGGGGGTCTAGCAGAGGGTGGTGGTGGTGGGGAGGGAGAATTAATGAAGCAAACACTTCCATTTTCATTATGTACATATGTGAAATTATCAATGCCAATCTCAGTATCATGTATGGGGAAGGGGAGGGAGCCGGGGGAAGCTCCCCAAGTGCTGTGTACATGTATGTCCCTATTACTCTGAACTACATTATGATGTGAGACTACAATACACCAATAAAGTATATTAAAAAATAAATATCTATTTAACACAGAAGTTAGTAATGGAGGAATAGAGGAACAAAAAAGATATGAGACACATTGAAAATAACAAAATGGCATAGGTAAATCCTACCTGGTTAGTAATTACATTAAATATAAGGGTTTAAATTCGAAAGGTGGAAATTGGTGGAATGCTTAAAAACATGCAACTATGCTGACTGTGAGAGGCACATTTTAGGTTCACAGATAAAAACTAGATGGAAAATAAAAGGATGACCAAAGCTTTACCATGCAGAGTAATCAAAAGCGAGCTAAAGTGTCTATATTATTAGACAAAATAGACTTTAAGATAAGCATTAAAGACAAGAACTTAGGACTAGAGACAAAATATTTTATAATGACGTAAGAGTCAATCTATCAAGAAAATAGAACAACTGAAAACATATTCATTTAATAACAGACCAAAATACATGAAGCAAAAGCTAACAGAATTAAAGGGAGAAATAGACAATATAACAATTCTTGTAGAATTAAGTATTCTACTTTTAATAATGGATAGAACAACCAGAAAGAAGATCAAAAAGAAATTAGAAGACTTGGAAACATTATAAAAAAACTAGGTCTAATGGACATTTATAGAACATTCCACCCCAAACTGGCAGACTACTCATTTATCTTGAGTTCATATGAAACATTCTCCAGTATAGACCATATATTAGGCCATGAAACAAGTCTTAAGAAATTTAAAAGAATTTAAGTAATAAAAAATATATTATCCATCTACAGTGTAAACCAAGAACAGAAGGAAATTTGGGAGACTTGCAAATGGGAATTAACACACTCCTACATAATAAATAGTTTAAAAAGTAATCATGAGCCGGGCGTGGTGACCCATGCCTGTAATCCCAGTACTTGGGAGGCTGAGACAGGAGGATCACAGGTTCCAGGACAGTCTCAGCAAATAGTGAGACTCTTCTCAACCTAGCAAGACCCTGTTTCCAAATAAAAATAAAATAAGAATGGAGGTGTAGCTCGAAGGTAGAATGCCCCTGGGTTCAATCCCCAGTACCACACACACAAAAAATGTAATCACGAGGGAGATTAGAAAATACTTTAATTTGAGTGAAAATAAAAACAGAACTTATGAGATGCAGCTAAAGCAGTGGTTAGAGGGAAATTTATAGCTGTAAGAAACAAGGGACTGTGGGGTCCCTCGTTCAAAAATTTCAAGACAGCTGAGCATTAAAGCAAGCACAAGGCCTTTCTAAGCATGAGGCCCTTTTTGACATATATGTCATGAATACATGAAGCTGGCCTAGTATGTGATCCCCGGATATCTTCAGCTTGGGCATTGCCTTTGAATTTTAGTTCTATATGTGCAGCTGCCACTCTCGCTCTTGCTTGGATATCTCAAAGTATCTGTAGCTGATGTTCACAAGAAAGTTCTTGCTTTCATATTTCACCTTGTGTCTCCTCCTTTGCTGGTGGCCGCCACCCATCCAGGCATGCCACCCAGAATCCTGTATGTTATCCTGTGATCTCATTGTGCCTCAACTACATGTTTGAGCGCTATTTGCCCCCAATCACCTCCTGAGTCTATCTATATCCCCACTAAAGCCACCAGAGTCCAAGCTACCTTCATTTTTCAACTGAACCACTCGTGACTTTTCACCAGTATCTTGTGCATCCCATGTACACAACATCCGAAGCCAACACTTTCAAATGCAATTATGGTCAACCCATGCTCCTGCTCAGGATCCTCCTGTGGCTTCCCACCACTCTGAAAATTCTCATGTGGCTTTCAGGGCCCTGTCTGAGTAGGTCTCGCCCTCCTTCTCAGCTCCATCTGTGTTCTCAACCCCAGCTCTCCATGCTCCGACCGCACTGACTTTCCACCCGTTCCCTGTACAGTACTCATAGACGGGAGTGTTCATTGCACCTTGGTTGATTGAGTGAATAAATGACCAAATGAATGAGTGAACGGGGAGGGAATGAATTGAAGGACATGGCCTTCCTTTCTGCCAAGATGGGGCTCTGTGTGGCAGGTGCTCTGTGTGAGGAGGCGCTCTCTTGCTTTCGGTGTGTGTGAATACTGGGGAGAACTGTAGCAGAGAGGCTCCAGCACCCCTGTGCAACCTGACCCCACCTGGATGGGAACAACAGACTCAGTGAACCACAAATCCGTCTGCACCATCTGGGTGCAAGGAGGGGGTCAGTGTAGATGTGAAAGTTTCTGTTCCTTTTCTTTTTATAGGTCAGTGCTTGGGGAAGGTGAGTGTCACCAAAGGTGGCTTTGAATGCTGTGACCCTTTATGGCACCAGGCAGAATCAGGGCTGGGGCTGGAGTGTGACACGCGGTTCTCCTGATCCCAGGCCACTGTCGCAGTGGGCACAGCACAGGAGAGGAGTTGGGTGGGGTGGGGATGGAGCAGGGCAGGGGCTTCTGTCAGTGGGAAGCTTGGGGTCCTTCCACGGAGCAACGCTAGGCATTCTTTCCTAGGTGGAACTTCTGTACAAGGTTCGAGGGCCAGGCTGGGTTGGCACACGTGGGCATCCAGAACAATTGTCTTTGAAAATGAATACTCTTTAAACATTTGTTTCACATTTATGTAGAAGTAGGGCTAGGATGCTAGCCCTGTGCAGGGGAACGTGGCCATGTGGCCGATGGCAGTGCTCAGCTTCTCTGTCCCTTATGCAGTTTAGCACTGGCCCCAGACATCCCTTCAACACAACAGAAACCCTCAGCTCTTTGGGGGCCAGGGAGAAGCCCCGCTCTAGAAGTTATCCCCTACGCTGCTGGAGCATGCCCCTTGAAGGGCGTATGCTGGAACCTACCAGACCTTTCCATCCCAGGAGTGTATTGAGGGAGTTTTGATAAGTTCAGGTGTGCATATCTGTAGTGGCTCATATCACCCTGGCCCCTTCCTGCTCTTGGGGAGATTACAGCTAAGTCTTGAGAGCAAGATGATGCTCTTAACTTAGCCCGGGACATTCTCTTCTAGCAACAAGTTGCTTTAGGCAACCAGGGTGGTGAAATCCCAGGCCATCACACTCCTGCCGAGGTATCTGAGATTCAGGCAGGTTTTCAACATCTTTGAACTTCTACCAAGGTACCATGTTTCTGGCCATACGAATGCCTGCTGGAAAGCATTTCTGCATATTTTAAAGTTTGCCACTCACAGCAGTCTATAAAATAGGGAGGTAGTTATTCTTGTTCCCATTTTACAGATAAGGACTTCCAGAGTCAAATGGCCCTACCCTAGGGCAGGCGACCCTTAAGTGGCAGTGGTGGTTTGAGCGCGGAGATCGTCTGACCTCAAGTCCAGAGTTCTTTCTTCTTCTCCTCAGTGTTTCAAGGTATGCTCTTCTTAAATATTTTTGGAATTGATCCTAGCACAATTAAAGTCGTTGACTGAGTCTCTTTCATGGGCATAAGATGCGATCGATTCAATTCAGTTTATATCAATTCTATACCGAGTCCGTACAGGGTTCTGGGCTAAATATTGGGAATAGAAGCAAAAACCCCAGGCTCTGCCCTCAGAGAGCTCACAGATGAGAAAAACTGTCTTCTCATCGATGTCTTCTCAATCCCTGCCCAAGCCCCTCCGGCCTTTTGGATAGCAAATAAGCCCCTCGGCTCGGCCAATTGAGGGTCCCGCCTCTTCAGAGTGGCTTGGTCTTAGAAAAGAAATGTCTGGTACTGGGTTACAGCGGATCCTAATAGGAATGAGCTACTTCAGAGACTCTTGAATGGGAAGAAGACCCTGTCGTGGAAAAGATGATGATGGAGAAGGGAATGTCTCCCCTAGCAGCGAGATGTGACCCCCCAATTTTCCTCCTTTGCTGTGAGCTGTGTGTCTGTGCACACCCTGCAGGAAGAGGCCTCCTCAGCTTCTCCTGAGAGAATGAACCAGACCCGTCCGGCTGGCCAAGAGAAGCAGATGGCCATCGACCGAGCCCGTCCTGCTCGCATGCCCACAGTCTCTGATCCCAGATGACCTGACAGTAGCACGACATTACACAGATCTACTATGGTGGCTATGTTTTTCCCAAAGGCATGGCTGGATCAGCAGGAAAAAAAAAATCAATATTGCAAATTTCGTGAAACAGCTGAAAGTATAATGTGTCTTCCCTGCCCCCGCCCTTTCTGTGCGCTTGTTGGGGAGGGTGAGTTGGGGAACAGGCTCCGGGTGGGTGAGTCCCTGCCTCATGCTGAGGTTGCAGGAGCTTTCTTTCCTGGGCAACAATTCGGTTTTCCCCTTTCTATTCTTGTGACACAGTGAACAGCTTTTCTAGGCTGGAGGTCTAGTTAATGTTTTGTTTTTCGTAGGATCGTGGCGCTCTCTCTAAGAGGCTGTGACTTTGCGATCCACATTCTCCCAGGGAGCATGGGCTGGGACACTGGTCTCCCTTCCTCAGATGACCAGAATCCTGGACCTGGGCCTCATTCTTAGGTAGAGTTTGGGGATTTAAAAAAAAATCTTCCTTTCCTTCTGTCTTAGTGCCTAACTTAACCTTGATTTCTTTCTTCTGAAGAAACCTTTAGGACAGAGGAGGTGGTGAGGTATTTGGGGATCTCGAACAATCAATACCATTTATTATTGTCCTTCAGGTGAAGCAACAGAGTCAAAGGTCTAATTTACAAGTGACTCTTGATTTAGAACCTAATTGATTCCTGGAGAGCCACAAAAAATTGAACCACTCTAAGTCAAACTCTCATTTTCTGTAAGCACCACCTTATAGATTTGATTCCCTACCTTGGAATCTAATCTTATACCATAAAAATACCCAATGTAATAATTCCAAAAAGAAAAGAAAAGAAAACAAATAAAACACATATATTTTTCAAACACTTATTAACTGTACGAAAAGAAATTTAATAATAAAAAATTACAACACTGTTCCATTGGGGAAAATTCTCATGTGTTTTGGATGGAAATAGACTCATGAAAACTTCTTAAAAATGTTGCTTTCATGAAGTCTAGAATGAAGTGATCTTCTCTCTGTGATCAACCTCCCTATGACAGTGGCTTTCACGTGACAGTGATTTTATCCCCATTGGACATTTGACAATGTCTGGAGACAGTTCTGGTTGTTACAACTTGGTGTGTGCATGGGGGGGATCCACCTGGAATTTAGCCAGGGATGCTGCTGAGGATTCCACAGTGCATGGGACAGCTCCCCACCCAGTAAAGAAGTATTTCAGCCGGGCGTGGTGGCGCATGCCTGTAATCCCAGTACTCAGGAGGTCGAGACAGGAGGATCGCAGGCTCCTGGCCAGCCTTAGCAAAATTAGCAAGGTCCTCTGCAATTTAGTGCAACTCTGTTTCAAAATAAAAAATAAAAAGGGTTGGGGGTGTGGCTCAGAGGTAGAATGCCCCTGGGATCAATTTCTAATACCAATAATAAATAAACAAATAAATAAATAAAATGCATTTAATACTACTATATTGAAACCCTGCTCTATAGCAAGCATGGGCATTTCAAACTGAGTCAAAACAGAAAGAGCAGGGGTTGCAAACTAAACTAACATGAGTATCTCTACAAGTCTTTAGATGGCACACAGTAGGGCTTCTGGAGGGACAGGAGGGCAGGTAGCCCCACCTTGACTTCTCGAAGGCCCCCTTGTCCTTCCTGGTCAAGAATAGCCTTTAATAGTAACCCAGGTTGACATTGTTCTGGGCTATCTCAGTGTCCTCTGGTTATAAATACAAGTTTTGGTTATTACTCTGTGAGTATTATTTATGGGAAAAAAGTCATAAAAAGCGAGCCCGTGGGTCACAAATCAAGCCTGGTATTGCCTCCATACTGACATAACGTACACGTTGCCGCACAGCTCTGTTTTTCTTGGGTCTTTAAATTTCCTGTACAGCTAGCATATTGAATTTTCATAAGTGCTACCGTGTCTCTTGTAATTTATCCTTGCTTCCCAGAAACCTCTAAAGAGCTTATTGTTCATCATGAAGAGTAGACCGAACGCTTTCACACGCACTATGAATGAAGGCTTAGCGATAATCTCTGATGGTAATAATTTTTATTTGAAACATTAAAGGGCATCAAATCTAAAAGTGCCAGCACCTTTTAGGATGTTCTCCTTCTCCCTGGAGGATTCTATAGTCATCAGTCCATTGCGAAGATCGTGTTAGCTTTTGGATTCAAGAAGTTCTTTAATTGCCACTTTTCTTAGTGTTTGAAATATGTCCGAGTTTAAAAAAAATTCAATATTGAAATGACAACACTCATCCTAATTAACTGAGTTCCTTCACTGCCTATCTCCTTCCAATTCCTTGCGAACACATAAACATATGTTTGGAATTTTACTCTCTTCTATTTTAAAACCTTCAAAGCAAGGGGCCTTACTCACATATGTGTGGAATATCTAGATTGGAGAGTAGGGAGTTTGGTAAACTGAGCGGAATACGGAAAAGGCACAAAGAGAATAATGTCTGGCCCGTGGGCCATAGTTTGCTGAATCCTTCTCCTGGAGTGTGATTTCCCCATCAGCAGGAGTGTCTGTGAGAAAGAATGATTCCCGCTTCGTTCGCTACCTTAGGACTGTCCCGTGATGGTTAAGAGTATGTGTCAACCTGACTGCACTATGAGGCATCCAGATTAAGCATTATTTCCCTGCATGTGTCTGTGAGGGTATTACTGGACCAGACTGGAGTTTGAATTGGTCAGCCTTATTAAAGGAGATTGCCTTCCCTAATGTGAGTCCGATGGGGGACGGGAATAGAGCAAAAAAATGAAGGAGGAATTTTCCTCTTATTTCTTCTTGGCTGCCTATTGAGCTGGGGCATTGCATTTCTCCTGCCCTTGGACTGGGACGTGCAGCAGCATCTCCCCTGGGTCTCAGGCCTTCAGACGTGGACTGAAGGACACCACCTGCTGTCCTGAGTCCCCAGGCTGCAGATGGCAGGTGATGGGACTTCTCGGTTTCCACAATCATGTGAGCCAGTTCCTCTTTCTATTTGTGTATCTATGCATGTATGCATGCATGTATGTATGCATCTATCTATCTATCTATCTATCATCTATCTATCTATCATCTATCTACTGTCATCTTCTATTGGTTCTCTGGAGAACTCTAATAAAAACCAGTACCAAACAAAGTCCCTGGAACCTAATATGGATTTAGTAAGTGTATGGTGAGGGAATAAATAAAAGAATATCTTTTCATGAAAAGACAGAGAGAGCGCGTGCACAAATCTCTTCAAGGTTGGTGGGAAAGGTCTGGTTGTTTTTACCCAGTCAGCCTGGGTGTGCTGCTCATTGAATGCGGATGGCGAGATGGACAAAGAGGAACAAGAGACATTGATGTGTGGGTTTACGAGTCCAGTGCACACTCTTTTTATAATTCCTTGAGAGCCTGGGCAATGGCGCATATTGTATGTGTCACATGAGAGGAAAGATATAGGCCCAGAGGGGCCTCATTTTGTGGTGATGTCCTACTGCTGCCCGGCAAGGCAGCCACTGTGGAAGCGCAGGTCCCCAGGGCCACTGGGGGCATGATGGGAGAGAAGAGGCTACCAGGCAAGTGCACTGATTACTAATGCTGCTAACATTTCTATCGCTTAATAATCCCCTTTTAATTTTACCCACGGCAGTTCTTCGTTCCCACAACACAGCGATAATTAAATCTGTGTTCAAATGGTTGTAAATGCACCCAGAGGTCTTAAGCAATGGGTGAATTATACTCATTTAAGTTAGAACATAATGCAAGCATTCAGCTATCTCAAATAAAGAGTCGTTGCTGAAGTTCCTGTAAGTTCTGCTGGATCCTTTTAGATTCCACTTCTGTTTTCCAGATCACACCCAAGACAAGATCCAGGTGGCGGCTTTGTCTTAGTATCATATCAGTCCCTCCTCGGGGACCTTTAATCCTGAGAGTGGCTTAAGGGGACCAGGAAGCGTGGCTGTTTTTAAAGAGCTCTCCTTGTCTAACATTACAGAAATCTGTTTTTTTTTAGGAAATGAGGAAAGAAAGAGGAAATGGGCACAGGAAGGGCTGTGTCCCCTCTCCGTTCTTGTAGGGCACCTCCAGTGGGAGGTTGTCATGGGATTTGGTCCCTGTGTCTCATGTGGCCCCAGAGCTGTGAAGGAGGAGGAATGAGTCTTTTTTTTTTCCAGAGCTTCTTTACAGGGCCATTTCTCCATTTTAACAGGGAACCCGGAGAACGCTCTTTCTTCGCCCTGTGACTTCGGGTGCTCGGCCTGTGGGGAGCCCTGTGGTCACACTTCCTAGCAGGGCCTTGGGGGGCGAGCAACAGGAACACTAAGCCACTGGGCCCCACTGCTGCAGGTATGCTGGCTGTACCCTTTTGACCTTTCCCCCTGGGATCATTTCCATTGCCAGAATGGCCAGGTCGACCACCCCCAGGTGAGATCCTAAACCCGCTCTCCGCTCCGGCAGGGAAAAGGGCTCTTCTGGATCTAGGACACTGAGACCAAGCTGCTCCTCAGTTATCACGATACTTCCTGACTCTTGCATCGCGATACTGATCTGCTGGTCAGTTGCCCTGAGACTTCCTGACTCTTGTATCGCAATACTTCAGGCTTGTGGCATAGAACTGGAGGGAATCTCCCTTCCTTACCCTCTTGGGGCTGTGCCTTGGCTAGGCTCTTACCTAATGTGACCTGGAGGTTGGAGTTGATCTTATACTGTGCACAGGGAGGGAGAGAAAGAGAAACCCCTTTCTCAGGGGACCAAGCCCAAGAGGAGGTGGTCAGGAGCGCCGTCTTCAGAGTGGCTCATGGAGAATGAGCTGGCGTGAGGGGCCTGGCAATGCAGGGTGCTCAGGGACCCAGGCGAGGCAGGCTCAGCAAGCTGGGTCCCTCAGATATTCTCAGCCAGTACCCGTAGATGGCACTAGAGATTTGGAGATCTGGCTGCCACTGGGCACTCCAAGGTTGGGGAGAGAAGGCTGGGGGAGGCTGACTGTAAGTTACTGCCTTTGTGGCTGATCAAGGGCTGATCAGAAACCATTGAAAAGATGGTCTGGGTGATAATGGAGAAGCAGAGGCTACCAACCACCAGTGGCCTTTCTGATGGTAAAAGTCAACCAAGGGTGAGATAAAAGTTGGTAGGAAATAGAAAAGTGGGGTAAGAAAAGAGAGGAAGAAGAGCAGGTGGGAAGGATGAGGAGGGGGGACAGCAAGGCCATAATGCCGGAACAGGAACAGGAGAGCAGGGCCCTTAGGAATGACAGCCATTGACCCAAAAGAGTGTCGCACAGGAGACATTTTGGCAGAAGTGGGCTGGTAAATGCTGAGGACAGGAGAACCAGAGAAACAAAAGGCAGGCCAGTCATTAAGAAAGAAAGACGCACCTCCATGATTCCCCAGAGGACTCAGAAGAGCACAGACTTCATACCTTCAGGATCTTTTATTAACGTATAGAAAATGTGTTTAAAAAAGGAACTATACAGAGGCTAAAAGCAACCAGGACTAAAAATACTAGTTAACAATGGTTAACAAGCAGAGATTCCAGTCTTTGAGCTACAACGCCATGAAAAGATGGAGCAGGTCGATTTTCCCTCTCCCTTCCTCTGTGTGTTGTGATTTTAGTTTGTTAAAGTGTGCATTGCCTGAAGAGTGTATACTCCATTTTCTTTTTCTTTTTTCTTCCTTCCTTCCAGTCTTTCTTTTAAGTAGGTGCTTTTTCAAGTACATTGTAGCTACAAAGTCGGTCTTTTGTTATTTTTTTTTTTTTACCTGAAAAGGCTGTTAACGGTTAAAATGACAAACTCAAATTTGGAGGGATCGAAGGACTTGGTGTTTATGAGTTTTCAGAGCGACGATCTAGCGGTGCTCAGGGTGAGTTCAGCTGCCCGGAGCCCCGGGAAATGAGCCCCTCTCAAAGTCACCATGACTTGCGCAGGACACCTGGGAATTCCTGTGGGCCTGGAGGGTATTTGAGTCAAAATACGTGTGTGTGTGTGTGTGTGTGTGTGTGTGTGTGTGTGTGTGTGTGTGTATGTGAGAGAGAGAGAGAGAGAGAGAGAGAGAGAGAATGATGTGCAGAAGGAGCCTGTCTGCTCACCATAGACTCATACATGTTCTGACCCTTGAGCCTGTGAGCCCCTAGTAGGCTCGAAGCCCCAGAGGAGTATGGGTGGGGATGGGTTGGTGCAGGAGTTCCTCTGAGTTGGCTGCCATTTTTGCAGGATCCATGTTGTCGCTGCATCTAAGGTGTGGTTGTCACTACTGGAAAGGTGCCACAGAAAGCAGTTCTTTCTTGGGGAGATCCATTCTTTTTAATGTGAACATCATTCGGTCAAGGGAAAGGGGTTCATGCCTAGAGTTCTGGCCTGCCAGCTGAAACCACCAAGTCACCAAGCACTGATTTTTTTTCTGTTTCCCCAAGTGGCAAAGCCAGCTGAGATCGTAGCCAAGTGTTCTCTGAGGCTCCCCATCTGCTGCGGATGCAGGTAAGGCAGGTAAGGACTAGGTGGAAGAAACCAGGGCATACATAAAATCAATTTCTCTCCTGCCTTCATCTAGCCTTATTCCTCAAAAATGTGCCCCCACACGCCGGGCGTGGCGGCACACACTTGTAATCCCAGTACTTGGGAGGCTGAGACCGGAGGATCCGGGTTCACGGCCAGCCTCAGCTACTTAGTGAGGCCCTCTGCAACTTAGTGAGACCCTGTTTCAAAATAAAGAATAAAAAGTAGGGCTGGGGTGTAGCTCAGAGGTAGAATGCCCCTGGGCTCAATCCCCAGTACTGCAAAAATAAAAAGTGCTCCCAAAAGGCCCCTGTAGTGTTTGTATCCCTGGGAGTCTGGGAGGGGCCGGTCCAAATCTATCTGCAACCTGCTGCTCTTAGCCTAAAAATTCATAAGATTTCTGTACTTTTTACTATTCGTATGAATATTTCATAATACAACCCTTTCTTCCCACAATCTAGAGTAAAACGGATGCTCCAGGAACACACGCCATGTTTGTTCTGTGGTTTCTCCCTCCTAGTCCCGTCTACACTGTCTGTTCCCATCTGAGAAGGATGACTCTGGGACGTCCCCCTCTTCCTGTGTCGGGAGGGTAAGAGGCTGCTGTGTTCCCCAAAGAAGAGGGGCGGGAGATTGTTTGTGGTCTTTATCTCCTCCTCCAAACCTGCTGCGGACCCTCTTCCCACACCCCACCCCGATTTAAAACGAAAGCAAAGGAAAGAGCTGCCGGGCTGTTTCTTACTCCTGACGGCGTGGTTGAGGGTCCCCTGGAGGATGTGGCAAAGGCAATTCAGGACTCCCCTTTTTCCTGAATCTTGAGAGAGGCAAGGACATCAGAAGTCCCTTCGTGAGAACACTAGCAAAAGCCAAAGTAGTGTCCGCTTGGTTAAATACACAGAAAAGGCAGCAGCTCATGGAGCAGGACAATCAGGGCTTTCCCATTAGAGGAAGTGGTTCAGAGGATGGCCCTCCTCAGTAGCAGTGTGGCTTGGGACATGTTACTTAACCTCTCTGTGCCTTTATTCCCTCTTCTGTCGAACGCTTACGCCTGACTCAGGGTTGTGGTGAGGACTTAATAAAGTGATTTATGTAAAGGCCTTAGCACAGTATCTGGTAAATAATAGGTGTACGATAAATGCTATTTTACTCAGTCTTCATTGGAGGAGATGCAAATTTAAAACCCCATGCCCCGCCTGATCTCAGCTCTGTCTCTCATTGGCCCTGTGAACTTGGGCAGGCTGCCGAACCTGTCTTGGCCTCGGTTTACTTGAGTACGAAACGAGAGGACCCGGTTAGATGACCTGCAAGTTCCCTCTGGCTCTGAAGGGAGCTCGGTCTTTGCCTAGAAGGCAGGGTGGAGCATGGCAGCGCTCAATGGCAAGATGTTAAGAGCAACACTGGGGTTCCCCAGGTACTGCTAAAACTGCAGTGGGATTAAAAACAGTCCT
Organism: Glis glis; assembly: GCA_004027185.1. NCBI lineage: Eukaryota > Metazoa > Chordata > Mammalia > Rodentia > Gliridae > Glis > Glis glis. The sequence continues at coordinate 57,818 of PVJS01000087.1, forward strand.
TGTCAGTGCATTGGTCTGCAGGCCATGCATCTGGACCCAAACCTCTCTTGTAGCCTAGGTGGTCCAGGTGACCCAGTGGTGTGCTTACTTCTCAGATTGAAATACCTGCACTTACTCACCTGCGTTCATGGTGCCAGGAGCCAGTTCTAGTACCTGGGAGAGCCAGCTGCATCTAAAGGGTTAAATATTCCTGAACTGGGCATTTAGCATTAGCCCAGCCTGGCAGCCCAGACAACAGGGAGCTGTTTTATTAAGTTAATCGAGGGGCCAACTTTGCCTGAGGAACAAGAGCTGTATTATTTGGATGCTCTGCAATCGCTTTATTAAATGTGGGGAAGGAGGGAGGATTTCCTATTTGGAGGAAACCGCGACACTGTCCAAAGACTGCGTGAGGGTTGCCAGGGACATTGGGACAGGAAGTGCTGCAGGTGCAGTGAGGTCATGTTGTGGGCAAGGACTGACCTTGAAACATAAGTCAAGACAAGACGAGTCAGGCGTGGAGGTGGAGCAGGGAGAGCCAGGCCGGGCAGCATCGCATGCGCAAGCACAGGGCGCCTCCCTGCTTCTGGCTTTCTGAGCAGCGAGGCCTCGGGTGCCCTGGTTTTGCTGAAGGTGGAGTGGGCCGCTGAGAGGAGCTCTGGCTGCAGACAGGAGGACAGGCTTGGGGGTACCTGCGCCCACACCTTTATCAGGGCTGCGCACGCCTGGCCTCTGTGTCTTCATTGTGGCGCCGTCTGTCCAAGTCTTGCTTTGAATCTGCAGTGATCCCTCAGTTTCTTTAATTCTTATTTTTTTCTTCTTCTTAGCCATTTCTCAGAGCTTGAAGAATATAGACCTGGCTTAAGCCAATCCAGTATGGATACAGTTATAATGAACCAGAACCATTGTTTTTTTTTTTTTTCCCAGTTTGACCTGAATTCACACCAACATATCTTCTTCAAGTATACTAGAGTTGTTTCCCGTCCTTGCTTTTGAAGGTTTTCATTTGGTCTGTGAGTTCTCGTTTGGCCTGATAATGTCAAAACGCCCCGGTATTATTGAGGGGACTTTATCACACGTGGGGGCTGGGTTGTGGGAGAAGTGAACTTTGGGTAAGCTGTTGGCCAAAGAGCTTCAGATATGGTCCAAGGAGCCCGCAGTACAGCTAGAGGGGGCTATAGGCACAGCCCGGAAACCAGCCCCCTGACCCACCCTTCCCCAAAGGATAGCGCCTCCCCGCCATCCTTACCTGGATGAAAATGGGCACCCTGGGAGCTTGGCGGGGGGAGGGTATGCAGCTCCTGGCATCCAGATGAGAGGTGGGGCCCTAACCCTCAGGAGTTCACCCTGGGCCTCTGAGGTCCCCAAAACCCTTCTTATAGTCTTGGTAAGTTTGAAGCAAATGAAAACTAATGATTCCACCTCCTGTGGGATTATCGAATTGAACTGAGTTTGAATCTTTCCTTATTAAAGTTTTAAGAGTGGAAAGTGAGATGCAAATAGAGGAGCAGTGACCCCACCCACCCACACACACCCTTTCCCCTGCTTTGGAGAGGAAGGAACAGAACTGAGGGATTAGATTGAAGTTTGGTGATAAGAAAGCAAGTAATAAAAAAGCACATATCCTAAGGGGCCCCACCTTTCCTGAGATTCTAGTTGGAGTTAAAAAAGAAAGAAAAAAGAAAGAAAGAACTGTCCAAGCCCCAGGAACATTTGCAAATCCAGGTCACTAATGGGTCTTTTTCAAGGCCCTCAGCTTGATGCGTCCAATGTTCTCACAGGTTCGTGTTTCTTTTTCCAGAGAAAAGGACTAAGAGGAGCATGAGCCCTCTCTCAACTGGTGCTTTAAAAAGGGCTTTTGAAAAGATTCCCTCTGGCCTTTTGTCCCTCAATCTATAGCTGTGTTCTGGAACTAGATTTTAAAAGTCACAGTGTGCTCAGGGTTGTTTGGCTTGGCATTGAGCTCATGGGCAACCTTGGTTCTTTACCTTTCTCTTTGAAATAACAGCCTTCAATCTGCAGGGAGCTGGCTGGTTTCCAGGCAGAGGAAGCAAGGTGTTAGGGCCCCCTGCTTTGTGAGTGGTGGAATTGGGGAGTTGGCAGGTGAGGGGTGGGATGCATTTACATATTTGTGGAAGTTTGCTCTGCATTTCCTGGCTGCCATTTTGTGGTTGGCGTTCTTTTACAAGCCAGTCTTCTGTGTAGACCAGTCATGGGAACTGGTTTGCTATGAGTTCTAGAAACCAGGAGAACCTTGCTGTTCTCAACCCCCATGATAGTTCACACCGGGTGTCAGGCGGCGGCTGGGTGTTGTGAGCGCCACCTTGTGGTCAACCATAGCAAGTCCCCCTACATCAAGTTAAATCGGGTCTAAAGACCTGCACTTTTCCAAAGGCTTGTCATCCCCGACCCCCATCTTCATGTGTGACCCCTTCACCTTCCAGAAGTACCCCTGAAAGGTGTCAGTTTAATGCCAGTTGGAAACAGTACTGGGAAATGCAAAAAGGAGAAACTGGCTGGGTCTTGGCTCTAGGCAGAGTCTACTGCAGTCACAGGTAGTTGTTTTTGTTGTCGCTGTTGTTTTCTGGATTTTGGTGTCATTATACATTCGGATGTGTCTGCAGTTTGATCGCCTTCTGGGCGGGGTCCACTTCCATGCCTTCTGATTCCCATTCGGAAACTTCAGGGTCTGGAGGGTGGTTGCTTTCTGAGCCCTGCTTCCTGCATCCTTCTCTGGGAGAATTGCAAGTGCTTGGAGGGAAAGGATAAGAAGGAATCATTGAGGGCCAGGTGTGGGGGTGCACGCTTTAGTACTTCGGAGGCTGAGACAGGAGGATCACAGGTTCGAGACTAGCCTCAGCAATGTAGCCAGGCCGTTGGCAACTTAGTGAGTCATTGTTTCAAAATAAAAAATTAAAAAAGGGCCAGGGGTGTAACTTGGAGGTAGACTACCCCTGGGTTCAGTCTCCAGTACCAGAAAAAAAAAAGGAATCAGTTAAGAAACTCAGAAGCAGAAGTTCAGTCAAGAAGTTAAGTGAGTCAAGTTAAGAAACTCCGAGTCAGGTTGTCCATGGGTCCTGGGAGGAGTGGAACACTGAGTCTCCTAAAAAGGCTAAAAACTCATGAGAAAAATCACTGAACTGAACAAAAGGAATCTATAAATCCTTCTGCAGAGGGTTGGGTGAGCTGATCTTTGAAGTCCCTTTCTTGCTTTAAAATTCTGTGGAATGAATCTAGGCGATGTTGCTGATGCTATTTATAAAAAGGTTCTACAGAGTAGGATGGTTCCAGTGAAAGTCAGGTCTTGCTTTCCACTGATGTTCCCTGGCTTTGCTCTGAACTGAGGACACACAATCTTGTTCAGCTTCAGTTCCCTTGATGAGGTGGGCTGTCCCGCCACACCCTGTCCCTGGCTCTGCTTTGGCAGGCACAAGGAGGCCAGTCTCTTCCTTGGTATTAGCTTTTCTGTGGTGTGTGTTTTACTTGTGACTTCTGAATGATCCTTCCTTCCTTCCTTCCTTCCTTCCTTCCTTCCTTCCTTCCTTCCTTTTCTTCCTTCCCCCTTTTCTTTCACAGGGCTTCTGGCAAGTTTTCATTACCATTTTGCTCTCTCTCACTAATGCCAATTTCTATGCAGATTTTCAGACCCTAGACTAGCATTATTGACTGTTAAAACTGAAAGAGAAGTTAGAAATAATTCTAGCCTAATCTCTCATTCAACAGGTGAGGAAACCGAGGCCCAGAGAGGCAAGACAACCTACCCCAGGTCACACAGCTAGTAAAACAGCAGAGATGGGCCTATCCCTCAGCCCTCAAATTCCCCTTCAGGGTGCTCCATGACTGGCCCACTCCTTAGCTAAATCGTATTTAATTGACAAGCTCTCTTTCTTCCTCCTTCTCCTTAGTTTTTTGAAGTCTGTGGTGAATTGAGACATGAAAACGCCACCTACATTTTTGGCCCTGCGTCTGTCAGTCATGGCCACACCTGGAAACTGCCACAAGGGGGAGCACAATGGCAGGCTGACTTAGCCTCCTAGCCCTAGAAGTGTGACGGTCGGTCCAAGGGACTGACCCTCCTGGTTACCGAAGCTTGATGAGCGTGTGAATGTTTTTATTAGAAAGTCACCAGCTCCCAGGTTCATCCAGTGGCTGGTTGGCAAAGGTACCAACCACTTTGATAGACAAGCTCCCTACGGAAAACACAGAAGGAGCTTTGGGGAACGGCAGCAGAAATAGTGAAGTAGCTGGGACTGGGCATGGGTGTGGAGATGTGCTGCAGGGAGGTGGCTAGCATTTGTTTTGGAGAAGTTGAAAGGTCACAGCCTCTAGAACCTCCAGCTCTCCTGGGTTAACAATCAAGAGTTATATGGTGGAGACAGCATGGCTCATCATAGGAGACAGGCCCCCTCGACCCCTCCATCCTGGGACTTCTAGATGTTACTTTCTCTGGTATTTTTCATTTTTCCTCTCAAAAGCAGGATAATAAAGATGGAGAAAGGCTTCTCATGATCTCACTTCATTAAGGGGTCACTTCTGTATTTCTGTTTCCCACAGAACCAGGAAAAAAACCCCTAAAATCCAAAACCAAAAAAAAAAAACAAAAACCCATTCCACCTCCTCCCAGGACTATGGGTCAGGGCAGTGACTGGCCGGCCGGTCATGTTACTTCTTCTTTTGACTCTATGAGGCCACCACGCCAAGGAGAGCTTGGCTGAAGACAGAAGTAAGGCCTTCAGTTTGCAACTCAGAAAAAAAAAAATCCACGATAAATCAGACCAGATGGAGAAAATGGAGCTGGGCAGGACCTATGTTTCCCATGGTGTTTGTAATCTCTGCAGTAGGTGCCCTGATTCTACTTCTTCTGTCCTTTCCTCAGTGCCTGACCCTGAGTGCTCAAAGCAAAAACCATCTTCCCCTTCCACCTCCAAGGAAAGCCACTGTCTGACTGTCCTGAGGGCAGGGACAGTGGCTCGAGCCCCCCAGGGACACAGCTACTGCACAACTCAGGGTCAGGAGCCCGTGAGACCTTAGGAAATGGATTCCAAAACAGTGTTTGGGTTGCTGGGACCGTGGGGTCTAAGGTAGAGGGCAATTTGGTAGAGAATTGAGTGGGTCAGAAAAGAGGCCACCACTCTTGAAAGGTAGGAGTGTCAGAAGATGAGCATCTTTGGCCCATTTTAAGGACTGGGGCTGTGGGGTCCAGGTGTGGTTGACCTCTTCTCTCTCACGAGGACTTGTTGGCCACGCTCCCTTGCTTAGTTTCTCTACTGGGCTGCCCTGATTACCTGGCCGTCGAAGGCCACGACCAGATCACGAATACCTGGAAGACGGGGGTCATCTCAGAAGCAGGGCAGGGAGACAAGGTACGTGCCTGTCACTACAACAATCTGTACCCCACAACTTGCCTCTGAATTGGTCTTTTAAACAAACTTCCCACTTTTCCTCCTTGGTGGGAAAGGAGGGGAAGGTGAGGGATGGCTGGTTAGGAGGGAGGATGTAGACCGAGGGTCAGGCTCCAGGCAGCAGAAAATCTGAGCAGACAGTAGTAACTGATTCCTGCTACACCCTGCTTCCTTCAGATACTCTTAATATGTTGCAAAGCACGTTATTATTACCCTCCCCCCTTGTCGCATATTATAAAATACAAACAAATGACAGAAAAGGTTGGTCGGCTCCCGCCTGCCCACTGCTCAGAGTCGCAAGGCCCGCCGTTTCCTGCCCGCCGTGGGACGGTGGCTGTAGGGCCGCATCTTCATTTCCACAAAGGGGATGGAGAACTCGTGGCCTTTCCAATGGTACCAGTTGATCCCCTGGGCATGAGAAAGACAAGCATGTCAGCTCACCCTTCCCCTGGATGGAGAGAGGTGGAGAGCTGGGAGCAGGAAATTCAGGGTGAGGATTCAGCCGGTGAACGGGGGGCATTGTGGCTGAGTTCCCAATAAAGAGAAAGGAACAGTCTCTCACCACTTGCCCTTTCACATGTCTGTGACCCGCATCTTTCTTGGGAACACCCTGAGGTTATTCCTTATCATCAGCTTTCTGATTTTGGCTTTCAGGAACTGCAAGCACCAACAGATGGTGGGGACTTTCAAATTCCCAATGGTGCAGAAGTGTTTTAAAGAGAGTAGCTATCTGACTGCGCACTCCATATAGGGCACTCAGTGGTTTCTACCTGGGACGACGAACCATCCAGGTTTCCAAGAACCAAGGGGTTCCCTTGGATGTGGTCTCTCAGTGTCCAAGCCAGGGAGTCTCCCTGTCCCCCGGTGCTGCCTGTGGATTTGTAGTCTCTTGGGGAAACAGGGTCCAGTTTTCTCTGCTACTTCTGATCTCTCCTTTCCTGGGTCTCTTGTTGGGATGCAACTGAGCCTGTGAAGTTGTCCCCAGAATTGACAAGCTCCTCCCAGGAGGAAACAGAATGGAAGCTGGCCTGGCCATCTAGGGCCACTCTGGTGAGTTTTAGCCTCTGGGTCCAGACACTTTCCTTCCTTCCTCTGGCTTCTACTCTGTCCTGTCTCTGTCCTGATGCCTGCATCACTTTTCTCTTTATAACAGTCCTTTCTCAAGACTCTAAATATTTCTTTCTTAAGGGGAAAATGTGAGACTGACACGTGCATTTCAAACAAAGGCCCCTTGCCCTGCCCCAAGCTCTGGGCCTCCCCTGTGAGGCAGAGCGTCACCCACCTGGCTGTGCCGGGACTCCCCGTACTTCCCGTTGAGGTTGGTCCGGTGGCAGTTCTTATACCACCACGCTCCCTTGTATGACATGGCGCAGTTGGTAACTGCGACATCATTGTCTCTGTCCTCTGTGGAGAAAGGGCGCCCCTGGTGGTAGCTGAGAGAGTCCCCTGCAAAAAAGAATGCTCCTGAGGCTGCCCCCTTGGCCGTCTTCCTCCCGCCCACTCCCAGGAGACCTGGCCTCCACTTCTAGAAGCTCTGCTTACCTCTCCTGCTTCCTCTTAGTTTCTTGGCCTGGGGGTACAGAACTCTTCCTCCACTTTACCCCATGGGGTCCCCACTCCCTCTGCTCTCTCACCATCCCCTGACCTGCTGAGAACTCTGTCCACACAGTCCCATCGCAACACCCCTGTTTCCTCCAGGCCTGCACGGGGACACAGAACGCTTGCGGCTCCTCTCGTCAGCAGAGGAGACAGTGACCAGCCATGCCCACTTGGACCATTCTGGGTTTCCTTTGTGTAAGTTCGTCCTGGCTTTTGCCCACCCACCAGCTCAGACCAGACAGTACCCCAGACCCCACGTTCGGAACTTGATGCTGCCTGTGAAGAGGGGCATTAGCCAACTAGAGCTCCCATCAACAGGAAAGAGCGTAGTGGAAAAATCATAAGCATGTCAAAGGAGAAGCGGGTGGCTCACGGGCTGTGTCTTGGGGAAGAGCAGGCTGGCGGGGAGGGACAGGTCCCATGATCACTATCGCCAAGTATCTTATGGACTCCTGACAGTGGGGCCAGTAAAACTAAGCAGCAACTAAAGATTAAGGCCAGGGGAATTGAGCAATATGAAAAAGGTCAGAAAGAGGGGGCAGGACTTTCCTCCCTAGAAAGCTGTTTGGTCTAAGAAGAACTGCCATTGTGTGGAGTTACCTAGAGAAGGGGCAGCCTAAACAAGCCCAGGTTTTCATCTTTTCAAGAAGATGAACTGTATATGCAGCATGAGGAGTGGATTGTAATTAATTTGTAAAGATCAGCTAAGCTGTCTGCAGGATTTGCCTCTGATACATGAGAGTAGAATGCAGCCCTACAGTTCCGGCCTCGGTGGGGCTCAGCAGGGAGAAAGGCTGGGGCAGAGGCAGCAGGGCCAAGTTAGACAGTTAAGCATAGGCTTGAGGAGAGATGAAGAGGAGGGGGGAGAGAAGACGAGTATGGAAGTGGGAGGGCATGCTTCTCTTCCTGTAGGAGAAATAAGAATGGCCTTTCTACAGCACAATTCTAATCCTCAGGAGTGAATAGCATCCGGTTATTTTTGAAATGATTTAGTGTGACATCTTGTTTAATAGGTCCATTTCAATGGCCATTTTATGCTCAGAGTGTGGCAAATTAGACCTTTTGTTGGGGGCTCCTCAGGCTTGTCGGATTGCCATTGCGAATGATCTCAAATATGAACAATAACAAAAGAAAGTGTGTCTTCTCTTTGGAGTAACAATACCTGGCTGAGAAGAGAAATAATGGAGCAGATGCAGTCATTGGAAGAGCAACACCTCCATGCTCTTCTTAATTCCAAGAGGCAGAAGAAATGTTGCTAAAATTAAACACCAACACTTAGCCCTGAAATCGGAGCTAATGAAAGGACCAATGACTCCACGTACCAAACCGCAGAATATCTGGCACAACAGGCTTTATGAAACGGTTATAATAGAATGACGGACTGGCAAAGTCTAAGAAGCAGCCCGGATGCTATGTCCTGATAGAATGATTTGCGCGACGGAAATACCATAAAAGCCTACAGAGAAAACGTGACTGTGCGTGTGGTTCTCGTGAATGGAACGCAGTATGGCCAGTGAGGGACGTTTGGATATGTCCTTCGCTCTTTGATGGAGTATTAGGATGACCACTGATGACAGGGTGAGGGGGCATCTCAGAGAACACGGAATCTGTATTCCTTTCATCAGTTCAAAGATGATTTTCCTAGATGCCATTACAGGGGAGGAGATTTCTACCCAAGATGAGAGACGCTCTCTTTGTACAAAAGTCCATATTGGTTAATCTAGAAAAGAAAAGCAACCCTTTACCCTCACATACGTGTGTGTGTGTGTGTGTGTACACATATACACACATTTTAAGGGTACTCTCATGGTATATATATTATACATGGCATATATATCTTATATTGTATTTTATATATGGCATATATATTTATATGTATTATATGTGTATAATACATATACACACACACTTGAGGAGCACTCATTCGTTGTGTGTTTTTCTGTCTACTTTATGATGTGGGATAGACATCTTATTATGATTTTCCAGATGAGGAAACCTAAGTCCTGAGAAATTGATTTCAGGTCACCTGTGTGGTTAGGGGGGCTGGGACTAGAGCAATGCCCTGACCTTCTGGTCCCCCTCCCTATCCAGCAGGGAATTCCTAAGCTCCGTGGGTGTTGCTACTCCCCGCTGCAGCCCAGGCCTGGACTAGGGGCCCTCATCCCAGTGCATGCCCAGTGCCCAGGGGCCACCGGTACCCGCCGTGCCGTTGTAGCCCCCGAGACGGAGTTTGTACAGGCTTCTGCTGTCCTCCACGGAGAACTTGTCGTAGTAGGCGAAGACGGCCTCCTGCCCATCGCGCATGTCCACGCGCAGCTCGTAGCGGCCCTGGGAGGTGATCCGGTGGATGTTGTCCAGCCCTGGGGAGAAGAGCAGGAAGGCACTGAGCGAGGCCTCTGGAAGTCCTGGCAGTTGCAGGGGAAATGCCGCTGTGACCTCGAGGCAGACGTCAGAGGGGAGAGGCCGGCCGCCCAGGTGGCTTTTACTCTCGGCCGTTCTCAGGCTGCTAACACAGTCCCTGGCACACACTGATTCCTCCCGCGAGGCCAGACAGGTCTGCTGCGGGCACCACCACAGAGGGTACTGAGTCCTAATGTCAGCCTTGAGCTAGGAACTGAGAAGCCCTGGGCCTCAGGGCTCCTGGCCATGTCCCCCCTCACCTTCTGCGCCGCGTCATGGTACCGGAAGCAAATGACAAGAGGCTGCAGGGATGTGAGTCCTTTGGTGCGAGTGGTGGGAACCGAGAGACAGAAACACTGACCACAGTCGTTCAGAGCATCCTGGGTATTCACACATCCTAACACCGCCCAGTCGTCCGCAGAGGGGCCTCTGACAATCTTTCATTACCCTGTCCCTCCTGCCCACTTCCAGGCTTCCTTGATAACCAGAACCAGGTCAGAGAATGCAGATGCCCCTGACTTACAATGATTCAACTTACAATCTTCCAACTTGACAACCGTGTGATAGCTATATGTGTGCAGTAGAAACTGTACTTTGACTTTTGAATTTTGACCTTTCCCTCTGGCTAGTGATAAGCGATATTCAAGAGGTATCATGGTATTCTCTTGATGCTGGGCAGCGACACTGAGCGCAGCTGAGGGTCAGCCATGGGACCACAAGGGCAAAGGACAGGTGCTCTATAGATACTATGTTGCTAAGCTGTGCTGTGTGGTGGTCTGGGTGTATTAAATGTATTTTCAACTTATGATGGATTTATCAGGATGTAACCCCATCATAAGCTGAGGAGCATCTGTATCGTTCTCTGCCTCCTGACTCCAGTTCCTTTCTGTGTAATCTACTGCTACATCTTGCCCTGCTGCCCCTGCACCAGCCTTTCTGGCCAGCTACTCCCCACACGTACCCCCCCTGCAATTCACATACCCTCTCCTTGGTCTCTAGGCATCCCATGCCTTGGGCTAATAAATTCTTGTAAAGTGCAAACCCCAGTAAGTTCAGTTTAGGCAGAGCCCAGATCCCCCTTGGTGATATTTTCTTGCCGGCTTGTCCTGGGACTCTGAGTTTGACCTGTCTGCCCAAACTTTGAACCACTCACCTTGCATTGCTTGCTATTTCTGAGTCCTCCTGATTTCTATCTGCCTACTGAACTGGGGCCCTCTTGCTTTGCTGTGACATCTGGTATCTATGCCAGTGTGCCGTGATTTAGAATCAAAGAATTGCAGAGGTAGAAGGGAATTTGGAGATTACTCAGGCCAGCCTCTTGGTTTTGTGGAAGAGGAAGCCGAAGTCCAGCGAGCTGTGAACTGATTGGCTTCTTTATCCTGTTGGAGATGTCAAGCTTTACGTTGATCACAGTGGAAGGCTGTGGGCTGCTGTTTGCTGAGTTGCTGACCCATGGCCTGCCCTGGACTTGTGCAGATGTGATGTATGTTCGTGACACCATGCCTGGATGCCCTTTACTGGCAGGTGGACTGTCCCTCAGCTGCTAGAAGCTTATCTGCTAGCAACTCAGAGCTGCCTCTTTCTTGGGTAATGGCTCTTCACGAAATGGCAGTCACTTTATCCTTTCCCTTCTACACGTCCCGAGACAGACCCTGGTCAGTGACTGATGTGGGGGCACAAAAGCCTGACCTCCTTGCCCGAGAGGGGACCAACTCAGGAGCAATTTATGCTCCAGAGCTTCCCTTGGGATCAGCCAAGACCTGATTTTACAGTTTTCCCGGCTCTACCCTGCTTCTTCCATTCCTCTTTTCAGATAACTCCCCTGTTAGGCTTTGGGTTTGGAATGTCCCCCAAAGCTCATGTGTTGAAAGCATGTTCCCAACGCAACAATATTCAGAGGTGACATAATTAAATCAGGGCTCTAATCTTATCAGTGAATCCATCCACTGAAGGATTAATAATCTGAATGGATTTTCTGGGTGGTAACTCAGGCAGATGGGGTGTGGCTGGAGGAGGTAGCTCACTGGGGGTGTGGTCTTGGGGACTTTATCCCTGGTCACTTCCTTTGTCTCTCTCTCTCTGCATCTGACTGCTGCACAGTTGAGCTCAGCTTTCCACCATCGCACCATGCCATCATGATGTCCCCCTTGGAGTCCGCCGTCTATGGACTGTGCCTCTGAAACATGAGCCAAATAACTTTTTTTTCTCTCTATGCTGTTTGTATCAGATATTATAGTCACAGCAATGGAAAAGTGGACTAAAACATCCTCCCCGCCAAATGCATTTGAACAAAAACTCCCCACAGTAAATCACTTGAACAGAGATACTTGAACAAGAATACCTGTCTCAAGCTCTGTTTCTAAAGAACTCAGCTTAGGACATGAACCGTGGGTCATAGTGTTACCCCCAACTTGAGTATTGCTGCCAAACTACACATCACCAGGCCTCACCTCTGCTCAAGATCCCTCTCTGGCTCCCCATCATTTACATCATCAAGACTTCTCTCCCCAACTTTTAAGTTCCATAATGTGCCTTCATTCCACCCATCTAACCTCATTTTCTTCTTCCCCTGACTTGTACCTTTCCCCTGGGCAAATGGGCTTCCTCTCTGTCCCTGGTGTGCGTGTGTCCTAAGGGTGACTGCCTTCCCTTTTTTCTTGTATCCTCCGTTCCTCTGCTCTTCTGGCTCATCCCTCACCGCCTTTGCCATGAGTCTGCTCCCTTCCTTCCCGGGATACCTGTGGTCTGCTCGTCAGTGGCTCACAGGCTAGCACAGAGTTTCCTAGTGTGAGCAGTGTCTCTGAGGCCGTGGGAAGATGTGTGGGAATAAGGACTCAAATAGCCTTGAACATGTAGGGAGAAGGTGATTTCCAAATTCTATCTGTCTTGGTTAATAGATGAAGGAGGAGCCTGAACCGGACCCTAACCTCAACTGTCAGCCTTAGTTTGGTCCTAGCACTTTGTGGTTTAACAAACAACACATTCCTGATTTCCATTTTTAACATCACTAGCAGCAATGATAATGGGCTTGGAGTCCCAGTATTTAACTGTTAGTTAAAAATATTAATATTGTTTCCTTTTCATTGCATTTATTTTTGAGGCTTCCTTTCATTTCTGGCACATGATAATTAGCTTTCCATTTTGGGCAATGCTATATAGTTTCTTTTAAAATAGATTTAATTAAATAAAAAAGTGACATGTAGAATATTTAAGTGCCTGATAGTTTATATAGTTCACAAATAGGACAAAAACTATGAGAAAAGTACACAGTGGCTTGGGTTTGGGAAACATGAGTCCTGTCTGCTTATGGATACGTTGGTTCGTGTACATTGCCCTGTCTCCCAAGCCATTTGCAAAGGCTTAAAAGGTAAGTATATTTTCCTATTTGTTTGATTCATTCTCTCTCTCTCTCTCTCTCTCTCTCTCTCTCTCTCTCTTCAGTAGTGGGGATCAAACTCAGAGTGCTTTACTATTGAGATACCTCCCCAGCCCTTTAAAAAAATTTTTTTGAGACAGTATCTTACTAATTTGCCCATGTTGGCCTCAAACTTATGATCCTCCTGCCTCAGCCTCCTGAGTCACTGAGACTATAGGCATCCGCCACTGTGTCTGGCTTGTATGGATTTTACCTTTTATTTTTATTACCTACATTGGCGAACACAGCTCTGGTTATCTAATAGGTACTCAGTATTGCTCTTATCGTCGAGGATTGATAGCTATACTTTAGGTACATACTATTCTCCAGGTACTGTAGCAGACAATGGGGTTAAAAGATGCATATGCTGTGACCCCGGCCCTGAAAGAATCTGATGTAGTATCATCAAGAGAGACAGAAAGTAACGTGGACACTATGATTTGGGCCACAGAAAAGAGGGTGGCCAATTCTCCCATAGGCAACAGGGGAGAAAAATGGCTAGGATGGGTCCTGTGGAGGAAGAGGTGTTCAGCTCAGCCTTTGAGCATACATAGATGGACACCATGGTCTGTGGAGGGGACAGCTGCCCAAGAGAGCGCTCCTTGCAGAGGAACCCCCGAGGTTCTGCACATCTGGAGTTTGGTGTTGGGGAAGATGGGGGGACGAGCAAGTGGGGTACCTAGTGTTGGAGAGCAGGATCCAGAGGGGAGCAGAGAGACCTAGTACCTGGGCCAAGGTGTTCAGCCTTCACACGGTGGTGATGAGGACTCGTTAGAGGCTTTGTAGAGGGGGCTAACCCTTGGGGTGTGAGGAAGGTCATTCGAGCAGCCGCATGGACAATGGGGTGGTCAAGGGAGGCCAGTAGTTGAGGGGTTATTACACTGAACTTGGTAACTTGCTTCCCTCTGCCTCCCTTTGCCATCACGATGAAAATCTAACTAAGGGGAAGGTGCAGGTGATCACTGACTGCTTTCTCAATGGGCTTGGGCGTGTGTTTACCTTCCTAGACCAGTGCAGCACTCCGTCTAAGCCTCCTCATCAGACCTCTAGGAAATTGCCGGTCACCTCCAGGGCCACTTTCATTTTCCCCTTTCCTTCCCAGGTCAGGTAATAACATTCTCCAGGGAATGGAGCATAGCGGCTGGCCTCATTTCTCCTGACCCGCAGTCTGGTAGTTGCCTGGCTTCTGAGACAGGGTCAGCCTGCCCATGGCTTCCCGGGCGCCCTCCCCCTGCCAGGCAGCTGGCTCCGTCTGTAGCCGCCTCATGTCAAGACCATCGGCATAAGAGACTATTAATGAGGATGGGAAGAGACAGAGCGAAGAGGGAAGCACCGCCAGGAGATAAAAACAGATCAATAGTGGAGCCAAACAGAGCAAGAGGATCCGCGAGCAATTCGCGAGCTGTCAACTTCTCAGCGGACAAGGGGTTTCTGATAATCCCAGATGGACACAGAAAGGAGTGTGATGGACAAAGAGCCAGAGCGGCACACCCAGGGAAAGCAAAAAGCACGTGATACCTAGCCAAAACTCATCCTCCAGATTCCCAAAGCCAGCACGGTAGTCAGCCCATTTCCGGAAAAAATCAGTTTGGCCATTCTGCCGCCTCTGGAATACCTATGAATAGAAAGAAAAAAAAATGAGATGCTCAGGGAAAAAAAATCATAACAAATAAAGTTGATATGCCTGGGTTCTGTATCACCAATGGCAAAGATGCCTGGATATGGAACATTCCAGAACGGAGCTCAGTATTTTCACAGTAGTTTTGGTAGGGGATGCTCAGAGCCCTTCTCTTGAAGGGCAGAGGCCCCCGGATGAATGGGCTGGGGTGTGATGCTGATGCTAATTCCCACCTTTGCTATGGAGAAAGGATTCAGGAAACATCAGACTCCCTAAGAGTCGGGGAAATAGCTTGGAATGTGGAATTAATCTTTTGCACCGCAGAGTGTAGTGGAAGCATTTCTCACCCAAGGACTGGACCCGCTTCAAATCATCTCGCAACTGTCATCGTCTTAGAGCAGGCCAGGCGACTGCGTAGCGTTCACATTGTGAGCTGCTTAAGTGCTAATTTCATTTAACCTCCAATACATCAGCCCTGCCTTCAATTTCCAATTACGCTTTAAGGAAGAGGCGCAAATATGTCAGAAACATAAAAGAAAATGTCTCCCAAGAGGAGCTGTTATGAGCGCAGACACCATTTACCTCTAGTCAAAAGCTACCCATTTGGCACCATGCAAAATCCAACACCAGGGCTCAGTTTCCATCCTGCACCGAGTCAGCTACTGCTGGACGCGGCAGGGCCAGGCTGCGGGCCGCTCCCATCCGCAGTGGCCTGCATTGAGAGGCGCAGCCATGGGTGAGGCTACACTTTTTCTTCTGGACTGGACTGTCCTGTGAGGCACAGGAGGCGGGTGGGGACAGCAAAGGGCATCTTTCTTTTGCCAAAAGCTGGTGTGTCCTGAAATCTATGACAGTTCTAGGGAAAAACCAGGGTCCAGGGGAGGATGAGGATAGGGATAAGCCTCCCTTGTCTCTAGAGGGGGCTGTCCCAAGTTCTGCCCCTCGTCCACTCCCCCATATGCAACCCTCCAAGAGAAGGTACCTGATTACCTGGCCTCAGGGAGGCTCATGTTCTCCACTGATTTATTCTAGCTGCAACCCTCAGCAGGCAAGACCCCTGGGCCTCTGCGAGCCACCACTGCTGTTCCCCAGTGCCCTCCTGCTTTCTCTCTGCTTGCAGAAAGAACAGGAAGGAAGGCAGCCACCTGGCCATTTTTTGGGCCAGGCCACTGCAACTCTGCCTGGCCAAATCTCTGACTGGGGTGCTGAAGGAGGGCCCTGGAGGCAGTGAAGAACCCTAAGACGCCGGGCGTGGTGGTGCACACTTGTAATCCCAGTACTTGGGAGGCTGAGACCAGAGGATCTGGGTTCACGGCCAGCCTCAGCTACTTAGTGAGGCCCTCCACAACTTAGTGAGACCCTGTTTCAAAATAAAGAATAAAAAATAGGGCTGGGGTGTAGCTCAGAGGTAGAATGCCCCTGGGTTCAATCTCCAGTACCACAAAAATAAATAAATAAATAAAAAAGAGACAGACATGGAGGGGAGGAGGAAAGGACGGTCAGAAGGATGGTGGAGTTCGGGTGATAGGTGCTGAGCTCTGCAGACTGGGATACTGGGGATGTTTGCAGGCGAGGAGAGCAGCTGCGTGTACTTACGATCCAGCCACCACCGTCCGTGGTCATGTCGCAGTACACTGGCAACTTCTGGCTCACCTCCCCATTGAGGAAGATGGTGTAAACCCCACTCAGAGTGTCTCCATTCAGCAAATGCTGGGCACAGTCTTGAGGATGAGAGAACACCCGGCCCCCTGCACAAAGAAAGAGGCGATTTCCAGAAAAAATATCCTTTCAGTGTTGTGCACAACAGGCCCTGGGATCAGAAACGGTTTCAAAAGACCTCATGGTTGGTACTTCATCGAGAGCCGTAAGGACTTCTCAGTGGAGCAACTGTGTGGGTGTGGGAACTCGGCATCCTTTTGCCTTCCCCCTCTCAAACAGATACTGGATTTATCAGACGATAGTTTTAAGCGATCTGAGGACCACAGAGCTGGGTTCATGGTCTGGCTCCTCTACTTACTGATCTGCTTAACTGTGGGCAGTGGCTCGACTTCCTTGAGCATCCGTTTTCTCATCAGTAACATGGGGGTAATAAATATCTCCTCCTTGCAGGGCAAAGAGGTGTTAATGCGGCTAGTGGTGAGTTCCTCGAGAGATAATTGCAGGTGGTGGGTCAATAAATCACTGGAGGGTCTCCCTTTCAAAAGGGTGAAAGGCGTCTAAGCAAAGCCTGCCATCGTCTCCCCAGCGGCCACGAAGGAATGCTCAGACAAGCTCAACATTAGCAAGAAGATGGATCTCTCTTCCCTGTGCAAAATAATCTCCTGATTGTACTAAACAATCAAATGGCCATGTTTTACAGTTCGGTTTAAGTTTAAGGAGAGGGCAGGGGAAGTAAATTGCAGCTCATCTTTCAGAGAGAACAGCCCAATTTGTAGAACAATATCTAATTAGCTGAAAGAGAAGCTTAAATCATGTGTCTTGGAGAGTTTAGCTTCGGGACAAATTTTAGTGCTTAGCAGGCAAGTCAAGGAGTAGAAAGCCCACCGGAGGAGCTTTTTGGACTTCGGGGTGATAGAGCAAGTTTAAGGCTGAGCTTGCCATGCGAGGCATGGTGACTTGGGTGCAGTGTAAATATAATGATCTTCGGGGTCAACAAAGAGCCTGGTGCTGTGGCTGGGTTAGTTGTTACACTGTCCCCTAGTGGCAGAACGTCTGCACTACAGGCGTGATGTCCTGACACTTGGAAAGTCCCGATGGAGGCTTACGGTGACAGCATGTCACACCAGGAAGGTGACATAGTGACCCGAATGAAAACCCTGCCATCTAAAGCCCTGTCACAGTGAAGCATCCTGGGTTAGGAAGAAAGTGTTGGAGTTTGGTAAACTTCTTTGGGGGATAACAATATGTTTCTATAAAACTTGTACTTTAAAAAATGTATTTTCATTTCCATTCAGTTCTTATAAGAAACTTGAGAGGAAGGCACATTGGCCTAGATAAGAGACTTATTTTTACAGAAAAGGAAACTGCGCTCTGAAAGATCACATGGCTCAGGTCACTCAAACTCGAGGTTTTAGACTCCAGTTCAAGTGCTCTTTGTACTCTACTAAAACAGAAAATACGGCAGATGCTGTAATTTGCTGGAGATTGACATCTATCCATCCAGCAAAGGATTGATATCTGTATTTCTCTTATAAGCATATACAACCCCAAAGGTTAACGTTACCTCAAAAGGTTTTATGTTCAAATTAGCTCTTTACAGCCGGGTGTAGTAGCACATGTCTGTAATCCCAGTACTTGGGAGGTTAAGACAGGAGGATTGGACTGCAGGTTTGTGGCCAACCTCAGCAACTTAATGAGACCCTGTTTCAAAATAAAAATTAGATAGGGCTGGGGGTGTAGCTTGGAGGTAGAACGTCTCTGGGTTCAATTCTCAGTACCAAAAAAAAAATGAACGCTTTGTCCCTCAAAACTGATTTCCTTACAAGCTGCAGAAAAGCTGACAGCTTTCCCCTCCAGTGCGTCAGAACTCTTTAAAGTTATTCAACCCCCAACCCCCACTCCTGGAGGTTATAATTTCATTGTGGGGACAGGCACACGTGGCCTCTGTCCCCTCTTCCTTCTGCTCTGGGAGCAACACTATTCCTTCTAGGCTGCCAGGCCAATCTCAGCCGCCTCTCTGGAGTAAATGGTGCCCTGCCTGCCTTACTCCCCTCTTATCTCACTGTCTGTGTTCTCCTTTAGATCAGCACAAAGTGTTCTTGGTCTTTGGCTGGCTTCTACTTCGTGCACTGGTAGCCCTTTCTCGTGAAGAAAGGTTTCTTCATTAAATTAACTCAAGGTCTTAAAGGAGCCAGAGCCCCAAATTTCTCTCCAATATTCAATGTGTCCCCAACAAAGCATCTCCCTGAAGCCTTAAAAATATCAAATACACATATATAAAACCACACCAACCTTCAGAATAGGGAAATATATATAGGCTTCTTCACAGTGATGATATTGATTATTTAATATTGATGCTATTGACACTTAAAAGGCTCAAATGTACTAGTTGCTTAAAAGCCAGATCTGAGCTGGGCATGGTGGTGCACACCCTTAATCCCAGTACTTGGGAGGCTGAGACAGGAGGATCATAGGTTTGAGGACAGCCTCAGCAATGTAGAGAGACTCTCAGCAATCTAGTGAGATCCTGTCTCTAAATGAATAAATAAATAAATAAATAAATAAATAAATAAGGGCTGGGGGTGTAGCTAGGAGGTAGAATGCCCCTGGGTTCAATCTCCAGTAACAATAAATAAATAAACAAGCTGGGCATGGTGGCGCGAGCTTGTAATCCCAGTACTTGGCAGGTGCAGACCAGAGGATCCGGGTTCGCGGCCAGCCTCAGCTACTTAGAGAGCCCCTCCACAACTTCGTGAGACCCGGTTTCAAAATAAAGGATAAAAAATAGGGCCGGGGGTGTAGTTCTGAGGTAGAACGCCCCTGGGTTCAATCCCCGGTACCACAAAAAATAAAAAATAAATAAATAATAAATAAATAAATAAAGCCAGATCTAACATAAACAAATATAACAAACTGAGGACTTGTCCTGGAGAAGGGGCATTTTACTATCTGAGTAACTGTTCTATAAAGAAGGGATTTACTTTTAAAGTCTGAAAAGACCAATCCTATCAATTTAGGGCAGAGTGTTGTCTAAGGGAAACCAGGTTTGGGATACAGGTTCTGACTGCAGGAGAGGAAGGGCGGTGCTTTCCTTGTTCCGAGTCCCTGTGCCAGTTGGTCGCTGTGAGGCTAGTGCATGGGTGCTGGGTGCACTTGCCTTATTGACAAATCTCAAGGCCATCTGGTGTTTTGTAGACCCCGTCTACTGTCATTTAGTTGGTGGCATTTGTGGAAAGACAGTCAGCAAGGGTCTTGCTCTCATAGACCATCAGGAACAGTGACCTGGAGTCTCCCATTCGGAGAGCTTAGTGAGGATGCCACCTCATCACGCACCCTCCCCGCCAGCCCCACCCAGCCTCAGGCTCGCTCACCAGGCCGCCATCACATTGTCACCCCTTTTCACCAGATAAGAGAGAGCAGAGGCCCCTAACGATTTTCAAGTCTGGACTTTATTCAAGTTTAGATTCCTGTTTTCCATCGCAAGTCTACTGAATCAGTGTGAAAGGGCAGGTCGCAGAATCAGTGCCTGACCAGAGCTCCTCCGACGAGTCTACCAAGCAGCTGCATTTGAATTCCACTATTTGTATTGTCCATGTTCCTCAGAGAGGCCAAGAGGTGCAATTGGTAAACTAGAGAGTTCCCCAAGGGGCCCGTGGTCTGCTCTCTCTGCTAGGGCCCTATGACCCTGTGTGTAATTGAACCAATCTCTCTCTGTGAATCAATCTCTCTCTCTCTCTTTCTCTCTCTCTCTCTCTCTCTCTCTCTCTCTCTCCCCTCTCTCTCTCCATATCTCCCTTTCTTTCTCTCTCCTTTTCCTTCCCATTCTTTTCCCCAGGAGGTAGATGTTCTGAGAGGTCTGGTCCCAAGATTTAGATTGGGTGACATGGGAAGCACAGGGGTGGGGTGGGAAGCTCCGTTTAGCCTGTGTTTAAGCCTTGTCTCCGTGCTCATCATTCCATTCTGCCCAGGCGGTTACTGGACTTTAGCCAGTAATTAAGGATACACTCATTCCCATTTTGCTGGTTTGATGTGCATGTATTGGGACTTCATACATACAGGAGACTGTCAGGTTTGATTTCAGGTATTCCTAGCTCTCTGGATGCCACACCATTTAATATCTTCAGAAACTCACCTTTGACTTTAACACAGATGATCCTAGTAATTTTGCCAAGGGTAGAAATTTTAGCACCCAGAACAAAAATGGAAGGCTTTTCTCCCCTTTGGTGCAATAGCTTGAGCCTGGCATGATGAAGAAGCTTTTTTTTTTTTTTTTTTTTTTTTTTTTTTTGTGAGCACGGGCTTCGGCGGTTACCAAGTTAAGAGGAAAGCAAAGGCGAGTGATCGATTGGTACTCTGAAATGCCTCATGGTTAAGTGGCTCTAGATGCAATTGTGAGCAACAGGACCAGGGCACTGGCTGGAAGAACTGCTCAGAAATTGGTGCGTGTTGGGCATCAGAGGCTGAACGCGGAGTGGAGTGCAGCTATGAATGACACACTGCGAGATCGGGAGTGGACAAAGCGACGTCCTGCCTTGCCCTGGCTTGTCTCGTGTCCTTGGGTGCAGGTTTTAAAATGGCCAGCTTTAATCACCCTGAGAGCTTTTGCCCGCTGCTGCTCTAATGGCCTCAGCCTTAGGACCGAGGCTGTGACGTCAGCATGTTCCTCTAGAACGGCCTCAGCAGGTTTCTCTGAAAATGCAGAACAAAGTGTGCCTCTGCACAGAAGCTAAGTGACCTCCTCCGTCTATCAGCACTTTGATTTCTTCCCCCAGAAGTGGGTTTGTGGTTGGCTGTCACCTGGTCCTCTCTGTTAAAATTCATGGCCCATATTGGTAAAGTAGCTGAGTAGACTGTGGGGGGCAGTCAGGGTCTGGGCCAGGACACCATTACCAGTTCAGCCCTTAGGAGTAGAGTACCACCTTAGCCTTCTCCTAGTCTTGCAATTCTGATTCTCTTAAATCGACATTGATTCTCTTAAATAAGAAAATTCAACAAACATATGCAAGTGTCTCGGGTTTTAAATACTGGGCTAAGAGAGGGGAATATATAGGAAAAAACAAACAAACAAACAAACAAACAAACAAACAAACAAACAGAAAAACCCAAGACACAATCTGCTGGGTGTGGTGGTACATGCCTGTAATCCTAGTACTTGGGAGACTGAGACAGGAGGCTCACAGGTTTGAGACCAGCCTCAGCAACTTGGCAAGACCCTCAGTAACTTAGTGAGACTCTGTTTCAAAATAAAAAAGAGTTGGGGGTGTATAGCTCAGAGGTAGAATGCCCCTGAGTTCAATCTCCAGCACATGTACACACACACACACACACACACACACACACACACACACGACACCATCCTATCTTTCAGGTTGCTTACATTTGGTAGGAGAAATAGATAAATCTAACCTCAGGTTCTAAGTGCTCTGGGATGGGGCTAACCGTAGGAGGGTGGTAGCAAAACACCAACATGGCATGCCTGGAAGCTGGGCTGGCGAAGGAAGGCAAGAGGCGGGAGCCCAGGGTAGAGTGGGGCTTAGCAAGTGCTCACCAGGAAGGGCTTCCTATTTTAGGAGCTAATGGAGAAGTTAGCCACACATTGGCGGAGAAGGGCGTTCCAGGCCATTGTAGAAAACCAAAGATTCAGCAAGAGACAAAAACCTATGCTGTGTGGATGCGGGAGCCTGGGAAGGCAGCAGGGACCGGGGCATGCCACGAAAAGGGTGAGGCCCTTGGCTGGAGGCAGTAGATGGGGAGTCTACTGATGAACTTCAGGCTGAGTCTTTTAGAAAGGTCATTCTCCCTGTGGTGTGGAGGAGATACATGGGACGAGACTGCATGTAGGACCCTGTTGAGGAGGGAGTGGTGTGAGCCCAGGAGGAGAGGCGACAACAGCCTTTAAGGGGGTAGTGGGAGTGGAGGATCCACCGAGCAGGGACATCTTTGCTGTGTTCGTCCTGTGCTGAGGGGCTGAGTCAGGGCTGGGAGCTACACAGACACTTCTCCCCACTGGCTTCTCAGGTTAGGGTTAGGGTGAGGGTTAGGGTTAGGGTTAGTAGGCTAAGGTCAGGGTTAGTAGGTTAGGGTGAGGGTTAGGGTTAGGGTTAGTAGGTTAGGGTTAGGGTTAATAGGTTAGGGTTAGGGTTAGTGGGTTAGGGTTAGGGTTAGTGGGTTAGGGTTAGGGTTAGTAGTAGGCTTCTCAGTCTTCCCTGTGGAGATCCACTAGGTATCCTAATAATACAGGAAGGTTCTGACACAATCCGTCTTACTGTTTGCATTCACTTGCATCAGAAGACCCAACTTCATGGCCGATCAGGGTCATCACAGACCAGCTTTGCTGGCGTGGCCCTTCTCCTTGGCTCCTGATTCAATATGACAAGCAGAGGCCTGGGTCATGGTGTTGCCTCTGACCTGGTCTCTCCGGAGGCTGCTCTTCTGGGCCCACTTGCTTTCATTCTCTTTCTCTGATCAGAAGGATCTTTTTATAATGTAAACGTGATCTTATCCTCTTTCTACTTACCCCTCCCCCCCCCATGGCTTCTTCATTGCAATTAGAATACAAACTCCTCACCATAGCCTAGGAGGCCCTGCGTGCTCGGGCTGGTCTAGCACTCCAGTCCCACTCGCGCTGTTCTTCGGCCTCACTGGCTTTCTTTTATGGACTGAATGTACCAAAAGCATTCCTCCCTCAGGGCACAGCAATTACTCTTCCATAGACCTGGAACGCTCTTCTCTGTGTGGCTCCCGCTCACGGGTGTTCGGAGGTAGAACACCCCTGGGTTCAATCCCCAGTACCACATACACACAAAAAGTATGATGCTACCTGAGCACTCTATCCCTCCCCTGTGATTATGAGAGGGGAAATTAAAATTAGATTTTCTAAAAACATTGGGACAATGCAATTGGAAACGGGCCAGCTCAAATCCTTCATGTGGAAGATCCTTCTATAACATTCACACTGTCATCTTATAACCCCTGGTAGAATATCTTCTGTTCAAGATTCACCGCCTAAAGGGAAGGCACACATTTCTGTCCTATTGAATAATATAAACTACCCTATGTAAATCAGTTCAACAACTTAGATGAAATGGACCAATTCCTTGAAATTCCCATCTCCCAAAGGTCATCCAAGATGAAATGGGTTGAAGGCATGCTCAGGGAATTGGACTTCAATAAAAGAGATACTATACCGAAATTTTTAAGAAATAAATAGGGGTAAAAATATGAATATGGATCTTAGATCTAATAGCTGGTTCCTTGGAAATATTAACAAGAGAAATATATCACAGGTAAGACTAATTAAGAGATGATAAGGAGCCGGGCGTGGTGGCGCACGCTTGTAATCCCAGTACTTTGGGAGGTGGAGACCGGGGGATCTGGGTTCGCGGCCAGCCTTAGCTTGCGCGCGCGTGAGCGTTTTCTCTCTCTCTCTCTCCCTGTCTCTCACTCTCTCTCTCTACCTAGTGAGGCCCTCCGCAACTTCATGAGACCCGGTTTCAAAATAAAGTATAAAAAATAGGGCCGGGGGCGTAGCGCGGAGGTAGAACACCCCTGCGTTCAATCCCTGGTACCGCAAAAAAAAAAAAAAAAAAGAGATGATAAGGCCAAGACAGGAGGATCGCAGGTTTGAGACCAGCCTCAGAAATTTAGCGAGACTCTTGGCAACCTAGCAAGGACTTGTTTCAAAACAAAATCTAAAAAGGGCTGGGGGTGTAACTCCGAAGTAGAGTGCCCTTGGGTTCAATCCCCAGTAACCCCCCCCAACACACACACAAAGAAAAGAAAAAGAAAAGAAATGAATTGAAAAAGAAAAAGAAATAGGGAAGATACAAATAAAACGAGGAAGGAAAAATACCTACAGATGCAGTAAAGATTAAAAACAAGTCTTTTGAAGAACTTTATGCTACTAACTTCTAAAACTCAGGTGAAATGAATAAACTCCTAGAAACTTATAACTGGTACAAGAAATCAAGACTTTGATAGATATTTAATTTTAAAAACTTAGAAGTTGAAAGTCATAGTCAAATATCTTGTCCAAAACAAGTTTTTTTTTTTTTTTTAAGAAACAGAAGAAGACAACTGAAAGCTGGCCAGCTTTTGTTGTTGTTGTTAAGTTAGAGAAACATGGATTTCAAAACATAATGAGGAGGTATAATATATAAGAAAAAATATATAGGTCAATTTTGTTTATGATCATAGCTATAAAAAGTCTAAATGACTAGCAGCTAACTAAATCTAATAGTGCATTAAAAACTCATGTTCAATCAATCTGAGATCCTATAAAAAGGTGGGTATATTAGAATTTTCACTGGTTAGGGATTCCTCTTCAGTCCTTTAGAACTGAAGTCCTATAGTTCTTTAGTACTATATAAATGTATAAAGATATACATGTATAAATGTATACATGTATAAATTATACAATGTATAAATGTATAAAGATATACATCTCAGAGCTAAAAGAAACCCTCATATTCAGATGAAGTTCCTTAAAGAATAGTCAATAAACAATTTTTTAAAAATTAATGTAATTCACTTCATTCATAAGCTAAAGGATAAACTTAATTAGCTAAACTTTTCACTTGATAAAGTTTATCATGAAAGCTCTTAACTTGGAATAGAATAAAATTCCATACTTTGATAAATGTTTTAAACCTCAAATCTAAGCAAATAATGTTCCCGTTTAAGGTTATCCAATTCTCTTTATTTCAGAAAAAATAGTTTTTTTTTCATCTGAAAGAGGTTTAATAAATAAAAATTACTCAAAGATTATGCTGCATGAAGCTTTAATTGCACTTCCCTTAAGAATGGGAATAAGTCAAGGTTAACTAATATCATTGTCACTATTTAACATAGCTCTGGAGGTCCTATTATAAAGAAAAAATAAAGAGGTATAAAAATTAGAAGTATAGAAATAAAATTATCATTATCTATAGATGATATAAAATATTGAGCTAAAATATTAACAGAAACAACAGATAATTAGAATTAATAACAGAGTTCAGCTGACTGCTAGATACTGGATCAATATGTAAAAATCAATAATAATTTTCTACATCAGCAATAACCAATAAGAAAATATATTTAAAAATTAGATAAAGTCTCAAAGTAATAAAAATGATAAAATGTTCAGAAATTAGCCAAGAATACAAAAAAGGATATAAAGAAAAAATTTTAAACTTTATTAAAGACAAAAGGATGACTTGAATATGAAAATAAATTATATGCGTTTAGAAGGGATGACATAGTATTGTAAAGATGCCAGTTCTCCTCTAATTAATTTTTTGTGGGACTGGGGATTGAACCAGGGGCATTTGACCTCTGAGCTATACCCTCAGTCCTATTTTATTTTTTAATTTAATTTTAGGGGAATATAAGAGGTTTACTTAGGGAAGTAGGGGTACAGTTTAGGAAAAGGCTATGATAAAAGGGTTACATTCCAGAGAAAGGCTCTGGAGTGGCCCATATCTAGAAGTGGAAAACAGCCTTATTTTTTAATTTTAAAACAGGGTCTCACTAAATTGCTGAGGCTGGCCTCAAACCTTTGATCCTCTGTCACAGCCTCCCAAGTACTAGGATTACAGATGTGCACCATCACTCTCGGCTTCCCCAAATTAATTGGTAAATTCGTTGCAATTCCAATCTAAATTCAAGTTGAAATTCCTTTTGTAGAACTTCAAAAACTAAATTTGATAAACTAAGATGATGTCTATGAAAAAGTAAACACCATCACACAGCGAAGTTGACCTTGAATGAGAAAACTGAGGAAACTCATTCTTAGCATATATTAAGATATTAATATTAATAAGCTATAGATTTAAAAACACAATGTAGTGTTTACAAAAGAACAGATAAGTCGACCGTGGAATAAAATACAGAATTCAGAGATCAGAGACATTTTCACGTGCAGATAGGAACTTAATATATAATAAAGGGCCATGAATCAATCCATTCAATAGATGGATTATTTAGTACATGATGTCACTAAAACAAGGTCACTCTGAAAGAAAAAAGAAACTATGTCCCTACATATGCAAAATAGACTAAATAGAAAAATGAAACCCTATCCCTAACACATACAAAATAGACTCAACATAAGACATAAAATCTAGAATGTGAATAGAAAAATGAATTGGAAAATAGCTTTTGGTCTACTGGCAGGGAAGCACTCCTTAAGAAAGACTTCAAGAGCTCAAATAATAATAGCTAATACTATCAAAACCCTAATAGAAAAATGAACCAACTATATGAACAGGCAATTTACAGAAAAAGAAAGCACAAAAGGCCTGAAGAGATGTTTAAATGCAAATATTATTCAAGAAATTCAACTAGAACAATAATGTATCAATTATAGCTAGGAGACTGTCACATATATTGAAGCTGAACCATGTCAAGTCTTAGGACTGTGTAGCATTAGGAAATAGGAGGCTTCATGCACTGTTGGAGGGAGTGTGCACCAGGCAGTAATAGTTAAATTATGCAGACACAGCCTTATGACCCAGCATTTCTTCTTCCAAATGTATGACCCAAAGGCATTGCCTCTCTGATCCTTATGGGGGAGAGACATGTACAAGATGTCGACTCCAGCATCCCTTGGGATGACGGAGGTCAGAGCCAATCTGATGTCCCTTTTTGGGAGAGTGGAGAGGTAAAATGTGATGGGTACACATCATGTAGTATTTCCCAACAGTTGTTAAGTAAAAGGCTATTATATATGTGCCTGGATGGGTCTAGAAACAGTGCTGAGTAAAAAATATGAAAATAGGGAACTAGTTATATAATCTAGTACCATTGACACATATTTAAAATATTTAGACTCAAAACAATTTTACAAGAACACATTTTTTCAAAAACACAATCACATTAGAATGGTTGCATATAGAAGGTGGAGGAAAAGATTGTGCAAAGGCCATAAATGACTAAATACAGAAAGGGACCAGTTGGAGCCTGAAATCAGTAGTATGCAGTTACCTGGGCGGGGTGATTAATTCAAACCTCTGATCTGACATTCATCCATAGATTCATTTTGGACATGCATGGGAATGGTTTGTTCAAATGGTATGATTAGTGTCCCACTTCCTTCTCCACAGCCAGGTCTCAAAGAAAGGAGAAGGCAGACCTTTTTATTTTTAGGGATTTGCTTGTCTCAGTGAAGCAAGAACTCAGGCTGTTTCTAAGTAGTGGACTAGAGAGAAGCTCCTTCAGCTTTCCCTTTGGTGAGGGGGACAAGTGGTATACATTAGATAGATAGCAAAGGGTAGTGAGCATGAGGATTTCCCGTCCTACTGAACTATCTGGTTTCTGTGCATTTCCATGATCCACCATCTATTGTTCCAGAGTCTAGAGTTTGCCAGTCTTCATTAATTTTCACAACCTCAAAACCGGAAGCTTGTGTTAGAGTAGACCCCAGAGTTTTCATGCAAAGCCCACACGTGCTGCATGTGCGCTAATGGGGACTAGAGCATTGGTAATAAAAGAAAACTTCCCCTTCCCCATCTCTGCATATCTCTGCAAATGATTGTCTTCACTTAACCTCAAGGTCAAGGCAACCTATTTTATAGTGTTCACTGTCTCTGAGGATGAGCTTTAGCGAGAGCCTTGTTTGCTTTTTATAGTATTAAAAGAGACAATGAAACTCGCCTCACAGAAGAGCATTTCACCAAGTCCCTGCTGCTCCGCAGGGAATATTTGTTTCCTCATTTATATTCATGTCTCTAAAAGACAAGTAGACCTTGGATGAAATTTCAGGCGACAGTAAATTATAAATAATGTATCCATAGTTTTTTTCCTCTTCCATACTACTTGTATTTAATTCCCCCCCCCCCGAGTCTTGTGCAAACACCAGAGACAAGAGGACAGGAAGCTATTAACATGATGGAAAGAATGAAATGGGCTTATGTTATGTGGTGTGAACACAGCGAGGGACGACATGGTGATCAAAGGAGGTTTTGAGACCAGCTCTTTTCTGTCTCTTTTTAATTTTTATTATTATTCTTTTTGACATCTCCTCTCTTTTCCAGGCCACTAGGTAATGAATGAATGCTTGAAATGGATTTCTTATGTTGGTCCACCCAGGACAAGGTGAGGGTTTGTTAGTGGATGGAGGCCACATGAGGGCCAAACTTTAAGCCCTGTTGCTCCATCAGAGAACAGGAAACACTCAGGATTACCAGCTGGGCTCAGCCCTTCCTGAGACTTCAGTACTGCTAGGAGGAAAACTCAAGTACTGGCAGTGAAGTCAGAAAGGATGTTGGCTGCTGCAAAGAAACTAGCCTCTAACTCCATCCGTCCTGGGTGGCCAACACATGGCTTCCAGTGTTCCCCAGACTGGCTCAGCAGGAGTAATTCAGGCCTGGGGGTCCAGACTGGCTGCACTTCAGGCTCGCCTGTACGTGAAGACCCTCTGCTTTTCGTTTTTGCTTCCTTCCCTTCTTGGTAACATCTCCAGCCCCACTCTTAGGAAAATGATACCCTTGTATTCTCTTCCTCCTTAATAAAATTTGCTCTTGGCAGGGGTAGAAAAGGTAAGGGCATAGGCAATGATGAATATTAACACTCATTAATTTTAACATGCAAATAGGTATGTAGTTTAGTGTAATTCATTTGGGGGAAATTTGCAATGGGGTGGTAGACAGAACCAGAAATTAGAAGGACTTTGGACATTGTACTCCATCAGGCTGTGCCTCTGCCTGTGCCATCCCTGTGAGGGGTATTAAGAATCTTCTCACTCTCTTTCAGCTTTGTTTCACCAGAGACCTCCTCTTCTGCCCTCTGCAGCTGGGGTTAACCCTTTGACTCAACCAGCATCTATTATGTCTGTTATCTGCCAGGCTTTGTGCAAGGTACTTTCCAATGCATCATTTCTGCCCAAGAAATTTTCATTCTGCAACCAGTTGTTTCAGTGGGTTCTGATAAAGCTTCAAGACAAAGCCAGGGGTTGGTATGCGTCAGTGACTTATATTTAAAATTTGAGTTTTCTGGTAAAACTTCCAAACATGGACACCCCTTTGCTAGACACCATGGTAGTAGTGGTGAGTTCTGGTACCCCAAACTCTACATGGAGCAAGATACTTGGTTAGTAACTACACTGATTACATAGGAAATTGGACTCTTCAGTTTTCTCATTTCTAAGTTGATCTTGGTCATACCCCAGGAGCCCAGCGTCAATCAGAGTCTTACAACATACATATATAAACAATCAACATAAATACATCTTGATAGCTCCCTGCAAAGTCCACCAAACAAAGCCACTATCCTGGCCCCATCTCCAGATTTCCTGTGAGTTGTTCACCATTGGTTTATTTGATCCCACTGAGCTCCTAGCTGGAACTGGAATCCCACATCCAAACCATTGCGCATCCTAGGGGCACTGCATCGGAGAGAGGGCAGAGATGGGCACAGAAGCTGGTCTACTCTTAAAGCCCAGGTGGGTCAGGAGTGAGGGGGTACAGCTAGCTGCAGGCTGCCACAGAAACTTCGGTCATATTGTCATACCGCTCACTACCGCTAGCTGGGGCATCCCAGGATGGGAATGAAAAGCTCATACTATACTGAGCAAGCATAGGGATGAATTGATTTGTTTGACCTCATGGATATGCAAATTGGGAGCTCTGTTTAAGTGTTTGTCACCTGTGTTCTTTTTATAAGGAAGAAATTAGTAATACAGTGGAAAATTCCAACCCATGGGTCTTTAAGTGGTAGCTTGGGAAATGGGCCAATGAGGAGCCTTTAATTAACCTGGGAGTGTGCAGGGAAGGGCTCAGATGAGAAGAGGTAACACCTTCGTTCTTAGACAAGACACCTTTGAAACAGCGTAATCGACTTCAGCCCCAGAGAAGGGATCAAGTGTCCTCTAAGTTCCACTTAGTGCAGACACATGTTGGATTCTTATCTTTGTTGTGCGTCCATGGCTTATTTTTATTTTTTAATTAAAATATTTGTTTTTCTGATTAATGTGCTCATTGAAGGCACTTTGTGAAATATTGAACAGTATAAAAGGAAGGTAAAAGAGGACTCACTCATGAGCTCATTATCCTACTGAACCACTGGGACAATTTTGAGTATTTGATCAGTGTCCTGCTTTGTTATTTAGGATAAGTACACTGAAGAGAAGTCACCTGGAGGCTGGGGCACTTCCTGTCACCTCCCTGGGGATGGAGGGACAGGCTCTGAGGCAGGAACAAGGGTCCAATCATCCCAGTACTCTGAGAAGACAGGCAGACATGTATCTAGGGGTTAATGGACATGCCCACATTTGCCCCAGAGATGCGCACACCCACACCCCCAAAATGGGGGGCCGGGAGAAAATTCATTCTGGGCTGGGCAGTCCCACATTACAAACTGTAGAGAAGAACCACAGGGGGTGGGTAACAAAAAGGAATATTAACAGCCCAGGCCCCCGGGCTGGAAAATCTGGGGTCAAATCCCAACTCTTTCACTTGAGAGCTCTGGGATCCTGGGTAAGCTACCTCACCTCTCTGTGGCCTAATTTCCTAGTAGGTTTAAGAGGGAGAGAAGAGAGAGAGAGAGAGAGAGAGAGAGAGAGAGAGAGAGAGAAAGAGAGAGAGAGATATATCGGTCTATAGGTAGTCATGAGGATTAAGTTAGATAATATGTACAATGCAGTAAGCACAGTACCTGGCAAATAGCACTCAAGACAGACACTAGGTTATTTCCTGTCATAGGTGGCAGGACACCTTCATCCCTCAAGAACATTTTCCAGATATCTTGTGCTGACTTAAATGAAAGTAGACAGGAGGGCGCTGGAGGTAGAAGACCTTGGTTCAGGTTCTGACTCAGCCGTTTCCTAGTCACACAAGTCTTTGATTACCATACATCTCGCTTCATTACTGTGAAGCGAGGATCCGAAGGTCTTCCTACACCAGTTGTTTTGAGGACTGAGTTGAGGCTGTGGGGTGCAAAAGTGCTTTGCATTTAGAAAGGGCTCTAGATTGGATTCTGAGGGCTTACTATGCTAATGTTACTAGGTGAGTCTGACTATAGGAAGGAGAGAGGGAAGGAAGAACTTTTCTGGAAAAACATGTAGAAAATCAGCACAAGAAGGAACCTGATATCTACCTGGTGCATTGACTTGGTCCAGGTGGACCGGGGATTGGGGTTGCTGGGTCCTGTGACTGCCTGTTTCTGGCAGGGCCTTGGAAAGTAGAGGGTTGGAAGGAAGAGGCAATTGAGTGCCTTTGATAGGCTCCTCCCAGGCAGAGTCTCAGCAGAGTCACCCAGGGGAGAAGGCATCCAAGCGAGCGACCGGAACTCCCTCACCTGTGACGAAGGCGGTGGAGGTGATGCTGCTCCGCATGGCGTCCTGAGCTGCCTGCAGGAGCACTGTGTAGTCTGTGTTCTCTGATAGGCCCTCCAGTCGGATCCAGTTGTCATCTGCATCCACGATCAGCTCCTGTGGGAGCCAGAGGAAGAGAGGTGGAAGGGAGCGACCGGATTGCAATGTGGGAAAGCGGGTAAGGGAAGCCTGCATTCTATGGCCAGCGAGGTCAGCACTGCAGTGACCGCTGTTGTCCTCTCCATCCCACAATAAGGAGAAAACCATGCCAGTAAGCAGAGAAGCCAGCTCCTATCGCACGAATGCACATTGGGAAACATTTAGGTACGTGGATTGTGGAACCCAATGGTTTCCAGCGTGCACTGGGTTCTCTCAAGAGCAGAAGTGGTTAAAGAAGCAGGATCCTAGGCCTCCCTGCTCCCATCAAATAGGCGAGCTCTACTTGAATCTATTCTGTATATTTGTCTTCTGCATGTGATTTCTTTTTACAAAGGACCCCACTGCAAACAAAAACTGGAAGACCAGTGCTCTGGTGGGTTGTTTCAATTGATGACATAAAACAAAAAATGACCGTCTCTTTCCTGTAGGCTACGTAGAGGTTGACTTTATAATGCTTATGAGGCATGAAAGCTTGTTGAGTTTGGTATCCAGCTCATGTTTGCTTTCCCTGTTAGTGAAAACTCATTCCAATACTATGAAGTTGGAAGGTTCCGATTTGGGGTCATAATATTGGATCATTACTCTCTCTAGTGAAGTTGCAGGAGCAGAATCTCTAGAGAAGGCACCAAGGCTCAGGGAGGGCGAGCGCTTCTGCCCCGACTTGTGTAGAGAGTAGCAGAGTCAGGACCGCACCCTGCTCACCGGGCTTGCAGACTAGAGCTCTCTCAACAGCAGGCTCTGTGTGCGGGCTGGGAAACCTAGCTGGTTCCCTGTGAATTGCTTCCCTCTCCCTCCCTCCCTCCCTCTGATTTCCATGGGTTGTTCTAGTGGTCAGTTTCCACAGGGTCTTGCAGGGGAGAAACAATCCTTCCCCCTTCCTGCTCATTCTTACTTTGCGGCTTCCATCGGCGGATTTGTACGTCAGAACATATTTCTCGATCTCTGCCCTGGGAGGCTGCCAGGAGATCAGCGCACTTTGCCTGGTGACTTCGCTGGCCGTCAAGTTTGCGGGGGGGTCCAGGACTGCAAAGAGGAGAAGTTGCCTGTCTTTTCAGCTGCGTGGTTTAAGGCCCAGTCATCTCCTCGCCCACCGCTGTGGTCTCAGGGCTGCCCACATGCAGATCCCAGTCCTGGCTTGAACAGGAGCATAAGGGGCGCTCCCAGTCAGGAGCTAATTGTTCAGGCACGACCATTCCTGCAGCACTCCCTGCTTTCCTCAGGCCTCAGGCCTGGGAATGACATCTTCTGATCTGATCCTCTCTATGTCTGGGACCCTGACCCAGTTCAACCACTGTGTCTGCGAGTTTGTGTTTGAACTTAAATATCCCCACATTTTACCTTTGTCTGCTGTTCTCTTAGTCATGACCTCAATTGGTAGCTCCCTCCCCTGTATCTAGCTCTTCTTTTTGGAGGGTGGGTAGTGGGGATGGAACCCAGGTTGCTCTACCGCTGAGCTACACCCCCCACATTTTTATTATTTCATTTTTAATTCTTTTATTGCTGCATTGTAATTAAACATCATAATGAGGTTCAAAGTGATACAAACATACATGTACGTAGGTCTCAGCGTGTTTCCCTTCAGATCCCACCCTGCTACCCACCCCTCCCCGTACATATTACTGAGATCTGTGGTGATAGTTTCTATGTGCATAGAGCATTATTTGAACTGTTTCCTTCATCAGTTCCTCTTTATCCCCCTCCACCTCCCTCCCCCAATCCCCTTTCACTATTCTACTGGTCTCTCTACATTGCCTAATCTGGCCTTGACCTTGTGATCCTCCTGCCTCAGCCTCTTGAGTAGCTGAGGTTACAGATGTGCACCACTGTGCCCGGCCTGAATCTAATTCTTTAATATGTGTCAAACTGTCCTAGACCAGATGCATTCTCAGTGCCAGCTTCTCTTGGCCGGGTTCTACTGCTGTCACACAGGTCTAGAGTGAGGGCGGAAGATGGCGTGTGCCAGCTTAGAGATGCAGCTCCCTTTAGCTGGATTTGGCCCATCGTCAGCCAAGATAAGAGCAGCTCATAGCTGCACTGTCCAAAGCTTATAGACTGCAATCTAGTCCACTGCAAGGAATCCGGTCATTATCAGTGTCTACAAAACCCTCGGTGGATACCAATACGTAGATGACCTTGTACTCACGGGTGGAGAAGTTGGTGCTGATGGTACCACTGGTGAGGGGGCCACTGGTGGCATACATGGAGACCGTGTAGTGGGTGCTGGGAAGCAGGTCCACAAGCTGGAACTCCTCACTGAGTCCGTCAACCAGGATGGTTTCTCCAGCAACTGAAACCAGAGGAGCATGGGTAAGGACTGAATGAGGCTACCCAATCTGAAAGGTCTGAAAGGTCTACCAAATCTAAAAGCATTTCTCAAGGATTCAGTTCTGGAGAATTTTAGGAAAAAAAAAAAGCTTTCCTAGGTTATCAAGCTTAGTATCTTACCCAGGAAGGCTCTCCTCTCACCTCTATATCTTGAGAAAAATCCCTTATATGGAGGCCAAAGTGTCTCTGTATCTTCTACTCAGGAGTTACAAAGAATAAGTCAAATCCTCTATCAATATGACTTTCCCCTCCCCACCACTTTTCCTAACCAAGTGATCTCTCCTTTAGACTAACAAAATTCAGCCTCCACCTCCCATTACATTTCTGTGGCAGTTCTAGAATCTTCACAACCCTGACTGTTTTTCTCTGAGCAAGTAACAGCTTATCAGTGTCCCTGATGAATATAAAACTGAGAAGAGAACCGAGAACAATTGAGATGCACTGACCAATGAAATAAACAGATTTCTACCATTTGTATTAGTTCATTAGGTTTTAGGACAGCCATATACTATTGTTACATGCTGATTTTATTATTCACCAAGGGCCTTGTCTATCATCACCCCCATCTAACCTCGCCTGGTTGCTTTGTGTCCCCATGGGCAGAGCATTGCATTTATTTCTATTGCACTTTGCCTTGTTGATTGAGTTTGGGACCACTGTTTCAGTTTATTAAAATATTTTTGAATTTGGATTCTGTCAATCACAGTTGTGTTTTACACACAAGCATGTAAGCATGTCTTCTCTGAATTCATTCAAGCTGTTGATAAAACTGTTCACCAGATCAGGGCCAAGCCCTCTATTGGGCTATTTGAATAATTCTGCATCATTCAGCATTTAACAAAGTTTTTAGGCACATCTTCAAACTAGATAGGATCTGATGTGGCATGCCTATTGTGGTCTAAAGGCATAGAAAGTTATACAAACAAGTTTTTAAACAACCCAAACTCTTTGGAAGAACACACACAATGACTATCTTTACTTATTTATTTTTTTGGCACTGGGGATTGAACCCAGGAGCATTCTACTTTTGAGTTACACCCCCAGCCCATTTTTGTTTTGTTTTGTTTTGAAACCAGGTCTCACTAGTTTGCTAAGAGTCTCACTAAATTGCTGAGGCTGGTCTCAAACCTGAGTTCCTCCTGCCTCAGCCTCCCAAATACTGAGATTACAGGTATGTACCACCACACCAGTTTGACTATCTTTTTTTGTGTGTGTATGGTTCTGGGGATTGAACACAGGGGCATTCTATCTCTGAGATACACCCTCAGTCCTATTTTATCTTTTTATTTTGAAACAGGATCTTACTAAGTTACGGAGGGCCTTGCTAAGTTGCTGAGGCTGGCCTTGAACCTGTGATCCACCTGTCTCAGCCTCTCAAGTACTGGGATTACAGGCATGTGTCACCATGCCCAGCTTGACTATCTTTTCAGTATCATACTTTGCAACATCCTGTCATCAGTCACCACTCTGGCCATATCAAACTATGACAGTCCCTCAAATCCCTCTGGCTCTCTCATACCTCTGCAAATGCAGAGAGGCTACTCTATTTCTTGGAATTCCCCTTCTTTTCCTCTTCACCTTCTTTCACTTTAATCAAGACCTCTCTCCTTTCTTCCCCTGAGCACCCTGACCCCAAATCACAGCAGCCTACCAGATGCATCCCACCATGTTCTGTGCTTGCCTATAGCATGACACAACTCCCATGGAATTGTAACTATTTACTTTTCTGCACCATCACTGGACGTGAGTTCCATGAAGACAAGAACTCATGCTGTGGTTCTGAACCTTCATAGCCTTGTAGAATATGCGGCCCAGGGGAGGGTACCAAAAGTATTTGCGGAATGAGTGGAAATTAATTGCTATGATGGTGCTTTGTGCCTTGTACCTATGAGCAGGTGTGTCTGACTGCCTTAGGGAAACCAGGGGAGCTTTGACAGACAAGATGGTGTTAAAACTAAGATTTGAAGGATGAGTGTGTAGGCAGGTCTTCAGGGAGAGAATTTCCTGGTAGAGGAATTTTATGGTTAGATATAGAATGTTCAGAAATGATATAATTAAAGCATGAGAGCTGTAACCTCAGCAGTGGATTATTCCACTGTAATGGATTTACTGGGTGGTCACCTAGGCAGGTGGGGTGTGGCTGGAGAAGGTGGGATCCTGGGGGTGTGGATTTGGGACTGTGCTTGTGTCTTTGAATCCCCTTGCTTTTTGGCTCTCTTGTTTCCAGCCTCCATGATGTGAGAGCAGAGCCCTTGCTCTCTCCCTCTCTCTGCTTCCTACCGCCATGTCCTGAGCTCCACAGACCTGGCCTAACATGGACTGAACTCTGGAATCTCCAAAAAAACTGTGAGCAGATAAATCTTCCTTCCTCTAAGTTGTGCGGTCAGCTGTTTTGGATGACAGCAGGGAGAATGTTGACTAAGACAACGAATGCGCAAATGTGTGGAGTCTTGAGAAAGCATGCTAAGAGTTGAGAAACGCTGGGTCATGACACGCAAGGAGGGCTGGTATGCCTTGAGAGAGACTGCACATGGATGCAGAGGGGTTAGGTTGGATTCATAGTCATGATATTGGTTCTTTGAGGAGGGTCATTCCAGCTAACTCTGAGTATGACACATCATGTATTGTTCCGTCTTAAAGAGGGACTAAATGGTATGCAGAGCTTTCTAATGCCTGGCTGAAATGCAAATGTGCTCGCAGATTTGCCAACACAAAACAAGGGCATAGCCGGGCGTGGTGGCGCACGCTTGTAATCCCAGTACTTTGGGAGGCAGAGACCGGAGGATCCGGGTTTGCGGCCAGCCTCAGCTCTGTCTTTCTCTCTCTCTGTCTCTCTCTCTCTCTCTACTTAGTGAGGCCCTCTGCAACTTCGTGAGACCCGGTTTCAAAATAAAGTATAAAAAATAGGGCCGGGGCTGTAGCGCGGAGGTAGAGGTAGAACGCCCCTGGGTTCAATCCCCGGTACTGCAAAAAAAAAAAAAAACAAGGGCATAAAATGGTTTTGATGAAACTTATTCTTAGTGAACCTTAGCTGATATGTAGTAATCACGAATTCCTTTTCCATCGGAATAGTCTGTTTTAGTTTTTACTTTCCCAAGCTTTGACAGTAAGTTTAGTTCTTTGTAGCTTACAGAATTGGCTTTCTCTGGCATTTTTGAAAGTTAAGACATCTGCCTGCCTTCTGTTTTTGGTATCTTTGTTCTCTAGACTCCCAAATAGAAGC
Organism: Glis glis; assembly: GCA_004027185.1. Taxonomy (NCBI): domain Eukaryota; kingdom Metazoa; phylum Chordata; class Mammalia; order Rodentia; family Gliridae; genus Glis; species Glis glis. Next base: position 94,886 of record PVJS01000087.1, read on the forward strand.
TACAACAATTCTGTGATCACATGTTTAATTTAGGCAGGGAAATAATTTTCCCAAGCCTAGAGACTTGAAGTATGCAACTCTATTTTGCTTTGGCTTCTCTATTCAACTTTGAATAATGTAAGGTGAACAAGCGCGATGAGGAAGATATTTAAATTCAATATTTCATGTTGGTTCAACCTTTGGGACTGGATATGTGTGGAGAAGACAAAACAGAAAAGTTGAGGAGTTCTGAATTCTTTGTCACCTGTTATTACTTATTATCTGTTCCAAGCTTGGCCCTATAACTTCAGCATTTTTCCTGCTCTGTAACTATCTAGAACATTCTGCTTTCTTGACTGTAGCACTTTGAGGCAAGTCGTAGCTAAGTTCTGAGTCTTGTCTTCCTGGTGTTATGTCTTTGCTTTTGTATTTGCCCTTGGTTCCATGCCTTTCTTGTACCGGGCAGACTGTGCTTTGGCGATTCCTCCAGTTGATGGTTTGCAGAGCTTGGGGATATCTTGAGGGCTTTACAGTATAACCGAGCAGGGAAATTTCCAATGTGTCCCTCAGGCTGACAAATGTTTTGCTCCTTCACTTCCACACTGGTCTTCAGCTGCAATCCTCACCACCTCCACCTGCCTGTAGACGCTTACCTGCAAAGTGTGTGAGGACGATGACATAGTTCTCCACTTCGCCCACGGGTGCCTTCCACTGCAGCAGGGCTTCCGTTGGGGTAATGTTGGTGGCAGTCAGATCCACGGGGTTATCCATGGCTGAAATAGAATAGGAAAGGGTCAGTCGGTTACAGGTAAGAGGAACTGCAGGATGGAAGGATGACAAATGGTCAGAAATGTCATTCCTGATGCTCGTCTGCTGCTGTGCTATACAAAAGAGTAAAGTTGGTAGAGACTTCTTCCCTCTCTTCCTTTCTGGTAAGCCCCTTTCATCTCCCTTTCTTCTTTCTCTCAAGTATCCAGTTCTCTCCCCATTGCCCCAAACTCCTTCTTAAAATTCATTCCTTAATCTCATAGGTGCAGAACACTGTTTCGGGTGCTAACAGATGAGGGATGTCAAAGTATTTCTGTTGTGTTTTAGACTTTAAAAACTAGAAGGAGAAGCTCAGAACATAGAGAAAGTGTTACAGTTCTTTAGTTAATGAGATACTCATGCTTCCCAGTCTAATTGCACTTTCATAAATGTAAGGCTGTGCCTTGTGGAAAGATCTCTGCTGATGGGCTTCAGGAAGTGTGGTGTAAGTCAGGGGTATCCCCAGCACTGAGAACTTGGAAGGTACCTGGCAAATGCTTATGACATGACTGCATGGGCTTCAGTTTGCCTCCCAAATCATGTCCAGTTGTTGAATTCTCGCTTCACTCCTCACAAGGCTTACTCTGGACTGAGTCTAAGTTGTGTTGTATTGAGAGCCAAGGGGATTCTTATAGGCTCAGAAGGCCAACAGCATGGACTGGGGTGGGGTGGGGGCAGAGTTTGCTTGTCATGGGACCATCTTCTTATTTTTACTTGCGGGTGTTATAAGCCTTTGCTTTATTACTGTGCTTCCTTTCCACCAAGGTTGTGATTTAGTTTAGAAATGTATATTATAGCAGCTGAGGTATTAGTTCAACCTGAGGCTCATACAATTTATTTTGGGGAACTAAGATCTGTTGTTCATCTACCCCTATTTTCTAATTCAAGTTTTTTTTTAATTGTATTTTGCTTGCCTGTGTCTCTCATCCCAAAGTAACAACCAGAAAATAATTTTATAATTTAAAATTTTGAATTTGATCCATAATCTGTGCCTTTGAAGGGTTCTTCAAATGCAGCCCTTGTTAGACTGAAGTTGACTTGATTTCTCTGAGATAAGCATGATGCCCTGAAGGAGCACTTGTTTCTAAAAGTTTTAAGGTAAAGAGGAGAAACCTTAGTGGAGTGAAGGAGGGGACTTAACTGAGGGAGATGGGGGGGGAAGACTTGAAGAGGGAAAGACTTCAATGGACATGATGCACATACACAAACTCAACAAAGCCAATCACTGTGCTGAGCATGGGAAGGTGGGGAGGGGAGGGAGTGGGGTGAGAATTGGGGGAGGCTCAGCGAGTGCTGCGTGCATGTATGCCTCTATCGCCCTGAACTTCAACAAGATATATGATTACAATGCACCAAAAAAAAAAAAAAGAAAAAAGAAAGTTGTAAGGTCATAGACTTCAAGTTAAAATAGTAATAATTAACACAAACTAACATACTTCTGAGGACGATCTAGTTATGGTGAGTTGCCAAAATAGCTATGTCTAAGCTTGAAGGAGGGAAGTTTGGGTTGGTGCACATTGAATATCTGTTTTAGAGATACTTGCTGCCTTTGGCCAAGAGTCTAAGCAATGAGTTTTTGACTTGAGTTACTGTTCTTTTCCCCCTTGATGGTAAGAGGTTCTTGAAATCCAACTTATTGTTTGCAATGAGAAAAAGTCTAATTTCTTTAGCATAATTTTCTAGGACTTTCAGGAAGGTGGGAAGGGGGCTTCTCTTGCTCACTGGACATTACTTCTGGTCAACATCTGTTGACCAGATACTTTAATGATCAAAGCTAATTTGAGGACAGGATGGAATTAAACAACATAGCTGAGCTATCTGTCATCGCAGACCTGGAAAGAGACTAGGAAAGATTAGAATATCCTGTGCTGTGTTCACAAGAATAATTTTGAATGTTTGTGAAAGAAGTTTTTTGGCTATTGCCAAAAAAGAGATGCTGTTTCTGAGCTCGTGAGGACATTTATAAAAGCCGTGAGGAATTCCAAGGCACGTTTTCCTCATTCAGAAAATACCATTCTCTAGGGAAATAAGCAACTTCAGGGAATCCAGGTGTTCGCGTAATGAGGCAGCCTGGAGGTTCCCTATGTGCTGTGGCTTAACTAGGAGGGTGGTCTAGAGGTTGAGGAAAGAAAACTTTGTGCCTTCTAGTAACGTCTATAGCAAACCTTTACTAATTCTGCACGGTACATGATCTGAGCTGTCAGAGAAGGAGGGCCCGTGGACCTACTAAAGGAGCCCTGTCCTCAGGCTCATCCAAGGGACTTGTTTTTCAGAGGAAGATGGGATTGGGACTTCCCTTCCCCACTTTCTCACATTGCAAGCTGGTCGCTCCCTTCCAACTCGCTTCCTGTGGCTCCCTGCAGAAGCCGACTGTGGATGCAGAGGACACCTGGATCCAACTGGAGGGCCATTCCGAGAACACAGACTACACAGTGATCCTGCAGGAGGCCCCGGATGCCGTGTGGAGCAGCATCCCCTCCACCGCCATTACAGGTGAGGGGGTTCTGGCCGCTCTAATGCCTTCCCTCCTGGCGCAGAAAGCAAGAGCAAATGGGCTACTTGGTGGTTTCTGGCCATGTCTGATGAAGAATCTCATGGCCCCAATTGTATGTTACAGGAAATAACAACTCTTTTGCTCTCTGAGGTGAAATTTCCTTCTCCGAGTCTTAAAAAATCAGATGGGGTGATTCACATGTCCGTGGTGGAACTCACCTCCATCACGTGTCTTTCATATTGAAAGATCCATGAAAAGTCCTAATCTAAGCCAGCAAGACTCCTAGAGGTGACTCTCTACACTCCTATTATCATCCAGGACTATCAGTGGCAAGAGAAATCACAAATCGTCCTGCATGACACCGCGAGTCGTAGGAGACGGAGGAAGGGAACCTCCAACCCCAGAACCAGTGTCCTCCGTATGGGCGGGAACAGCTTCTCTCTTTGCCTCTGCTATTTATTGGTGCAGCCAACATCCTAAGGAAGACATGCCTACCTGTGTGCACCAGAGTGCAGATGCGCTCGCTCTCCTCCCTGCCCCGCACGCTGTTGAGGCTGATTTCATATTCGGTAGCTGGGTGCAGCCTGGTGATGGTGAATTCTGTCACAGTGTTGGGCACCACTGAGCTGTCCAGCCGCCCTACTGTGGAAGAGAAGAATCTACCCTTAAAGTTCTGTGACTTTCTCATCAATGAGGTTCATGGCAGAGTCGATGTGGGACACTTTTTCATGAAGCACAGATGGATGTGGGACACAGCACCCAGTGAGGAGAAAGGATAAGTAGTTCATGAGCTGGGAATGTGGAAGTTTGAAGAGACCTTGCATGCTGGTCCCACCCCTTCATTTTATGGGCTTCTTGAAGCAAAGAGAAAAGAACTATTTGTTAGGTGGTTTTCTACCAAGCTGGTCTTCTCTGAGGCCATTATATTAAGGCAGTATGGTGTGCATAGCTGCAAAGAGTGGTTTATGCAGCCCAGAGACAGGGTAGCCCAGAAAGCTGTCTCACCCCTCGCTGGAGGCAAGCATGCCCTCCACCTCGTTAACAGTGCCACGCACACACCAGAAGAGCTGGAAGGCTCAGGCAAGGGCTGGGCCCGCTTCCTCTGACTCATAACTAGGCTGGGCAGCAGAAGTAGGACCACATCACTGTGGTCCCCTCCAAGGCTCCATCTGTCTCTCTTGGGTCTTTATCCATTCCCCAGATGCTGGTCTTGGACTTTACTGTCTCAGGAAAGAGCATGTGGTTCTGGCTCTTGGCAGATTCTTTTCAGGCCCTCTGTTTCTCATCGTATAGTCTAGATCATGGTGACCAGCCTCCTCTGCTGCCGAAGGGCCTGATTTCTGGGTGAATGTATTCCAGCCTATTTTGAGAGGAGTCAGTGAGCACAGGATTCCTGGGCTGCTCCACATTGCCGCATTCTCATTCTGAGGGACTACGCCACGGACAGGAGGAAGAATGCAGGCAGGGGTTATGACCTTTGGGATATGATAGTTTTCCTCTAATGATCTCCACCCAGCTCCAAATCCCATTCACCTTTGGGAAATGAAATCATGTTATTACCTTGGGTGGGTCGATATGATACTCGGTAGTAATCAAAAGATGCTACGGGAGGGCTCCAGGAGACCATCACCGAGTCCTTGGTCACATTGCTGATTGTGATGTCTTTGGGGGGATCAATTCCTACAAAGAATAAGGTGGTTGTGGGAAAGAGATGGAAAGCACAGTGTGAAAAAGGAATTCTATCCCTAGTTTTATGTTGACCAAGAACCAATGTGTCCTAGAGGCAGACAAGGCCCTACTCCTACTGAGTAATGGGGCAGCCTTAGAGCCATGGTCAGGCTGATGTCTTACCTGAAACCCTGTAGGTGTGGCCAAATCCTTGCTCGTGGAAAACATTTTAGCAACACAGAGCCAAGCTGGCAAATTCTGAGCCTGTGCATCAGTGAATATTTCCTTCTGAAGGCCAACTAGAAATTTTTTTTTAATGTGGTACTGGGGATTGAGCCCCAGGGCATTCTATATCCAAGATATACCCCCAGCCCTATTTTATTTTTATTTTGAAACAGGGTCTCACTAGGTTGATGAAAGTCTCACTACTTGCTGAGGCTGTCCTCGAACCTGCGATCCTCCTGTCTCAGCCTCCCAAGCACTAGGATTATAGGCGTGCGCCACCACGCACAGCTAGAAACTTTCTTTTATGTCCATATGCTTTGTTTTGAATGGGGAAAAACATAGTTACTTCCTCTGGGGGAAACTTTTCTTGGAAAAACCCAATTCTGCTATCTCTTGGTTCAATTTGGAAAAATTGTCTATTGACTGTAGAAAGATTTCAGAGCACCAGTCCAGAACAAATCCACTTTTCTAAATTGTATTTCATTTATGCTGTATACTTTTTTTTTTTGACCGCTAAGGAATCACAGGGTTGAATCAGCCAACTGTTTAATCCCCTTGTCCAATTTGTGGGTTCTTATCATTATGTAGGAAGCTACCAGAATACACATGTTCTTACCCACATACACCTCATGGTTGGGATTGTAGTGGGGAATGATGAGATGGAAATGGTCCAGTTAATCTCAGAGTGCCAGTGTTTTCCAAACAACCTGCAAGCCAGCCCCATTCCCTGAGTGCCAGGTTACTACACGGTTGCAGGCTAGTTCTGTGTGATTGTGAGGAAGAGTCATTTGTACCAGTGACTTGTTGGGCAGTCAAGAGATGGCTCTCCAGAATAGGAACAGGTGTCTCTTCGCTGTAGAGGGGTTCCTTTGGAGACTGGCTTTCTCCAGGGCTATGAGGCTGGTAGATATGTGGACCAGTGCATTTAAACCTTGACCTTCTCAAGACATCGTGTCTGTGCTATCTGCCAAATGGGAGCTTCCCATCTTATGTCACACGGAAGCAGCAGCTGTGGCTGGACAGCACACGGACCCTCTTTAGTTACAGAAGCAATCCTCTATTGCTTGCGTGTTTCTTTTCTTAAATTTCATTGGATTGTCAAAGGCTACTGTGAGAACCCCTCGACCCACTCCTCTCAAATCTTCCAGCCTCACCTGTTGTGATAGAGCCCACGATGGGCTCAGATGTCACTGTGCCATGGACGGCAACCAGGTTCACGATATACTCGGTGGCGGGCTGCAGACCCATCAGGACAGTATGCCTCTTGGTGGCATCCAAAGAGACCTCTATCATCTCTTCCTCGTCATCCCGGGGGCTGTAGTTTAGAATGAGTCTGTCTGCCGGGGGAGAAGGGTCACTCCAGGTGATGTTGACACTGGAGGAGGTCACGTGAGAAAAGTGCAGATGGGAGATGGGGCGGAAGCCTGTGAAGCAAGAAGACAGAGGGTTCTGACGCACAGAGGGTGGGCGGGCGGACCACTGGGCCAGAAGAACTGCTTGACCAAAAGGGTCTGCTCTCCTTGCTAATGAGGGCTACAACTTCACCTGCTGGCCCAGAGGGTCCACCTCCCTCCCCATACTCCAGTCCCATCCACTCTGCTTTTTTTAAGCCATACACTGAAATATGAATTCTCATAGAAAAACAGAAAGACTTCTATGACTTATTTATAATACTGATCCAAGATTTAAAACCGCCATCCTGGAAGGAATTTAACATGATGCCACAGATCCTCAGAATGCCCCTTGATTTAGTACAGGTAGGGAAAGATGAACAGGATCAACTACTATGTCCAAGCTAATAGGAAACCAGACACAAATTTTCAGGCATGTACCATCCTTGCTCATCTTTCCTCTTCTGATCATTCCCTCTAATATACAAATTAGTTTTCCCTCTATCTCTTCTTTTTCTACCCATCTTTTTTGGATGGCCTTCTTGCAGTAAGACCTTCTGTTCCCTGAACGTGGCTGGGATTTCTGCCACCCTGGTACCTGTGAAGGCATCCACAGTGGACTCCAGGCTCTGCTGCCGGCCCCTCTCAGCGGTGATGGAAATGATGTACTCCGCCCCAGGCTCTAGATCTGTCAGTGTATATGAGTTCCTGTCCTTGGGCACGGTGACTTCTGAGGCAATCCCAGAAGATGGGGTAAAGGTAATTCGGTAGTGGTCAATGGGGCCAGTGGCTTTGGTCCAGATGAGGGAGATGGAGGTCTCCGAGGAGGCTGTCACCATGAGGTCTCTGGGACTGTCAAGTTCTGTGGATCAACACAAGTGGCCTGTTATATACAGTTATTGATTAGACCACCCTGTGCATTTCCAAGCTATCGGCAGACCTGCCTGCTGACCATGAGCCCCAGCTTGTCATCGCTGACACTTACATCGCATTCTGTTAAGCAACTTCTCTTTGAAAGATGGCCAGTGGCTTGGCAAACAGATGGACAATCTGCAGACAGGGATTATTAGCTCCGACACCACTGGAATACGTCCACCTCCAGGACAAATCTGGCTGCTGATTTTTAAGTTCCTCATATTAATTCTCACTCTGCCTTTTTCAGTAAGCCGATCAGGGCCAGCAGGAGCCACCACCACAGGGGGATACCCTATTCCTGGCAACAGTGGTTCCCGTCGGCTCCCTCCCTTTCCTGTTCCTGAGGTCATTTTAGATCGGCCTAACCATAGGTGTATAGGTAATGAGATTTGAGGACTCCTGGAGACCCCTGTCCACGCGCTTCTCTACCGAGGTTGTCTATGCTACACTGAGCCTTGGGACAAGGATTGATCCCAAATCCCCAGCCCAGCCCAGCCTAGGCTGCTTTGTATCTAAGCTACTGGAGGGACTTTGAAATTTACTCAGGATTTGGAAGCAAAACTGTTGGCTCCAGAGCAGCAAGGGTCTCAAGAGGATTCTTCTACTGCCCCTGGATTTAATAGGCTGTTTCCAGGTTTAGTCTAGCCCACCAGTGGCCTTTCAGGGCTTCTGTGGCGCAGATGGAGGGCGCCCCATTCTATCTGCTGTGGAATAGTCTAGGTAGAAATAGTACCTCCTATTGATCAAACCTGTTTAGGATTTTCCACCTCTGCTCTGCACAGCTGTGGGTGAACCTTCAGATCTGGAGGACCAAGCATAGATCTATGGGGAAGAGGCTGGGACTCCATCTTGCCTGTCAGATGTGAGAGCTTAGGCATTGGGTAGATATTGTCATTAGGTTGACAGTTGTCACCAGGGCCCTGTTCTCTGGTGGCTATTGCCTTCTGATTGATCCTGGCAGAAAGCTTACAGGCTGATCTAGACATCTCAGGCTTACAGGCTAACCCAGACATCTCAGGCTTACAGGCTAACCCAGACATCTCAGGCTTACAGGCTAACCCAGATATCTCAGGCTTACAGGCTAACCCAGACATCTCAGGCTTACAGGCTAACCCAGACATCTTTCCACTCACCAGTCCTGGCGTTCATGGTGGCCGGCACGCTTTGTTGTGAGTTCATGACAGCAGATATTCCAACCCCATACTCGGTGCCAGGTACTAGATCTATCAGTAGAGACAGAAACAAACATTAGTATGTGTGTGTCGGGTGGGGAAGGCTGAAAGGAAGGAAGAAGGTCTTAGACTCCTCTTCAGATCTTATGCTTAGCACTCCTTGAGTCTGCTCCTAATTTTACCTATTAGGAATTCCCAATTTCATGACTTAAGGAGATCAATACCAAGTCAGTAAGATGAACCTGCCAGCACAGAGCGTCCTTCTTTGCTGCTGGTCTTGGAAAGGCAGTGAGGCATCCCTTTGTCAGTGACCTTCAGAAGTGTGGTCACCTGTCGGGGTCTCCCTGTGTACTTAGAGTCTCAGGTTGGTTAGAACCAGTAAAGGGGTTTCTTGCTTAAATTGTAAACTGGGGGAGTAATTGAGAGAGACAGTGTGAACATGGGCCTTAAAAGCATTTCTTGAACCTTGTTTATGAGAACCACACTTTTTTTTGGTACTGGGGATTGAACCCAGGGAAATTCTATCTCTGAGCTATACCCCCAGCCCAATTTATTTTTTATTTTGAAACAGGGTCTCACTAAGTTGCTGAGGCTGGCCTCACACCTATGATCCTCCCGTCTTAGCCTCCCAAGTACTGGGATGACAGGCGTGTGTCGCCGTGTCTGGCTTGCACTACACTTTTTATAGATAGGAACTAAGATCATGTGGGAACTCCTGGGCCCTTCCTAGAAAACAACAGAAGGTGGACTTTTTCTCTGAACACAGGGATGTCAGGCCTTTAATGCAGTGTAGGGAGCACTGTGGGCTCCCTACCAAGGTCCGTAACTTGGGCCCAGAGTATTTAGAGCTGTGGATCCTATTTTAGAATGACTTCCAGGAGGTTGGAGAAAATGCAAAACCTGACCAACTAAAAGGCATAAGTTTCTCAGGAAATCCTTCCAGGGTTCATTACAAAGGATCACTGACAGGCTCCCAAAATATCTGGAATTCTCTGAGGTCTCTCCCTCCCCTCTTCTTCTGCATTCGTTTTCATCGGTTTGGCTGGTGTATTCATTTCCTATTGATGCTGTGACAAATCACCACAATCGAGTAGCTTACAACAATGCAAACTGATGATCTTACATTCCAGGAGGCCTGAAGTCTAAAATGGTTCAGCAGGACTCCGTGTCTGCTGGAGGCTCCGGGGAGAAGCCATTTCTTTGCCTTTTTCAGCGTGTAGAGGCCGCCTGCACTCTTTGGCTCATGGCCCCTTAATCACTCTTCAAAGTCAACAGCTTAGCATCATCAAATCTCTTTCTCTCTCTGATCTTGGTTTCCATTTGTCACATCTACGCTGACTCTGAGCACCCCGCATCCATCTTACAAGGTCCCTTGTGATCACACTAGGCCCATCTGGATAGTCCAGGATAATTCCCCATCTCAAGATCTTTAATGTAATCACCCTGCAAAGCTCCTTTTGCTACATAGGGTGATAGATTCGCAAGTGCTAGGGATTAGGATGTGGACATCTTTGGGAACCATTATTCCGTCTGCTACAATGGGCATCAGACTCATCCTCATTTATGAAACTGGGATTGTACAAAAATGTAACAAAATCAAATCATCACCCCTGGGGGGGCTTCAGTAGTCACTCGGGGTCTTTCTGGTGGACTTTTTGAGGAGTCTTGTGTGGGCCCAGAACCATGGACTATTATAACACTACCCTGCATTTATACAATATTTGTGCATCTCAGAATTGAATGTATCTCGGAGTCTCATCCCCTCCTTGAAGGTGGAGCGGGGGTCTTTCCTCCATCTGTTTCAGTTTCCGGTGGCTCTTGTTATAAACTACTGCGTACAGTGGCTGAACACCATAGACGTTTATTCTCTCTCAGTCCTGGAGTGTGAAGTGTGAAGGAGTCAGCAGGGCCGTGCTCCCTCTGAAGGCCCCGGGGAGGACCCTTCCTCGCCTCCCCCTGCCGTCTGCTGGTTTCGGGCAGTGCTGGCACCATGTTCTCTGGGTGTCAGAGTCTTCTCTTAGAAGAACTCCAGTCACATGGCATTTCGGGCCTGCACTCATCCTGCATGACCCACCTTCACTCCAGTAGGTCTCCAAAACCGTATTTCCAAACAAGGTCACACCTGCAGGTTCAGGGTGGATGTGGATTTTCAAGAGAACAGTCTTCCATTTGGTATACCATCTTTTCATATAGAGAAACTAAGGCACAGGGTAAGTCTGTGACCAGTTAGACACTTTGACCCCTAGACTTCTGGCCTCAGATTCCAGGGTGTTTAGGAAGACTGGGAAGGCCGCCCCAACCCTTGGGCTCACCTGGTCCCCAGGGCAGCTGTGACTTTACCGATGTCCCCGAGGCTATGCAAATTTGATAGGAGAGGCTGTGCACACCCTTCCATTAACAAGTGGCTTGGTTTAGCCAGGGGGATGACGCGTGGCACCCAGGGGCCTCCCACACCCTGGCTTTTGTCCAGCAGGCTGTATGATAGACATGTCTTGAGTAAGTATGGTCAAGGCCTCGTCTTATTGGCTGCTCTCCATTGAAGGATGCAGCCCCAAGTCCTGTTGGGCAGGCATTAGAATCAGCCCTTCCAGAACCAGCTCTATCCCTTCCTAACCTCTGTTCTTTCTTTCTCTCAAGTGTCAGCCAGTCCCTGTAGTGAAGGTAAAGTTTGAAGTTTGACAGACTTTGAAGTCTGACATACTCCATGTCACATACAGGCTCTGCCACCTTCCATATATATCATGTTGACCACTTCATACTTCATGCCTCAGCTTCTACAGAATGGGAGTAATAGGGTCTATCTCAGAGGGCCACTGTGAGGATTAATGAATTGAATTGAGATGTTTAAAATATATCACTTGGAGCTGGTGCGTGGTGGCATATGTTTAGAATCTCAGTACCTGGGAGTCTGAGACAGGAGGATCACAGGTAGGTGGCCAGCCTCAGCAACTTAGTGAGGCCCTCTTCAACTTAGCGAGCCCCTGTTTCAAAATAAAAAAAATAAGACTGGGGGTATAGCTCAGAGGTAGAATGGCCCTAGGTTCAATCCCCAGTACCACACACACAAAAGAAAACATAGCACTTGGCGCACAGTGACAGTCACCAATATCATTATCTAGCACAGAGATCTACTGCAGGATTTTGAATCCTTTGATGTGGGTGGTCTTATCAGCTACAAAAAGTACCTCAGGCAGGCACAGGTTGGTCCTGGGTACACCTGTCATTGTCAGGTTGCTGGGGCTTAGCCTGTCAGCTCTGAGGAAAGCCAGTGATTCTGAGAGTCAGGTGTTGTGAGGAGTCACGCTGGCTGGGGGTGCCTGTCTCTAGGTGGAGTGGTGATCTAACGCCCCCCATCTGCTCAAAGCACATATTTACCTCCATCAATATGTTCCGTGAGTCCTAGGTACATCTCAGGTTGGAGAAATTAGATTACCTTTGGGACATAAACGACTTCTCAGGCAATGATAGAGACCTTCAATTGCCTATAATGAAGTAGAAATTCCCCAACATGAAGGGTGTCAGATGGAGGGAGTAAGACAGAAATTATATGTTGCCAAACGGATCTAACATGTAACGTTTTCATCTGACTTTCTTATTTATGAAGCTTAAATGAAACGTTCAATAATTTACGACAGCACCATCCTCTCCCAGAAAACGGCAGAGCAGAATTTAAAACACTCTCTTCCCGGGTTTTCTGTCTAGGGGATGGGGACGTGGGACTCGCTTATAGGCTGGCGCCTGCTGGTTTCCTTTGATTTTCAGCAGCTTTCTTCCTTTGCTTCTTTGCTAGCAGGTAAAATGAAGTTCTGCTGGAAAAGATACGTATCTGAGGCTGACCCAGTATCCTCCATCAGCACGCTGAGGACTCCTAGGGAATTCTTGCTGTTAAAACCCCCATAGCTCACTTTCAATGTTCCCTTTACCTTTCCAACTGACTCCCGAAAGTGGTAGCATATAAATAGTTCTCTTCCCTTTCTTAACAAAAGCGTGGAAAATTTGTCCCATAGGAAGCCGCCATTCTCCATCCCTTATAGAACCTCCTTTGTTCAGCTTGGCGCTTGACACTATTCTCGACTCTTTCACAACACACCCATTCTTCCCTGAACCCCCAAAGGATACAATGCATTCACTGGGCAAATATTATTGAGGGCCCCCTTTGTGTCAGGCACAAGGCTATGTGCTGGGGATACCAGTGAGTTGATATATATCACCCGTGCCCTCTTGGGAATCAAGAGGAGCCTGTACTGAAAAATTGAACTAATAATGTATTGAGCACCCATAATATGCCAAGCCCTGAGCTATATGCAACAGGTTATCTAGACAAATAATGAAGAAGAAGGAGAGGGAAGAAAAGGGGTAAAAATGAAGGAGAAATTTTTGGAGGGTTACTGATGGAGCTCTGAGTTCCACCCCCAGCCCTATTTTATTTTTTATTTTGAAGCAGGGTCTCACTAAGCTGCTGAGGGTCTCCCTAACTTGCTGAGGCTGGCCTTGAACCTGTGATCCTCTGTCTCAGCCTCCCAAGAACCAGGATTACAGGTGTGTACCACCACACCTGGCTGAAGGGGAATTTTTGAGTGCCTGATGGTAAAGAGTGCCCTTATAATTATAAGGCACTTAATTCTCAGAGATCATGCATAGTATCTCATTTAACTCCCCTGCAGCTCTGCTCATAAGAGAATACAGGCTGAGAAAAGTTGATTTCTTGACCAAGGTCACAAAGCTAATATAGGATTAAGCTAGGTTTAGAACTCAGGTGCCTTGTGCTTTCTGGTCCCTGTCCCTAAGAGTCTTACAGGTTGGCAGTGAGGACTAGACTAAGCAAATTGGAATTCAAGAGTGAGTTGGTACTAGGAGCTGCTTCGAGGCACATGGGGTCAGCAGGGGCGGAGTAGCCTGAAAATGAACTTGAGCTGGACCTTGAAAGCTAAGATTAGGGAAGGTAGAGGGGAGGAAATGTGGACAGGGCATGGCAAGCAGTAATAGGTTGATCAGGGCTAAGAGAGCAATGGGCCTGAGGGAATTGTCACCTGCTCTCCAAGGACAATGAGGGCAGAGTGACCCTCCTCCTCCTGTTTAGGAGACCTGCCCTTTGTGCTTGCTGTTGCTAGTGGGGACGTGGTGGGGAGGAGGCCCAGGAGACTCTCACTGCTGTCTCTTGCCCAGCAAACCCCAGGGATTTGGCGCTGGCCGCTGCAGGCTCTGTCGGGCTGAAGGGGATGTGAAGAAATGTGGGCCTTTTCCATCTCTAAACCCTTGAGCCCATCTCCAAGGGTTTGTGAAGCTCAGGCCCACCAAATGGGGGACTAGGGGTTGCGTTGGCTCAAGTGCACTGGAAACCCACCTTCAAAGACTGGAATCAACTGAGGACCCCGTCCCCCAGGAGCTTGCAGTTAATCTCAGTTCTGATAGCAGTTATGTTTCAAATGATCATTGTTACTTTTGACCTCAGTCTCCTAACCACACCCTTAGATCTTTGGGCCAAAGGATCTATTTTTTTTTTCAGTATGCAGCGTAATGAAAACATAGGAAGCACAGAAGCAGCATGGTGGCGGTGGCAGCCGGAGAGGGTGTGGGAAGACTTCCAGGTGAGGATGTCTGGACTGGGTCTCGAAGGAGCGCAGACATTTGCCTGGGGGAAGGGCGTCGCAGGCAGAGGGAATAGCAGGTGCCCAGGCAGATCTGGCAAAATTATTCAAGAAACCAGGACCCACTGACAAACCCTGCCACGGGAATTTCTCAGCAGTGGGATTTGAAGACCAGAGGTTTCATAGAGGGAGAGATATTTGGAGATGGAGGGTCTTCTGAGAGCCTCTGAAGACACACCAGATAGGCAGAGATCTACTTTTTGGTTAAGTGGAGAGCTAAGTTCCCAGGCTCCCTGCCCTCATCTTCTGGGATAACAAGGTGCTTCTTTGGGGTTCCCTGAATGAGTCAGACTTCGGAGGACACCCCCGTGCTTTTTGGGGCGTGGATGATGTTCAAGCGTCGAGAGAAACCATTGACTCCATCCTGACTTTAATCTCATATTTAAACAGAAAAACAATCCTCAGGGGGGTTCTCAGATGGAAGATTGTTGTTGCCAGTGAAATTAATGAGGAGCTTGGCTCATTGGACTCCGTTCTGTAGCAACAGCCACTGCTGGGTCTTTCTGTGAACAAGTGCTTCCTCTAAAGAAGGCCAGGCAGATCTGAAACATCCCCCCTGCCCCGCCGGCTTTTCTCTTGCTTCCCATTTCCCCAGGCTTTTAACCCAAAAAGGGACAGATGCCCCTCTACAGTATGGATTTAAAATGTCCCCCCAAAACTCATGTGTTGAAAGCATGCCCGCAGTGCAGCCAGGCGCAGAGGTGGGGCGTGGCTGGAGGAGGTGGGCCACTGGGACTATTGTCTTGGGGACTATATACGTCCGTGGGCCCCCTCTACTTCTCTCCTCTTTAGGCCACCATGATGCGAAAGTCCCATCCCTCTGCCACGTGCCCTGCTGCTACCACCAGGTTTTCTGCCTGGGAGGCAGCCCTATGGGCTGAAACCTTTGAAAAAACCTGAAACCGTGAACCCCAATAGACTTTTCCTCCTCTAAGTTGTTCCTGTCAGGTATGTTGGTCACAGGGACAGGAGAGCTGCCTAAAACACGCCCTTGTGACCCAACGTTGTGAGGTGTGAGGAAGCCTCGGCCCTTCCTCTCCTCTTCTGCTTGGGCGTGCACAGCCCACTCCCCACCTTCCTGACCCCAACCCCCAAAAGTGACATTGAGTTTACAGCGTGCCTTACCAGAATGGCCACTTGGGGTCACTGTGACCTCACCCAAAGGAGGTGACACAGTCTGGCCCCGACCCCCAGGCCCAGGCCCTGTCAGGACCCCTCTTCCTCAGAGGTCCCCCAGAGCCCTGAAGGCCTGCGCTGGGGCTGCCGTGTGCACCGGCCACCAGGGACTCACACCCAGTGGACTGAACATTGGGCGCCTTGGTCAGCGCTGAGTTGCCAGCTGGACTCCTGGAGTCCCAGATTTCTTCATGGGAGAATCCTTTTGTGGCAAGCACTTCTGCCCGTGCACCTTAAGCATCCCACCTTCTCTCCACTGCACCCCATCTGGGCCCTGAGGGGAATAACCAGGGTTTGGTAGGTTCCCCCACGCCATATCCCCCAGCCACCAGGGGCCTCAAAGTTGACTACTATATACCCTGATTAGGGCATGTGTGTGTGTGTGTGTGTGTGTGTGTGTGTGTGTGTGTGTGTCTGTGTGTGTGTGAAAGACAGAGAGAGAGAGAAAGAGAGAGAGAGAGATGCATGAGCGCATGAGTGTGTGACTATGAGTGTGTCGTGTGTGGGCGCCATAAGTCTTCATTTTCTTGCAGTCCTATGTGGTATCGCGATGTCTGTAGGAATCTTCAAGACTCGGGTGTCACAAGCCCATCGGTGGCGTTTCTCATCGGTAGCTTGCTGACTACAGATAGAGGTGGTCACGCGCAGGGGAGGCGGCTGGCTGGGACGCCTCAGGGGCCACTGTACAGACAAGCTCCTTTGCCTTATTTTCTGGTCTGAGGAACCTCAGGTGTGACCTCTGCCCCTGAGGGTGGTTTGGAGGGGAGAGCACAGGTGTCCGAGGGTACACCCCTCTGCCCTCTTGTTAAATCGTGGCAGCCACAGGTGCCTTTCTGATGTCAGATGAGAGGAGTCGCCTCAGACACAGTGACTGGCGTAGTGTTTACACTTTGCTTTAGTCCCAGGCAGGGAGGCTGTTTATTGACCACATTCCAGACAGGGACCCAGAAGCTCGCTCCTCCCCTCGCTCCCTCTCTCCTCCCTCCTAGGACTTTTCCCTATGGCTGGTTATTTTCTGTTGCTCCCCGGGAGCAGATGGTGCTGAGGGTCCCTGTTGCATGGTGCCAGGTTCGAACCCAGAGGGGCCTGGATGAGCCTGTAAGGTGCGCAGCTCTCAGGAAGCCCATTGGAACTCCAGGCGTGGCACACGGGCCAAGCAGAGCATCTGGACTAAGAGGCTGAGCCTTAAAAAGACTTATCACTAAGGACACAGAAGCCACCAGAGCAGGGAGAAAAATCATCGCACGCACTGAATTTGTTGTTGAGAAACAAATTCATACTCTAGGGACAATTCTCTGGGCATTACCTACATATTATACTGGAGGATAATGTCTGGCATTTGAGGCCCAGTCTAGACTTTGTGTTGCAAAAGGCAAGGTTTGTGCAGGGGGATGGGTGGGGGTGCTGCTGCAGCCCTCTGAATGACTCAGAACCCCAGAGCCAAGGAGACCTGGATTCCACAGCAAAGGGGCCAATGGTGGCCTTGGGGACAACGGTTTCTACAAGGAATAGTAGATGCAGGTGCCACTTGTCTTCAAGGATTGAGATTAACTGTGGGGATAAAAGGGGCCTGAATGTGTGCCAAGAGAACTGCAGGCTGCCATGGATCCAGGTCTGAGTTTTGTGGAGACAAATGATAACAGCAACAATAATCCAATGGGTGTTGAGCACTCAGTGTGAGGCAGGCTCCAAACTCAGTGCGTACACATGGTGGCATGCATACTTTCTTTCAATCCTAAAAACCCCATAGGGGGACAGCACGTCCTTCAGTAGGGGAAACTCACGCCCCGGAAACTTAGGATATGTGTCCGAGGATGCACATCCATGATGCTGTGTGTATTGAACCTGAGCAGAGTGACGGCACATACCATGCTCTATGTGAGTGCTTCTCATCCATGAAGGTGTTGTAAATGACGGAGTTTCTGAAACCAGGTCTGTAGGAATCTCCAGGGCCTGAGAGTCACGAGTCCCCTTGGTGACTTTTCTGATTGGCTGCTCGATGACTGCACAGAGAGGTGGTCTGACTCAACAGGTGTGGGGAAGAGGGTGCTGACATCTCCCAGTGATGCCTGTGCTTCTGGTCCCCATGCACCCCTTGGGAAGCAAGTGTCCACACTGCAGCACCACGCTGATGGAAGGAAGTCATCCTGGACCATCCATGAGCTCACAGACCTCTGCATCCTTTTTCTTCTTTGCCATCATCTTGTGCTTACTGAGCCTTCTGCTGTGTTAACAGCACTATCCTGAACGCCTTAAGCACTGTTTTAGTCAGTTTTTCTTGTTGCTGTGACCAAAATACCCAAGAAACACAATGTAGAGGAGAAAAGGTTTATTTAGGCTCAGGTTTCAGAGATACAGTCCATAGTTGGCCAACTCCAAGGCAAACACATACAGCATGGTGTGGTGGAGGAAAGCTGTGCTCAACCCAATGGCAGCCAGAAGCAGAGAGTGACAGGAAGTGGCCAGGGGCAGATACAGTCCCCAAGGCCACACCCCTGGTGTCCTACCTCCTCCAGCTATGCCCTACCTGCCTAAGTTACCACCCAGGACGTGCATTCAAATGATTAATCCTTCAGTGGGTTTATCCACTGATAAGATTAGAGCCCTGATTCAGTTATTTCACTCTGAATATTGTAGCATTGGGGACACAGTTTCAACACATGAGCATTTGGGGGACATTACAAACTCAAACCATAACGAGCATAGAACCTCTTTAAAGCTTCATGATGACACCAGGAGGTGAGTGGTATCATTCTCCTCTTAACGAAGGAAGAAGTGGAGGCTGAGAGTTGTCGGTTGCCCCAGATTGCACAGGAAGCAGTGGGCCTGAACACAGTCTGAAGGCTGGGCTCTGGTCAGTTGCACAGGGCACAACTTTCAAACAAGACTGGGGCGTCTGGGGTCTTACACAGAGGAAAGTAGGACCCAAGTAGGATCCCTTTTCCCCCCTTCTTTCCTTCATGGCTCTTTCTTTTCTTCCCATCAGATACTGCAGACAGCGAGAGTGGACAATCCTTGTAACTAGCATCTCAGCCCATACGTACATACTTTACTTAATTTCCTTACATTCCTATAATACCTCCTTAAGTCCTATAAAGTTACTTGTCTTCACAAATCTCCCCAGCAGTGAGCTCCCTGGGACAATTATGTGACGTGTGTGTGTGTGTGTGTGTGTGTGTGTGTGATTTTTTTCATGAGCCCAACTCTAGCACAAAATATTAATCCATCTAGGCCCACTACTGAGTAATACTTTCCCCATCCCTTAGAGGTCTGTGGCATTTAAATTTGAACTGTCCCTTTTACTTCTCTAACAGAGACTCAGCCATGGAAGAGGAGCCTGGAGAAAGGGACTCAGAGGACCTGACTTTGAATCCCTGCTAGCTCTGTGAGCTTGGGTGAGCTTCAGACTCCCTGGACTCAGTTTCCTCACCCACAGTGTGGGGATGCCAACAATTCCTATCTCATGAGGTTTTCATGATGATTAAATAAGTTCTAACTATGTGAAAGTGCCTGGAATAAGACAGACGATCAATAAATGCAAAATCATCTCATTTTCCTGCTAGAGGGAAATAATAACTATGAGGTGACTGGGCTCTCTGTATCTCTCATGATTTTATAGCATAGCCTGCATTCAAACAACTAGCTATCATTTTTGTAAAACTGCTAATTGCCAAATCAGCCCGCGGCTATAGGCGGGGATGGGCTGTGTCATTCAGTTATTTTGGTGTAGCTTAAATTTTGTGAATGTCTCCAGCGCTCTGCAAGGCCCTTACGCCAGCTGGTCTGTCCTTTCTGTGTCTAATTCACTCTTGCGATCCTGCTTGGTCAGCATATCTCTCCATCTCCTTGCTGTATTTTCGGGAGTGTGTCTGTCTGGGGAAGGCATTTTTTATATTTGCTTAACTGGCTTCATTTGGCGAGGAGGTCTGGGACTTCAGCTCGGGAGGGAAACAGCTGTGCTTCTGCTGCCCTTGTTTACTGTACGCACTCTGCTGTGTATCCCTTGTCTAGAAAGATGGCAAGTGCTTTTGTAGGAAGCCAAGACTCAGTTAAACAAAGTGTGAGGGCATGGGGAGTGCCTGGCCCACAACCCTCTGCACAGCATCTCCTCCATCTGAAAACCTCACCCTGCATTTCTAGTTGCTCACTCTTGGGTCCTGCAGACAGGCTGTCCTGGATGGTGTGCTACCGAAGGGCCTGAGAAGACTGGGTCCCAGGTCCCCAGGCTCAGGACTACTCCCCAAGCAGGCAAGGTGGTGACTAAGTACTGCCTTAGTCCAGAAAAACATCCTCTCTTCTTTGACCACAGCAACAGTCTCCCTGCCTCTGCCCTTGCCCTTCTCTAGAGACAACTAGTAATTACTTTGCCTTATTTAAAATCCCTCAATGGCTCCCCAGAATATTCTAGAATGGCTCTAGAATAAACTCAAACTTTTTGTAGGATACAGAAGGCATGATCAGGTTCTCACCTTATCATTGACCTCTTGTAGTCAGCCCCCAGTAGCAAGCTTTTGCAACTTCATTCACTCAAGAAATACTGACCTAGGTCCTGGTATGTGCTAGACACCGTGCTGGGACGTGGGGATTCAATGATGAGCAGAACCCAATGCAGTCCAACTTTCATCGAGTTTTAGGTCTATTATCATTATTTGTTATAATTTGATTCTTGAGCTAGATGTGGTGGCACACACTTGTAATCCCAGTACTTGGGAGGCTGAGACAGGAGGATTGCAGGTTTGAGACCAGCCTCAGCAACTTAGTGAGACTCTGTTTCCAAAAAAAACTGGACTGGGGGCGTAGCTCAGAGGTAGAATGCCCCTGAGTTCAATCCCCAGTACAACACACACACACACGATTCTTGGGAGTATCAATCTAATGATACTACAATATGTGATATTACTTAGGTAATCACACCGCACATGTCAGGGGATGACTTGCACATGTTGTGAGGTGGATGCAATGTGGGGCTGGTGGACAGGACGATTTGTCCTCCCTTGGGAACCAGAGAGGCTTCTTGCAAAGTGACTAGGAGCCGACAGGGAAGCCGGTGTGAGCTGAGTGAAGAGAACGGGCCTGTGGCAGGAGGGCCAGCGTGTTGAGGATCCGAAGGAAGTGGACCTGTGGCCCCAGAGCTCAGAGAGCACCAGAGGATGGGGAAGAGGGTGGGACTGGAGGAGGCTGGGGAGTCCAGGTGTGGTCTGGCGGGCCATGCTAATAGTGCAGGCTTAGCCGAAGAGCGGTGGGTAAACCTACACTAATGTCCCTGAATGCATGTGCAATGGGATGACATAATCAGAAATGTGCTGTGAAATAATTACCCATTGTGATGGGGCCTGGATGAGACAGAGCTGAAGAGAATGTGTGGAGATGGTGGCAGTGACTAAGGAAAAAGGTAGGCGCGTAGACCAGGCGCTGGCAGTACGGTGGCAAATAGTAGGCATATTTGATAGGTACTTAACAGATTACATCAATAGGATTTGTTATGGGTTGGATGTGGGGTGCAAGAACTGGGGACTCAGCAACCCTCATGTCCCCAAGAGGTCGGACTCACCTGTGAGGGTGGTCCTGGAGGTTGGACCAATGCTCTTGGGGACCAGGACCTCATGGTATTGCTCTCCAGCCAGGGTGCTGTACACGACCTTGTACTCCTGGACCTCCGCCTCGCTGTTATCCCACTCAAGGTCAAGGCTGCTTGCGGTGCGGGAACCCACTCGCAGGTTCTTGGGGGCATCGATCTCTAGAAGTAGACAAATGGCACCAACATCACACACGGTCAAGTACGTTTGTGGCGCATCTAGAATTGTAAAGCTCTTTGGGGCGAGAAGCCACGCCTCCTGACCCTCTGCCTCACGTTCCAGGAAGCCCTGTGTTGTGGGGCAGGCCAGAGGGTTTCACTTGGGAGCTAGACATCAGTGCACTTTATGCTTTCCCCTGGCCATTCCAGTGGTGGTCTAGAAACTTGAAAACGAGCCAATTAATATCACAAGCTTCAAAACAAAGCAAAGGAAGCCAGGCATGGTGGCACACGCCTGTAATCCCAGTACTTGGGAGGCCGAGGCAGGAGGATCACAGGTTCGAGGCCAGTCTCAGCAACTTGGCGAGACCTTCAGCAACTGTTTCAAAGCGAGACCCTGTTTCAAAGTGAAATGTAAAAAAAAAAGGGCTGGGTGTAGCTCAGAGGTAGAATGCCCTTGGATTCAATCCCCAGTACTCCCGGTCCCCTCAAAAAAAACAAAAACAAAAAGCAAAGCAAAGGAAATCCCAGCAGGAGAAAAACAGGGGCAACTCCCAAGCAATTAAAATAGAATAGAGCAATATTAATTATTTTTACCCTTTTATTGGTGCATTGTAATTCTACATCACAGTGAGGTTCAAAGTCACACAAACAAATGTGCGCACAGGTCTTGGTGCGCTTCCCCGTAGGTCCCGCACGCTCCCCACCCTCCCCGTACATAATACATGGTAGTGAGACCTTCAAACATGGCACAGCAGAATTGGAACTGTTTCTTTGGTCAGTTCTTCCTTTTCCCCTCCCCGCATCTGTCCCCCAATCCCCTTCCACTCTCCTACTGCTCTTTCTCCCCAGTTATCTAAAGTCTCTTTTGTTTCCTATTTTCTCTCTAGCTCCGACATATGAGAGAAAACATTCAACCCTTGACTTTCTCAGACTGGCTGATCTCACTTAGCATAATATTCTCTAGTTCCATCCATTTTCCCGCAAATGACATAATTTCATTGTTCTTTATGGCTGAGTAAAATTCCATTGTGCATATACACCACATTTCTGTGCTCCATTCATCCGTCGACCGACACCTAGCTTGGTTCCATAATTTGGTTATTGTGAATTGTGCTGCTATAAGCATGGATGCACATGTATCTCTATAGCATTCTGACTTTAATTCTTTTGGGATGATATCATGGAGTGTTTGAGCTGGGTCATGTGGTGGTCCCACTCCTAGTCTTTTGAGGAACCTCCACATGGATCTCTATGGTGCTTGTACTAATTTGCTAGTATCAAATTTGACCACTGAGCAAAAAGAAGAGGGCGCTTTCCAGATGCTGCCTGGGGTTTACCTGCAATAGACACAGTTGAAAGGTTTGTAGGTTGGAAAATTCAGATATAGATAGAGGATGTGACGTAGCAGGAAGAGCACGGGCTTTGAAGTCAGGCTTCAGTCTGATCCCCAGCTCTGACACCCACAGTGATGAGACCATGGGCAAGTATTTCGATCTCACGAGGACTTGATGAACACCTCTGTGAACACAGCAAATAATGCCATGATTCCAGGTCGTTGCAAGTTAGACAATGCACGTGAAGTGAGCTGCATGCTGCCTGGTGCATGAAGTCGTCGTCCAAGCTCAAGGCTGGCTTCCTGTTGCCTCCAACCTGCTCCTGGAGTTCCACCCATGTCGCTGCATGCTTGCACTCAAAGTTCCAAGTATTCCAGAGCCGCGATGGGGCTAGGGCATGGGGTTCTCTCCCACAGTCCTGGGGAGCTGCTTCTTTCCCCCAGGACTGACCACCTCCTCTGGCTCACATGGGGAGAAACCACAAAAACAATTTGCAGTGTAATGAGGTGCTGCCCTGAAAAACTGATGCTTAAAAAGTTCCAAATGGCCCTAGTCGTGGAGGCTTGATTTTAATGCCGGGGTGGACCAGCTATTTGTTCCAAGAAAACCTCGAGTGGACTCGAGGTTGTAATTTGCAGATGCGAGGCGAGGCTCCACCAACCGCTTGTGCAGAAAGGAGAGCGCTGCGAATCCGCGGAGGAGAGAGGCTTCCGAGTGAGAAGCGTCTGCTTCGTGATGTGAATTGGGTGAATCTTTTAGCAGATTTATGTCTCTGCAGCTTATTCTTTTCTGAGAAAGGTTTCTTCACTCCATGTACTTTAGCATGCCGGAGACTGCATTCCTGACCTGGCCTGTGTTATTTCTGTAGCAGTTGGATGGAGAGAGGAGCGTGGGTGGAGAAGCCGATGGAGGGACCCGCCTGACAGCATAGGCCTGGATCTCATGCACAGGAGAGGCTGACAGGGCCCAGGTCGGGCCCTGGGTGTGCGGCCTGAACTGAACTGGAGCAAGAGCGATTAGGAATAGAGTTAAGACTAAGACCTGGACCTAGTGCTCTTCACAACTTAAAATACCTATATCTTAGAAATGGACAGAGATCACTGCCAGTGGTTTGGGGATTCTGGTCCTAAGGCCTGTGCCTAGTGTTTTCTCTGAAGGGAATAGACACTTTCTATGCTAATAACCCTAAAAGAGGTCATCCTGGAGTGAGGGCTTGGAAGGCGAGTCTCAGCACAGAGCAAGGTGAAATTGCTTGCTTTCTCTGGGACTTGACGCCTGTCCTCTAGGAGGGGCAAATGCAGGGACTGAGCTGGCCCCTGTAACATGCCATCAGGCCAGGCGGGAGGCAAAGACAGATGCCTAATGGGGCTCTGGGAGGGCTCTGCAACTGTGAACTCTAAAACAGGTTAGATCACACGATTCCCTGCTTAAAACCTTCCTGTGGCCCTGTTACAAACTCTTCAGCACGGCCTGCAGGGCTCTGGGTGACCTGGCCCTGCCTGCTCCTTGAGCGCCACCTTGTCACGCTTCTACCCTCATTCACCGTGCTCCGGCGGACCTGCCTCGTTCTGCTCTTGAAACACATCGAGTAGTCCCACTGCAGGGCCTTGGCGCTGGCACTGCCTCGGCCTGGAATGCCCTTCTCCAGATCCTCGCGGGACTTAGGTCCTTTAGGTCTTAGTTGAAATGCCACTTCCTTGGAAGGCCTTTCCAAACTACTTGGTCCAGTGGGGCCCTCTATCTCATCACCCACTTCTTGTGACAGCACTCACAGGTGAAGTGGTCTTGTCTATTTCTTTGCTGGGATGCCATGCGTGTGAACCGTGGTCTTGTCTATCTTGTTTATTCTGTAGCCTCAATGCCTAGAACAGTGCTCAGAGCCCAGTGGATATTCAGTAAATACACATTAGGTGACCGAATGAGCATTATTGGTTCTCTGTGCTGTTGCCGACTCAACGCTTTTGGAAAAGCCGTGTTAACTATTTAGCTGTGGGGCTTTGAGGCTGCTGGGGGTGAGGTGGTGCAGGGGAAGGAGCAGTGTTGACTGAGGGCAGCTGGTGCTACGAGGACAGGAAGCCCCCGCCCCTGCTGCCTGCAGCCAGAACCTAGGATCAGGTGCCAAGTGCCATCCAGGTTGAACTTGGGAAACAATTTCCAGGGGCATCCCAAGCAGGCAGAGGCTTGACCCTTTGTGACTTGGATGCTCATATTAGTTTTGTAGGGCTGCCATGTTTGGTCCCTCAACCTGGATGTCTTAATATAAAATGATTGCCTTGAAGCGTGAGGTCAAGGTGTCCGCAGGGCTGCTTCCTCTGAGGGCTGTGAGAGTCTGGCATGCCTCTCTTAGCCTCTAATGATCTGCTGGTGATCTTTGGTGTTTCTTGCTCATTTCTCTGCCTTCATCTTCACAGGGCATTTCCCTTGTGTGCATATCCGTCTCTGTGTCCAAACGTCCCCCTTTTATAAAGACACGGTCATATTGGATAGCGCCCACTCCAGTGGCTTCATCATCTTAATTTGCTTATCTGCAAAGAACCGATTTCCAAATAAGGTCACATGGACAGGTCCTGAGGATTAGGACTTCAGCACCTTTTTAGGAGACATGATTCAACCCATAACAGCATTAAAGAGAGGTCTGGGGCATGCAGGTCAAATGCACTGGTGGCTGAGTTCTGTGTCTTGGGTTATGCGCAAAGAGGAGACCTCCAGGGGCAGGGGGACCGAAAGAGTCCCAGGGCTGCTGAGGGCGAGAGGGATTCGGAGACTGGCGCCGGGTTTCCTCGGGCTGGCTTCTCTCTAATGACTGGCCTTGGTGTGCTTCCATCCCGGCTCTTTCCTTTTGCAGAGCAGCTCTAAGACCCAGACAAATCCCACTCACCTTGCAGGAAGCAAATCTCTGTTTTAATTGCCTGTGCAATTAGTGCGCTCCTAGTGTCGAAGCCATCACCTGGAAAAGCACTTTGGTTAATTTGAATTTAAGCGGAGTTCTGAAATGACTGAGGGCCCTACCGCGAGGGTCTGGGTACACTTTCATCATCCGACTGGCAGCTGCCAACCCCGGGCTTTGGGAGTTGGTCTGCAAAGCTGTTTGCATCTTCCCAACCCTACTCCCTTCTCCCCAGCCTGGGGCAGAGGGGAGCAGGTTTGAGGTTCAAGCAGAGGGTGCATTGACAAGGCAGCCACCTAACAGCTACCAGTCCACCAGGCAACCGGAACGGAGAACCACGCGGCAGCAGCAGAGAAGGGAAACTCAGGGGGCTCCGAGGAGGCGGAATGGAATTATTTTGATTGTAATTTTCCTGGGCTACCAGCCAATCCTGCCTCCATCTTGCTTACCCAAACATCAAGAATTTGCTTTTCATCTTGCTGCCTGAAAGCCCTCTCTCTTTTTTTGTAACCTCTTCAAACTCCTTATCAGAGCAGGGCACAAAGAAACCACTTTTCAAACACAAACTATCTTGAAATTAAGAAAAGAATGCAGGACTCCTAGCCTGTAGCGGGTACCACCGCCCTGAGCATGTGGTATTGTGGGTGGGTAGGTGGGTGGATGGGGAGGCTGACTGTAAATTTTCAAACCGAGAAGGGATATCACAGGACATCCTTTATCCTGCTCTGCCATGAACATTCTTGGTTAAATGAGGAAGAAGGGAAAGGAAGTGGGTAGAACTTGGTTCCTTTTTCCAAGGAGCGAACTCAATTCCAAGATGTGTTTGAGGAAAAATACCACTGGCCGCCCCTTGGGGGAAGAGAGTGGAGTCTGGCACTGGGGGATGGAGAGAAAACCTTAAAGTGTTTCTCACGGAATCAAACCTGAATTCTGCAGTTTGCCAGTGTCTACACTTGTTTCCTTTGGGGGGGCTTCTGTGTGGAAGGAGCCCCATCCTAAGACTCCTGGCCTCTCTTTTTCCCAGGGGGGGGAGTTTTGCAGCAGGGCCTGACCACTGCTGTTCCTCCCCTCTCATGTGACAGGCTGCCCCCCGGGATCAGGCTTCTGGCTGCTCCTCCATGTTCTAAGTCCTAACCTGAGTATCCTCACCCACTACTGCCAACAGGCAGACTAGCCCTGGGCCACATTCAGTTTGCAAACCCCTCTAGCCGTAACACTAAACAACATGCTCCAACCTTGGGATAGCTCAGTGTCCATCTCTCTTACCCTCTGCCTGATTTCCCAAGGATTTAAACCCAGGGGGAGCACGGGGTGCTGACTGTCAAGTCTTCTAGAAGCCTCTGGACTCCCTGCATCCTGAGATGGGCTCCTATGTCACCATCCAAGGAAGGACACTTGAATTTGTGATTCTTCGTCTACATTGTCCGATGATGCGGGTTCTTAGATCCTACAGAAGTTATCTCTTTCCTTTTAACAGAGATGTCCGTTGACGTGCGACCTCCCCAAGGCAGACAGGCCAATACCGATGTGGATTAAAGAGAGACTCAGTGACTAATCTTCATGGCTCTGCAAGGGCGCCAGGAAGCCTATGCTCTGGATGGTGCCTGTCCTGCTTTCCCAGGAGCTGGCCAGACTGAGGGACGCCCAGAGAGGCAGGGAGCAAGTCACCCCAAGGTCTGGCTTTGAGTCCCAAAGCCTTGGGAAGGGGGGCAGTGGTCATCATAGCCAGGCAGGACGCACGCACATGGTTCCAGCTTCCCGTCTGTGGGGTCAAGCCTCACGATTGTTATCCTTATTGTCCTTGCTGACAAATGGCAGGATGCGTCACGGCCTCTTCTTGGGAGGGTCTGCGTCGGCCTGTTGTGGTTGGGCTTTGCACAATGCCACGGGCTCCATCGTGGTAGCGTGGTCATCATAGATTTAGAGAATTATGACAACAATTTCCAGCAAAGGGCAATAAAAGGTCTGGTGGAAGAGGCACCTTTCCTGAGCGCTCATGGAATTGTCATTTGGGCTAGCAATAGGGATGCTTAAGTGTCTTTGAGACAAACTTGTCATTTTGTGAATGAGAAACGAGAGAGTCATAGGAGGAATGGATTGATGTGAAGTCACAGATCCGACCAGCGGAGCTAGGAGGAGAACCCGGTTCTCAGCACCTGCACACTGGTTTTCCTTCAACCAGTAATGCTGATGTCCACAGGAGCCCCCCAAACCTTTCCCTTCTTCCTTGCAGCGTCTGTGAGGTACCGGGTGCTCGGCACGTATCTGGTAACTCCCTTCACACACCTCCTGTCATGGCGACACCACCAGTGGGTGCAACCGGCCCCCCACCCCACTCTTCCCTTGCCCACCACGGCCTCACCTGTTGTGAACTGGGTGGTGGTGGAATCGCTCTCGTTGGTCCCTCGGACCGCAC
Source organism: Glis glis (assembly GCA_004027185.1). Classification (NCBI taxonomy): domain Eukaryota; kingdom Metazoa; phylum Chordata; class Mammalia; order Rodentia; family Gliridae; genus Glis; species Glis glis. Next base: position 122,735 of record PVJS01000087.1, read on the forward strand.
TGACCGACACCGAGTAGCGGGAGCCGGGCCGCAGGGCCTGTACCGAGTACTGGCTGAGAGGAGGCTGCAGCCGGAAGGTGGTCTTGCCCCCTTCCCCGCCCACCAAGCCGTATCTCAAGAGAATGAAATCGACTTTGGCTCGAGGCGGGGTCCACTCCACAAAGGCCACAGTGTCGGAGACATCTCGGACCAGGATCTGCGTGGGCCCGTCGATCACTGAGGGAGAAAGAGCCGATAGAACAGGACACTGGGTGAGAGACAGCCTCGGGGCCTGTGCCTCCTTACGTTGCCTTGGTAACAGAGAGGATGGGGTTCATCATCATTCTATAGATGGGGAAAGTGAGGAAATAGCCTTCCTGAGTAATAGGGAGCTGGCTCTGGAACTCGGTTCCCCCTGATACTTGGTCTAATTCTCCTTTTTTATTTTTGGTACTGGGGATTGAACCCAGGGGCATTCTACCTCCGAGCTACACCCTCAGTCATTCTTTTTATTATTATTCTTTATTTTGAAATAGGGTCTTGCTAAGTTGATGAGGGTCTTGCTACATTGCTGAGGCTCGTCTTGAACCTGTGATCCTCCTGTATCAACCTTCCAAATGCTGGGATTACAAGCATGTGCTGTGCCACCATGCCCAGCTTTTTTATTTATTTTTTATTTTTTTGGACTGGGGATTGAACTCAGGGGCATTCTATATCTGAGCTACACTCCCCAACCCCCCTTTTAAAATTATTATTCTTTATTTCGAAATAGGGTCTTACTAAGTTGTTAAGGGTCCCACTACATTGTGGAGGGTGGTCTTGAACCTGCGATCCTCCTGTCTCAGCCTCCCAAGTACTGGGATTACAGGCATGTACCATCACACCCAGTTTCTAATTCTCCTTTCATCAGCTATAGCTTCAGGTGCTGGCCTTTCCCAGTCTGGGCAGGGGCAGGGCACTTCCTGGCTTGAGAGACTCAGCTGTTTCCTTCTGGAGGAAACAGGACAGGGACGGGAGGACTGAGCTTCTGACGTGTGTCCACTGCCGTCTCATCTTCCTTGAGCCCCGAGGAAGGATCTATGAAGTGACCACCCTATCTAGACACCTGAGACCTCTGCTTCCTTGCCAAACGGGTCATCGTGAATATTCAGAAGTTGCCCCGGTTTGGCCGTACTCATAGCCCAGCCAGCTGCTAAGATTGTACCCAAACCAGACAGACATTTGTGTTCATGGACGGGAGACATGCTCCTTGGCATAAAAAGGCTCCCAACTTTGGAGCAGCCTCCTCTGGCTCCTTTTTCCCCGCAGCTGCTTGTGTATTCTGAGCCAGAGGGCACTTTGGGCTTGCCTGGGCCCGCCAGGTTCTCCAGCATAGGTCTCTCAGGAACCCTGGCCTCTGGCACCGTGCAGGGGAATGCCTGAAAACGCTAGATGATCTCCTGTAGAGCCCACCATCCACGGCCCAGCACCCACTGGCGTCCTGCTCAGAGTGAGTTCTACTGGGGTAGGAGGATGCAGAGGGGACTAGAAAAAGAAAGGGCTTCGTGAGAACAGAACGTGGTACTACCAACTCTTTGTGGGACATCTGTAGGGCTAATGTGCCCTTCTTTGAGAATTACTTGTGACCTGCTTAAAGGACTTGGCCCAGCCTCTAGGTATGTATTTGCCATGTGACTACACATCCGCAGCTGGATCTGATTAATATTAATATTCTTTAAGGATCTGGAATTGGCACCAGAGACTCTGGTTCTCTAATTAGCCTGTGTTGGACCCGGAAGAACCAGGATTGGTGTGGCCATTCTCTACCATAGTCATACAGAAATTGGAGGCATCTGATGAGGGACAGAGAAGAGAAGTGGAGAAAGGAAAGGAGAGAAGAGGATTGAAGAGGGGAGGGGGGCGACAGGCACACAGAGAGAAACAGAAATGAGTGAGCATGCAGAACTTCTGGAAAGTTCTAAAGACTAGCTCCATTCCTGAAGTTCCATTTCCTGGTTCAAGTCTTTCATGAGGTCCAAATGCATTTCTGGCCCTGGGTTTACATGAGACACTCTGTGTCCTTCCAGTAAATTCTCTTGTGCTTTGGCTAATTTTAAGTAAGTTTCCCTCCCTCTTTACCTGAGAGTCTGGACTATAACTTGTTTTTTAACCAGCCCACACTGTGCCTTCTACTCTGTCTCCAGAATGGGGTCTCTTTTTCAGGACCGTCACAGACTGACCTGGAGTCCCTCAACTTTCCAAAGTTGGGCCTTTCCCTGGGTACCCTGTACCCTCTTTCTGGGTCTAGCCCATTGCTATTTTCTACTAAGTAGCTTTAGGATTTGGGGTTAGCACCAGACCCCAAATCACCAGACCATCACTTGGTTTGGGGTTAAAATGAAGTCCTGCTTCTTCTATCTGAGGTAGTCATGTGATTCCACAGAAAACATTCAGACTGTTTCTTTTTAGCACACTGCACTTGGTGGTCTTTTTAATTTCGTTTAATTTAATTACGAGATGGGGGAACAGCCTCCCAGCTGCGGTATGTGCATAATGTCTCAAACAGAGTGGACACTTGGAGCGCTGAGTAAATGAAATGAAAGGATGGGCCTCTTCATCCCTGAGAAAGAAGGGGGGACAGGCATTTCAGGGAAATGCAAATGACCACATGAGGCTCTTGTCCTTCAACTCTTTGGATTCAGAAAACCCTGATCATGCCCGATTGACCGTATTAGAATGTGATTCTAGCACAGAGGCTGTAGCTGCAGGAGGTCATATATTTGCATTCACAAAATGTCCCGGCCAGAAGAAGCCAGCTGAGTGCAGATGAGGCCTCGGCTTCCAGGGAGGGGGTTGGTGTAGGTCAGACCTGAACAGAAGGAAATAATTAAACAATCGCTTCCTGGAAGCAGCAGACAGGGCTGGGAGCCAGCCATCCTTCCTGTCGCCACCCTTGGATTCTGCCCTTTGGTTGGTCACTGGGTGGCAAGGTCTCATTCCAATCAAGGGATGATCAGCTTGCTTCCACTGTGGGCCCTGGTTTCTAAACAAACATAAATCCTACTCAGAAAAGTAAATTCGAATACATGTTTTTCTTATTCCAGTTTTTTCATGACTGTACATGATGCCAAAAATATTAATATTAGGACTTTTTTCTGAATTGAAATAAAAAAGCTGCTTAGCTTTACCATGGATTTCTATACCTGGACCTTTTAATTTTTTTTTTTTTTGCGGTACCGGGGATTGAACTCAGGGGCGTTCTACCTCCGCGCTACACCCCCGGCCCTATTTTTTTATACTTTATTTTGAAACCGGGTCTCACGAAGTTGCAGAGGGTCTCACTAGGTAGAGAGAGAGAGAGAGAGAGAGAGAGAGAGAGCTGAGGCTGGCCGCGAACCCGGATCCTCCAGTCTCCGCCTCCCAAAGTACTGGGATTACAAGCGTGCGCCACCACACCCGGCTGCTGGAACTTCTAATTTTAAGGGTCTTCCAAATCAAAATATACTGCACATTTTATAAAAATGTGATTTGAATATAAGACAGGGTTGGACTTCCTTCTGTAAGGACTCTCAATACTTATGAAGAAAATTATTCAACAATAATATTCTCTCTTCTCTTGTGAACCATCTTCTTTTGTCTTCTACCCTGCCTCTCTCCCTCCCTCTCTCCCTCCCTCCCTTCCTTTCTTTTTTCTTTTCTTTTTTTTTTTTTTTGTGAGACTAGGGATTAAGCCCAGGGGCATTCTACCTCTGAACTAGACTCCCAGACCTACTTATTTTTTATTTTGAAACAGGGTCTTGCTAAGTTGCAGAAGGTTTTGCTAAATTACTGAGACTGGCCTCAAACCAGCAATGATCCTCCTGTCTCAGCCTCCCAAATACTGGGATTACAGGCATGCGCCACTATGCCTGGCTTACTAATGCTTTCTTAATATCACACCACAGGAATGGCTTGGGACCCTGAAGCCTTCCACATCAGAAGTGGAGAGTCTATGCTTGTTATCAAATGTCAAGTCTTTAGGTTGCAGCATAACCCTGGGGTACTGAGCTGTGCTCTTGCCCGTCCAGAGATTCCTGCAGAGCACTTTGGGTTTCATGGCCGTGGGGTTTCTTTGAAAGCATATTTGGATTAGAACAGGGGTTTTAAAGCCTGTTTTTGAGTGAAAAAAATTTTAAGAACAAAATCTTAAATGGCTGTAAAAAAATGTAAAACAGATCAAAGTAGAGCTGCCCAGGTTGGAGGCATCGCAGAGCAAGTAATTAGAGGTGTGGCTCTCCAGCTGATCCTGGCCTCAAGTCTCTGCCGTGGAACCCTAGGGCATGCAGGGGACACATGCTATGGTAATGTTAAACCAAGGATTTCTTAGACTGAGCACAAGCCTTGGCACCTGTCACTGTGTGGATTGGAGTTGCAAAGTGTGACTCACGAATCTATAAACACGGTCTCTTTACACGGTGCTGTGGCTCCCTTTTTTGGCCAAGTCGACCTTTTGTCCTGGACTTTCTAGGGTGACGTTTGGTCCTCAGACTAGCTTTCTAGAGCGACAGTTTCCGTTTATGAAAATCAAAACTTTACCAAAGTTCACCTATCTCCGTTTTTGTTATTGACAAGGAAAGTTGCTTAAGTTGCTGAGTCTCAGCTCTCCCATCAATAAAACAAGAACCAAAAAAAAAAAGGAAAAAGAAAATGATACCAGATGCTATTTATAAGTTTTGAGGAATTCTTGGTGAGAGCACACACATATGCATCACAATTGCTAATTTGCGGCATTGAAGTTGAGCATCCTTTGTTAGCTAAGGAAACAATGAGGTGAAATATGACATAGTTAATGAATCAATCCTGAAAATCTAATGATCTTAAAGGAGATGAACTGCGGGGATGAAATAGTAATCAACTTCAGTTGTCACCTTGAACAGTGACCCAAATCTATCTATGGTTCTAAATGCTTTGTCTGCTCTACGTTTACTTCTAAGCATGTTTTCTGGGCATACGCCTTCATACCAAGTGCTAAGCGCTCACTCTTGTTGTAACAATGATGTAGAGGCAGCTTTTGCTAAAAACACTGGCTCTTCGCTAGAACCTGCAAATGTAAAATACTTGGCATTTCTGCTTCCGTTTTGCATCTGTCGACTTTGCTTGGAGTCCCCTTGGATTCCAGGAACAACAGGTCTGATCAATAAACATCTTGTGATGAATCCAAACTACACCCCAGGTGATAGACCACTTGCTTATCACCACCTGAATCCCTGCCCGCCCGATCCTGAGATAATGATCAATCACACCAGAGTCTGCTCGACTGTGCATACTTCTGGTCCCCCTTGTTTATGTAATTTGGAAGCTCATGTTGGTAACCTAAAAGACAGGGCTGAAAACGCTGGCCCCCTCTACCTTTCCGGTATGGCCATACTAATTAAAGTTCCTCTCCTGCTTTTCACTATTGCTTTTCCTGTTTGGTTTTTGGGGTGAGTGGCCAGACCTGATTTTTTGGGATCCCCAGGGTTGGGCCTCTGGTAGAGGACTCAGGTAACACCATCAGCACAGTGCTAATCACTTTTATGCTTTATCTTATTTAATCCTCATATCAACTCAATGCACAAGGTATTATTGCTCATCACTGTAAAATGGACTAAGGTTTGGGAAGGTTTATCTGATTTTCTCCAAATCTTCTACTAAGTTAAGAGTGAGTCAGCTCTTGTTGGTTTCAAAGCTCATGACACTAAGGGGTTGACAAATGAGGCCTCTTCCTGAGTATGAAAGATCAGGAAAAATACACTGGGAGTCATAACAGAGTTTTCCCCATGGAACATGCTCCCAGATTTTTATGCTTGCAGGGATGAGCGATAAGGAATACCATCATGGTGGAGTAGATCCATCTCCAGGTCTCCAAATCGTCTCGGTTCTGGGAGGAATCCTAGCAGCTCTTTTGCCTCTCTGCTTCTTGGGCAATTCTGCAATGATTTCTCTGGAGTGACCTAATGGGTATCCGTGGGGAGGGCTGGAGGCACTCACCAGTGGAGACGCTGGCCGAGGTGGGCGGGCTCCGGGCCTGCTCTTTCAGGGCTACCACGTTGACGATGTACTCCTCCCCAGGCTTCAGCCCCGTCTGGTTAAAGGAGGTGACGTCACTGGGGAGCTGAGCAATCACGCCTCCTTCATTGTTCTGGACAGTGGGAGGAAGCAGAGAAGTCACTGGGAGCGAAATCCAGGGAGAGAAGGGTAAAGGAATGGAGCGCTCACGTGGGAACTGGACATTAAAAATGGCGGCTCCAGCCGGGCATGGTGGCGCACGCTTGTAATCCCAGTACTTTGGGAGGCGGAGACCAGAGGATCCGGGTTCGAGGCCAGCCTCAGCTCTCTCTCTCTCTCTCTCTCTCTCCCCCTGTCTCTCTCTCTCTACTTAGTAAGGCCCTCCGCAACTTTGTGAGAGCCGGTTTCAAAATAAAGTATAAAAAATAGGGCTGGGGGTGGAGCTTGGAGGTAGAACGCCCCTGGGTTCAATCCCTGGTACTGCAAAAAAAAAAAAAAAAAATGGTGGTTCTGTCTGCTCCCTCCATGCTGACAGCTGAGTGACAGGGGCCAGTAAGAAGTTCCACCAGGCTCAGTGAGAACCAGCTCTTGAGAACATTTCTTTGGCCTCTCCTGAGAATTTTGGCTTTGCCAATAAAAACCAGTCATGAGGTGATATACATGGGCTCTTGCCAAAGACTAAATGTTCGATGGTTACAATTAACATTCATCAGTTTTTTTGCACCTATTGCAATGAATATGACTTTGGCTATTAGAAGAGTATCGATGTGTCTGTATGTGTGTAAACATCTTTATATATATATATATATATATATATATATATATATATGTATATACATACAACATATTTCAATTTACAATAGTCCTAGGTGTGTGTGTGTGTGTGTGTGTGTGTGTGTGTGTTATTGAGGATTGAACTCAGGGGTGCCCTACCGTGAGCTACACCCCCAACCCTTTTTATTTTTATTTTGAAACAGGGTCTAACTAAATTGTCAAGACTGGCCTCGAACTTGTGATCCTCCTGTCTCAGCCTCCCAAGTACTGTGATTACAGGTGTGTGCCACTGTGCCCAGCCAGATAGTTTTTTTTGTTTTTTTTTATGAGCTGAAGCTATTATTATGCTATACCTGGAGTTTTTTATGATGTTAGTTCAGGTGCACATCTATCAATATCTCATTTCTCTTTCACCCATATGAGTTAAGACTCAATGACACAGCCATGAAGCATAAAGAAAAGAAAGAGCATGGAACAAGGAATGATATAGAGGAGAGAGGAAGGAGACAAATTGGTGGAAGAGGAAATGAGAAAGAACAACTTGATGATGTTGGGTCCAGGATGTACTATCCATCATCTATCTATTTATCTATCTGATCTATCATATATCATCTATTAATCATCTATTATCTATCTACCTATTAATCACAGATTTTCTTTGTGTATCCTCGAAAATAGAGGAGACAAGAGGGAACTCCCCTTCTTCTCTATTCTTTGGTCTCTATTTATGTCACCCAGAGTGTCCTATATGTAATTTATAGCCATTCTCTTATAAATCAATGTGATATCCCCCTCCCAGATCCTGGCTTCAACCTACAGACCACAACAGTTATTCCATGTGTGCGTGTATTTGATCTTGGCATATCCTCTTGTGTTTGATCTTGGCCAGCTCCTCTTTTATTTAGAGTTTCACATATCTTATGTAAAACAGGAGAATCTGGCACAATTGTTTTTCTGCCTGAGCAGACATAACTGACATAATTCTCTCTGCTTTGTTAGAAACCCAGTTGCTTGCCATTCATCATTAGCCATTTTAACCCAGACAGGACATATAATAATGCATTTGTAGAGAATGTCTGTTTACATATATTTATCTTGCCATGACATGACTATGTCCACACAGGAGAGTGGGGCATCTAGGTTTAGTGGACAGAGCCCTGGACCAGGATGCAGAGACTAAGGTTTTCGCCTTCAGCCTAGCACCAACTAGGAGTATGATGTCATTTAAGTTCTCAAGTCTTGGTCTCTATAAACTAAGCTAAAGGTAAAATGAGGAATCTCGCTTTGGAACTTGAAGATTCTCTGTAGCTCCAACAGCCCATGGCGCTAAGAATTTTGGAGTAAAAGAACAGTAAAATCATAGTCTAGTTACCCAAAACATGTGTCATTGGTCACTGACACTGATGGATGACTGAAAAACTGTTCTTTGATGTTGAAGGATGAAGACAAAGGGAAGGAGTGTGACTGAACCTTATACCCCCATGAGTGGTAGCTAGGGACAATGTCAGTGGAATTTCCAATGAATTCGGGAAAAGGAGCACTAGCAGGCACCTCTGGCAAGTTGGAAACAGACTTGGGGTTAATAAAACACTGCTTCAAAGAGAGAGAGGAATCTTCGGGTACTTTTACACTCACAGACTAAATATGGAATTTGTTTCCGGAAAAGGTTGCTTAATTAATAGGCTCTAAATTTATGTTGAATCATTCTGGAAAACCAAGTTGCTTTTGTGTTATATCTCTAACCTTCAGAGATAGAAGCCACACCAGCTGACTATTGGTGTCTGCATAGAACGATGCTGTGGGCTGACTATGCGACTGTTTCCCTTTGTTGTTTTGTTTTCCGTATTGGGGATTGAACCCAGGTGCATTCTACATCTGGGATAGACCCCTAGTCCTATTTTATTGTGAAACAGGGTCTCAGTAAGTTGCTGAGGGCCTTGCTAAGTTGCTGAGGCTGTCCTCCAACCTACTATCCTCCTGTCTCAGCCTCCCAAGTACTGGGATTACAGGCGTGCACCACCACCCCTTTGGCTTTTCTTATGTCCCAAAGAGAGGCCCCAACTTCTTGAGGGTCTGGTGTTCATGGACTCTCAGAGAGCTAACTATCTCAGCAGAGAGCTGAAGCTGGCGCTGCCCCCCACATTTTCTGTTATCTGAGACCAGGAGCTCTGATCTGGTCACTATTGTCAGCCAATCTTCAGGCCTTTGCAAAAGAAGTGTTCTGTGGCCCAGACACTCACAAAATGCCCTTTGGTGTCACTAAGGGCTTCGAGATAGTGAGACTGGGTAGTGTCCTCCTTGTTGTCCCGATTCCAAGGTGAGAATAGAGTCCCCCAAGTCGGGCCACTCAGCAGGCTGCCAGCTGTGTTACCTTTGGAATGAAGCTGATCTCCCACCCGTCGAAGGAGAAGGAGAAGGGCTCCCACTGCACCTCCACTGTGGTCTCTGTGATCGTCTTGAACTGAAGCCCCCGAGGAGTGGAGAGATCTGGAACACAGCAACGTGGGTAACAACGTCAAGGCCGTCCCAGGCAGGGACAGAGAGCCTGGCCTGGTGCTTTGTCCTGCGAGCTCCCTGCATGCCCTGGGTGTGGTGGCTTGTGGCAGACAATCCCAGTCCCACTGCTGACAGGGCGTCCCAGGTGCAGGACAGTCCCACTGCGCTGTGGCCCTGGGGCTCAGTGCTGGTGTGATACATGAGCACACTTAGATACAACACTTTTTGCACTTTCTATTACATAATAGAAACTGCTAATGTTAAAATATGAAAGTTGTGTTTTCCTTTCCTTACTAATGTGGCCAGTCTTGGAACTGAATTAAAGGCCGTGTTTAGGGAACTCGTACACTATCTTTGGATGCAGTACAGGATTCCTAGGGGCAACATAGTGGCTAATACCAGTGTTCCCATGTCCCACACAGGGAAAGGGGGGCACAGGGAAGGTTTGGCTACAGATGCAGAGCAAGCCAACTTCAGAACAAAGCCTAGATGCTTTTCTTGATCCTCTCATGTGCATCGAAAATATTCTGCTTAGCTCAAATCACTAAATCTAGGATGGTCTGAATTTTCCATTTCATGGACTCAAGCAAAACAAAGTCGTACTCCCAGGACAAGGGCAGATGCTGAGAGTTTTGCTCTGATTTCACTTTCTCCACATTCCCTCCAGCTGTTCCTTCATCATTCCCTCTGCTTCCCCCTCACCTGTGCCCCGCTTGTCTTGTTTCTTCTTCTCAGTTAACCTCCCTCCTTTTCTCCCCCAACCACACATAGACACACACATGCGCAGGTTTAGTGAGGTGGAAATATGCTTGTCCTAATGGAGTTCCAATTACCAGCCCTGAGATATGACAGTGTGGCTTTTCTCAGTTCTCCAGGGAGCCTGCTCCTGTTTCAGCTCCGCCTCCCATGGGCTAGTCCCACCCGACCACTGACAGGTTCTCAGCTCTCTCTCCCACTGGGGAGCTGCCCCTCCTGCTTCCTGTTTGATAGGCGGGGCTGATTCTGAACACACTTGAAGGCGGCAGGTGAGTTTACACGATTTCCTCCTTGTCACCTGGGAGCTTGCCTGGGGGACGCCCTGAATTGGCATAATAAATGCCGCAGGAGATGGATGGAGGCCTCTTCACTGCGGGCCATGTGGATCAGAGAAGAGACGCTTGGGAGTCGGGCCAGGCGCTGAGGGTGGTGACTCATCCCCGAGCAAGGTGGGAAAGGCAGCAGATGGTGACCTGCCTCTACACAATCACTGCAGATATTTAAAACTAGTTCACAGGCACCAGAGGAATTAAAATAAAAAAGGTCAAATATAAAACAGATAATTATAGACACATTAGCAGAGTCAGCATTCATGGGGGAGCCCAATATTATTGTAGGACTTTTGCCACCTGAAAAGCAAGGGACCAAGATGACTTCTTAAGTCTTGTCCTCTCTGCTGGTCCCTGTCCTTGCTTGCTTGTGTGTGTGTGTGTGTGTGTGTGTGTGTGTGTGTGTGTGTGTTTGGTACTGGGGATTGAACCCATGGACATTTTGTCTCTGAGCTACACGCTGAACCCTTTTTATTTTTTGTTTTGAAACATAGAGTCTCGCTAGGTTGCTGAGGCTGTCCTCGAACCTGTGATCTTCCTGTCTTCCTGTCTCAGCCTCCCAAGTACTGGGATTACAGGCGTGCACCACCATGTCTGGCTCCTGTTTTTGCATCTTTCCAAGTTCAAGTCCTCTGGGGCCACCATGAAACCTTCAAGGTCAACTCTTCCCACCTTGACTTTTTTGGATTTTCATGGTATTTGAGACCCAAATATGATCTTGTCATGTGAGGCCTATGTAAAATGGGCTCCGTTCTTTTATCCCATGTCTGGTGATAAATCCCATTTACTGACCCAGCGCTTTCTGAATTCTAAGGGTTCACGTTTTCGTGGTCATACTTCTCACTCCAGTTTCCTGTTACTGCTAAAGTGTCTCTGTCATTCAGACCTCCCCTCCTTTGGATGTCACCTTTCCAGAGTACCTAGTCCTTTTTCCTTGATGTCTCTAAGAGGTGTCTCACGTAAGGCGCATGGGCTTTTGTGGACACACAGATTCAGCAGGAGATTTGGGGTGACAAGGGTGTAGCATGGTGCCTAAACTACTGGGATTTTCTCTCACCTAAATCCTTATGCTTGGTTTTAGAAATGCCAAAGTAATACAGTCTCATTGTAATGATTTAAGAATTCAAAGATACATAAAGAAATAAAAAGTAACAGTGTTTTCCTATTTCTTTTTTATTCTATTAAATGTTAAAATGTTATTAGGTGTATATATATATATATACACTTAATGGAGATTTTCCCTGTTATAAAGAAAAAAGAAAAACTGTCCTTTTTTAATTAAAAGCAGCTCAAAAAGCCGGGCGTGGTGGCGCACGCTTGTAATCCCAGTACTTTGGGAGGCGGAGACCGTAGGATCCGGGTTCGTGGCCAGCCTCAGCTCTCTCTCTCTCTCTCTCTCCCTCTCTCCCTCTCTCCCCCCCCCCTCTCTCTCTCTACTTAGTGAGGCCCTCTGCAACTTCGTGAGACCCGGTTTCAAAATAAAGTATAAAAAATAGGGCCGGGGCTGTAGCGCGGAGGTAGAACGCCCCTAGGTTCAATCCCCGGTACTGAAAAAAAAAAAAAAAAGAATAAACTTTAAAAAAAAAATAAAAGCAGCTCAGCTTGGTCTGTGTCCCTGTTTCTGGTTTCTCTCTCTTCTCTCCCATTCTCTCTTCCCACTGAATCTTTCTAAATTATGTTCTAGAGCCTCAACTTTTACAATTAAAATGGACCATCAAGATATTGTGCTAAGCTGGGTGTGCTGGTGCACACCTGTAATACCAGCTACTCAGGAGGCTAAGGCAGGAGGATTGCAAGTTTGAGGCCAGCCTAGGAAACCTAGCAAGACTCCACCTCAAAATAAAAAATGAAATGAGCTGGGGATATAGCTCAGACATAAAGCATATGCCTAGCATGGTACGAGGCCCTGGGTTCATTCCCCAGTGTCACACATACACGCACACACAAAGATATTTTGCTAAACAAAAGACCATAAGGAAATGATGTCGCCTCTGTATGAGAAGTGGCTGTCGGCTGCAGTTTTAAATAAGATTTTTTCTCACTCGGCTATACACTTACCATCTGTAACATACCATTTAGCACGTGCTTATCATACGTCCAATTTCATATCTCCTGGTTTTGAATCCCTAACTAGATTCAAAGCCAGTATAAGTCTCATACTTTACTTGACTTCCAATCAGAGTCTAGCTTACAACAAGTCAGTACTCAATAATTAAAGTACATTTTTGTTCTTTTGATTCTGTAATTGATGGAAACTGCCTAAATTTGGAAAGTCTCTTCATCAGAAGTGCCTTTCTAGGGATGTACCCTTTCCTACGTGGGTCACGTCTGAGGCCCTTCCCCTCGAGAGCAGACTACGGCAGGCATCCCTGAAGAATTAAGAGAAGACAGGACTATCGTGAATGCCCATGATCTCATGTAGGAGAAGGGAGAAATGAAGCAGGACGGGGATGGTACGTACGGGTGGCCACCTTGGCAGTGATGGGAAGACTGAGGATGTTGCTAATGACAGCGTAGACGCTGATGTTGTAGGTGAGACCTGGCTCCAGCTCCGTGATGGTGACACCAGTCCAATCTCCAGGCACCCGCTGCTGGAGCTGGAGGCCCCCCAGGGCCGTCGGCTGGTAAGAGATCACATATTCCGTCACTGCCATCGGCCCGTCCCATTCCAGCTCAATGGACCTGTCGCTGATACCAGCCACTCGCAAGTCCTCTGGAGGGGCAACTACCGGGAGGCAATACACAGACAGCGTGAGCTCAGAGGACTGCCTTCCCCATCCCGAACTCAACTTTCGTCCTCACATCTCACCCTCCTCCCCCTGCCATGTCTATATCTTCTGCCGGGCTCAGTGGCTTGGAACAGGTTCCTGTCTTTCCTGTGCTTATTTATTGAAATCTCTGTAAGGCTACGAGTTAGTGGTGTCCTGGGGCCAGCTTCTTAACTGGCTTGTTTCAGGGATTTTGCAAGACTGTTGTTAGATATAGCCATTACCATAGATGAAACTTTATTAACTTACAGGTAAGTAAATTATATTAAAAACAAAGGAGGCAAATATTCAAAACTCATCACTTTCAATTTTACCACGATGTATGCCCTTAAGGTAGTTTTTGTGTGTGTGGAATTCTCTTTCTCTGATGGAAATACTATGTATATCTGCATTCTGTTGCTCAACCATTCCCAGCTCCACATTGCCAAAGAAGTATTTACACCATGGAAATTGGCGGATGCTACACATCAGGGCTTTAATTTTTTTTCCTCCAGCAATCCAGTTATTAGATATTTCACAATACATCGCTGGCCAAAGTTTTGGTAGTTTACTAAGTTACTGTCATCAGATTTCCCTGAGAAATAATATCTGACTTGACAAGTGGAAATAAAGATTCATTTATAGTTATCTTACAAATGATAAGACACCCATCAGTAAGTACTGCATACCATGGTCTGAAGAAAACATTTAGTAGCTCTTTATTGTGGCATTTTCCCTCTTAAAAGGAGACCATTTAAGTTTTGAAAGAAATGTAACTGGTGTTAAACTAATTTTCATTAGCCTTGACCTTGGAGAGGATGATTAAGAAGCATTCTTGAGAGCTTTGCTTCTCTCTCTTGTCCAACTTCTCAAATGCTACTCAGAGTTACCAAAGGTTAAACCACAATGAAACAAGCCTTTCCTGTGTGGTTCCCTTGGGAAGTGAAGAGTCACTAGTAGTGTGGGCATCAAATAATTGAACCTTTAAGACTAATTAGGAGGACAGCTCCAATGTGCCTGTAATTGGACCTGCTCACAGATTAAATCAAAGATCAGGTCAATATTTAAATGGTCATAATTAACTTATACATTTATATGTAGTGAAGGTTTTGGTTGGTTTAAGCGTTGTCATTGGTTTTGAATTTCTCCTCTGGGTAATCTCATCCTTTCACTGTTACAAGCAAGAGGCCTAGGCCGGCTGCTTTCTGCAGGACCAAGTGAGAGGAGAGTGCTCCTTGTGTGTGTGAAACTTCAGATAAAAGGCAGAAACGAGGAGTGCTTTAGCTGATCCCAGACTCACGGGAGAGAAATTAGGAGCATGTGTTTGTGATGCTGGCTATTCACTTTGATTGCTTTTGCTCATAACCATTCATTGTATAAAACAGTCTAGAAAACAGAGCTTCCTGTGATTGACGATGGCAAATATTAACTGAAACAAAAATTAAAAATTAATTTAAAAAAATTTACAAAACGAGAGAAGTCTAAATGGAATTTGAATAATTAAACCCTCAAATGATGTTTCAAAAGTATGTGTCATTTATAATTCTGACATTATTAAAACTGTGAACGGCTCTAAGACCTTTAGGATGACCTGTGTAATGTGTATAGAATGACTCATAGTTCCAGTGAAGAAGAACTGATATATAGAATCTGTCAGTATTGGGCCTGATTATACTGAGCATTTATTATGCACAATGCTAACTATTTCACATGGACGATCTCATTCTGACCTGTTGCCAGCATGATGGGATGGACATTGTTATTATTCTTATTTCATAGAGGAGGGACCTGGGTCACACCAGCTAGGATTTGAACCCGGGAAGAATGACTCTGGAGCCTCTTAACCAATGCACAATTCCAGTTTACATGTATAAAGCATTTCACAATCTACAAAACATGCCAGGCATACCATCTAACTACAATTTAAAAAACCCTTTAGTTGCAGCCCTATGAGGTGGTTCAAGTAGATATAATTATTTCAACCTTACTAAAGAGGAACCTAAGGCCCAGGTTGAGGGATGCTTCAAGCCATGGAATTGGACTGTAGCAGAAATGATTCTCCAACCCAGATCTTCTGTGTTTGAAGTTCTTCCTCCTACAGTGTATAGAGTAGGCTATGGATTGCACCCGATGCCTTCTTTCACTTATACACAGTTTCTCCATGTAATACTGCGTTGGCAATAATTCAGACACTCTTATAGGGTGGGCTCTCCAGATTGGTGCTCACCCCGCAGGTAAGAAAACTCTTTTTAAAGTTCCTAGTGCCTGCTCTTGTGATTCAACACATGGACTCTTTGCAGGACTTCTCCCATCATAGAGACAGAAGTGACCATTCTAAACTTCAAGTCACTAGCAACTCTTAGGGCACATGGGGCAAGTTGTTGTATTCCTTTTTGGTTCCTTCTTCCAGAAAATAAAGTGACAACAAGGGTGATCTGGGCAGAGCATTTTAGAATTTTAACGTGGAAAAAGAGGTGCAGGAAGAAGTCCTTATCTTGGCAATGTATCCTGAGGCCTGAGCCTGGCGGTCACCTCTGACCTAGAAAGCAGCTCTTGGGGTCAGTCATGGCAGAAACACTCTAGGGAGCAGTGGCTCCATGGAGAACGTCAACACCTGCTTTGCAGGCTAGCAGTGGCTGTGCACATTGGGTGTCAGACGTCATTATTAAACAAAATAATATGAAACTACAAAGAAAATTGCAAAAGAGACTCATGCCTGGATTCCATGCATTTATGGTGCTGCATCTTTGCAGTTCCAACTTTGAAACTTGGGAATCAGCGGGCTGCTAAGAAGGAAGAAACTGTGGCTGGAGGGATGAGGGTTGCTTCTCTGCAAAACCACCCTGCTGTTTACTCTTTAGCTCTCGCCACACTTGGGCACACTTCCGTGGTGTGAGCAGTTGGAACGAGTGCCACGACTGTCTTGCTCCAAAGAGCAAGGTGGCTTCAGGTGTCAGGGCGCAGTCCTAACGGAGGCAGGAACTGATGGTGACGAATCTCCAAATCTCCGCAGGTCTGATTGAAGTCCAGGGAACAGCTTTCTGGATTATTTCAGTAGCCTGCTCTTTTGTCCTGCTTGCTCATAGGGAGTTCTGGGTCGCTCGCTGGCCAGCTCCAGCACTAACCGCGATTGCTGGGGGCAGATGTGGACAAATGGTCCATGTGCTTCCTCACCCCACCTCTAACATCTTATTTTTTATCATTCAACAGCTTTCATGTCAAAAGCCTACTTCTTTGTGTTTTTGGCTTTAAAATGGTTATTTCTCAATTCTGTCCTTAGCATCCCCAGAGGATTAAAGAGTGCTAGAAGTCGGTAGGAGACCAGGGTTCTCATTCTTATTCTGCCATTAATGAGCTGTCTCACTCTGGGAAAATCTCTCTGTGTCTCTCTGGACTGCTGCTTTTTAAATCCGTCAAATGAGAAGCCCAGAGTAGCTTCTTTCTAAGGCCTGTGTTAAATGCTCATATTCATGAATTTTTGGGGGTCCTATTATTTTCCACGGGCAGAGAATAGAGACCGAGAGCTTGAGACTTTCTCCCATGGCACACCACGAGCAAAGATAAAGGCTAAGGAGTCAAAGGCAGTGAGTGGCCTTGTTGTCATTACTCAATTGTATTCAAGTGCCGGGGACCTGAGGAGCCCGAGAATGAAATCCACACAATGGGCAGCTGTTTTCCAAGCCCTTGCTGAGGAGAAAAGATGAGCTCTAAGGAAGTCTACTTTGTGGCTCTTCATGTTTTCACCTTCCTGACCCTTCTGTCTCCTCTCTCAGCTCCCGGAGCAGTGGGGACAATCACACTATCTTGTGCGCACCTGGCCAGAAATGTCAACCCGTGGATAAATAGCCCCTCTCCTGCAGCCTTTTTACAAACAGCAAGCAAAGTAGCCCTTAAGTAATGACCTAGATACCTCTCTGGAAGAGACCTGTGGCATTTTGTTTTAAAGGCAATGAGAGGTGGCTCCAGGGTTGCTATAGAAACAGATGGAGATTATGCAACTGTCCTTCCTCGCATGCTCTGGGAGCCTGTAAAGTGATGTATCTGGGCCTACAGAGGCCTTCTTCAGGGTGCGCTCAGTTTGGGCTCAACCTAGTTGTAGTTACTCTGACGGCTGCTTGGTCTCCCCTGCAGTGACCAGGAGGTTCAACTCCGGGACACTTGGGACCCTGGATCAGATCGAGGTTTTTGTTTGCGAACGAACCCATCCCTGTAGCAACGCAGGTCAAGAACACCACAGGTATGTGCAGGCCCTCAAATACCAAGTCTATTAAGAAGCTGTGTGCTATAGAAATGGCATTAGCACGGTGATGACCCAAACTGACCCAGAGTGCCCTCCACGTGGGGCCAAACAGAACCTCATCTTCTGGGTGGGGACTCAGGTGGGCCTTCCCTCGCTGCATAGGAACTGCCTGGCAACTTTGGATTCAGAAACAATGAGGTTTAACATCTGTTTGAATTCTGCCTTGGAGTAATTGGTATAATGACTGAATTTCTAGAAAGACATTCCAATTCAGTAAACAAAATTGAGAGGCTAAATGAAATAATTGGATATAGAAAAAACTTAATATGGAAAAAAGTGAAAATATTTTTTCCCTAAGCAGTAGGCTTTTCCCCCCTTTCATTAATGTCATTGATCTTTTAAAAGGATGTAAGTGCAAGTCGCATGTACAGGAAGCTGTCTGCCATCGAGGAGCCATTGATGAGGCTGCAAAGCAGGAGGCTGGGGAGGCTGGCTTCCCAGGAATCCTCCCTTAGAAAATTCCTCGACTCGTTCAATTAGAAGGTTTAAATATGTTTGTTGGCTGTTATTTCTTATTTAAAAATTTCCCAGTGGGCATTCTGAGCTTTAAATGGAAAGGATCAATTGCTTAATCTGCACTGTTTAAAGCACAAACAAATGTATCAGCAAGCATAGCTGATGTAGTCAGAGGAGGGTGAGCAATACTGAAACAATATAAATAACCTAATTGAGGGAAAAAAAATCAACCGTAAGGAAGTGTTGGAATTTTTCTCACTGTTGGGTTTAGAGCTGTTTTGGAACACCACCTTTCTATCAGTTTCCATGGTGTAGACTACTTATGGGCTTGGTTCCTACAGGTTCAATTGTTACCTGGAACAAATGGAATCATATCCTTTTAATTTTATACGAATCACTAGAACATTAATTGTTGCATGATGCCTGGAGTATTTCATTCCTGTTTAGCATTGTAAAAGGAGGTGTCCTGGGATCTGGCAGTAGGTGACACCGGGGGATATCTGCGCAGGTGGAACTCTTGGAATCCCCGTGCGTGCATGAGAGCCCACCCTCTCTGCCTGCTGTGGTTTGGCCATGGTTTCAGTGTATTCCCCAAGAGGTGAAATTGAATCCCCATTATGAGTTAAGGGAGTGGAAACTTAACCCAACTATGGTGTTTAGAGGTAGGACTTTGGGGAGGTGACTAGGATCAGAGAAGGTCCATTATTGAGACCTGGTAGCTTTATAAGGAGAGGGAGAGAGACTAGAGCACACCGGTATCCCCTGTCTCTCACCTCGTGCACCACCTGCACCACCTTGGGACTCTGCCAGCAAGAAGGCCATCCCCAGATTTGGCCCCTTGACCTTGGGCCTCCAGAACTGTGAGCCAAAATAAACCTCTGTGGAATTCACCCAGCCTGTGGTTGTGTGTTATTGGCAACAGAAAATGGACTAAGAGCCGCCCTGCCCCACCTCAAGGACAGTAGAGAGGTGTCATCATTGTTACGCTTGTCATTGTTACAGCTCAGGGGTCAGATCTAGCTCTGCACAGAGCTTGACCTCTTCTGAGTCTCCTTTTCATCTACCTCACCCGTTATTCTTGACGAGAAATCAGCCATCTCAGAAAGCCAATGACTTCAACCCAACAGGGAATTATTTTACCTAAAATGCACCTTCCCTCCATCCCTCTTCCCACACTGACCGGAGGCGTCCAGTTAGTTTGCTGGACCGCCCTTGCCAAGTTCCCCGCGGAGTCCCCCTTCCTACCTGCTGAGCAGTCGGGGCCCTGGTAGCCCTCTTCGCAGACACACAGCCCCTCCTGACAGTGTCCTCGCCCACTGCAGGCGTTGGGACACTGCCGCTGGCCGCAGTCCTCGCCCACGTAGCCCTCCTGGCACACACAGGTGCCATTGGCGCAGGTCCCCTTCCCAGAACAGTCACTGGGGCACCTCAGCTCCCTGCAGTCCTCGCCTGTGTAGGGCTCTTCACAGACGCACTCCCCGTCCACACAGAGCCCCCGGGAGCTGCAGTCCGTGGGACACCGGAGCTCGGAGCAGTCGTCCCCACTGTACTCGCTGTCGCAGATACACTGGCCGTCCACACACACGCCCCGGCTGGAGCAGCCCAGGGGACAGTAGGGCTCTGAGCAGTTCTTGCCAAACCAGCCCTCGTCACAGACGCAGCCGCAGGACTCCAGGCTGAAGTTGCCGTGGCCGCTGCAGTGAGGGATATAGTCCAGTTGTCCTGGCAAGATCAAGGAGAAGGTCAGAGGGCAGCAGTGTCCTCTCCTATAAATGGGGCTGGGGAGGGATGCGTGGGGACCTCTCCTCATCCTCTGGTCAGTTGTGTTGCCCAGAGTTGAGCTTGACAAAGTTTGGGATGCATTCAATTATATATATATTTGTCCTTGTGGTTGTCTGTGCCTGGCACAGTGTTGGGGGACAAGATAAACAAGATCTGGTCCATTGTCCTCCAGGAGCTCGCCTTTGGGGTATCTTAGGTTGGGTTCCCTAGAAGTGAACCTTAGGTGAAGATTCATATAAAGGTGACTTTTACAGTGTTTCCCTGGAAACACTGGTAGGAGAGAAGGGATGACACCCAGGCCAGGGCGTGTGATCAGGCACAGCCCCGGGACAGTGACTTGGGTCTAATCCTGCAGGGTGCTCTGGAAACAGTGTAGGTCACCCCTCATCGTGGTCTGAGGACCATCCCTGAGGGCGAGGTGACTAGGATCAGATAAGGTAAATTTCAAGCCCCTCCTTCTTTCTTTGGGTAGGCCAAGGGGTTCCGGTAGACTGAGGACAGCCCCCTGACACAGATGCCCAGGGGTTAACCGTGGGGACCAAAGGGGACGGGAGGGGATGTGGGCTGAGCCCTGGGTCAGCCATGCAGAGGAAGGTCCTAGGTGGTACACACCTGGCCTCCCCGTCCCTTCCTGCTGTCAGTGGACTGATCCCTCATTTAAACTCAGTGCCAGGGTTACTTCAAAGCTTCCTGGAACCTCCCTCTTAGTTACTATTTGTTGTGATCCCATCAGGATTCAATGCATATCTCTGTCCTAGCCCTGTCTGTGGTACAGTGGTTAATTTATTTGTCTAAACAAACACATTAAACAAATGCACACTGAGTACCAGCTCAGCATCCTTCTCTGAGCTCGACCCTGAAGATGTGAAGTCTAGTAAGTTCAGTCTGCCGCTTCATGCAGCCCCAACGACCTCCACAGATACTGACGCTGCTCACCACAGCTCTGCCTCGCGGATTATTCCCCAATTGGCCAGGGGTCCCGATGGGAGGCTTGTGAAAAAAACAACAAACACTTATAGAAGCCACCCCAGCTTGAGCAGCAAAGAGACCATGTCCAGCGGGTGTGGTGGCATATGCCTGTAGTCCCAGTCCTTAGGAGGCTGAGACAAGAGGATTGCAGGTTGGAGGCCAGCCTCAGCAACTTGGGCCCAAAATAAAAAGTAAAATCAAGAAAGAAGAAAGCCCCTGGGTTTAATCCCCAGGACCAAAAAAAAAAAAAAAAAAAAAAGGCAATGTCCATGAAAACCTGAGGCTCCCGTCGTCCTCTAGCTCCACTGAACAGGGGGACCGACCAAAGACCAGGAGACAACCACTGGCTTCCTCTTCTCGTCTTTAGATTGTCTGTCTACAGTATTGGTTATGGGGAGAAGCAGCAGCTCAGGGAAAAAACCTGAAATACCGTGTTACCCAAAGACTCGCCCCAATCTTTCTGCGACTCAGGAGAATGCTTTTGACATTCTGCTGCAGCTGTAGGACATCCAGGCTCCACTCCACTTGCATCCTGAGGGGGCTGCGTGATGGTGGAGCCTCCCAAAGTGAAGACGTGCACCGAGATAAGACAACAAATGCCCTTCTCGTCAAAGAATGGAACTACATGGGTCTCAAGGTATCTTTTATTTTTTTTTTTTGGCACTGGGGTTTGAACCCAGGGGCATTCTACCTCTGAGCTACACCCCCAGCCCTATCTTATTTTTATTTTTAAACAGGATCTCACTAGGTTGCTGAGAGTCTCACTATTTGATGAGGCTGTCCTCAAACCTGTGATCCTCCTATCTTAGCCTCCCAAGTACAAGCATGCGCCACCACACCCGGCTAAGGTATCTCTTTTTGCGTGAGTGTGATACTGGGGATTGAACCCAGGGGTGTTCTACTTCTGAGCTATACCCCAAGTCCTATTTTATTTTATTTTGAAACAGGGCTTTGCTAAGTTGCTGAGGCTGGCCTCAAACTTGTGATCCTCCTGTCTTAGCCTCCCAAGTACTAGGATTACAGGTGTGAGTGAGAAAAGATGGACGTGAAGCTGAACCGGGCTTAGCTATTAATAGTTCTGGCTTCTACGATGCTTACTGGAAGCCAGGTGCTTTTATATTTAAATAATAACTCCCTGTTGTTTTAGTCTGTTGCCATTTTGTAGACGAGGAAGGGAAGGTACAAGCAATGGAACGTGGCATCGGTCACAAGCTTGGAAGTAGCAGAGCTCAGATGTGAACTCAGGAAATCTGGCTCTGGAGATTTAAGATGCCTTGCAGAGAGGAACAGATAATAGCTCACAGGTGTTACTAGTCAGGGGATGGGCCAGGCTAGAAAGAAATCCCCTGAACGTTCAGTCTTTTGGAGGGTGAGTAAGCTCTCTGAGCACATGTATGTGAGCATATGTGTGTGCACGTGTGTGTATGTATGCAGGTGTATGATGCACACATGTGTATTCATGGAGAGAGCAGGGGATGAAACGTCTGTTTTGCAGGAGAAGACGGGGACAGGTCCTCTGAGACCTTAACAATTATCCTTTACTCAGGTGGGAGGAAGGCTGCGGCTGAGTGAGCAGGGCGGCTGCGTTCTCTAGTCCCTCAGGTTAACATGGATAGATATCAATTCAACAGTGTGTGAAGGCCAGAGATGAATGAAGACAGACATCAAATTCCCTGCCTGCCGTCCAAGCGGCTGTGCTGAGCCCATGTACTATTACTTGCCTCATCCCCCCTGAATCAGGTTAATGCTTTTCAAACTGGCTCAGCAGAGAAGAGATTCCCCGGATTGAGTCCCCGGGGAAGGACTGCATTTAGATCTTACAGACACCGTAAGTGAGAGCCACAGAGGAGGCCACTTTCTTCCTTGGGCTCTGTGAAAAGATGCTGGGTTTTGCTCCTTGGCTCCTCCTCACTCCTCCTCACCCCTCCCCACCCGACACCACCTGCTGGCAAGCACTACCTGTAGCTGCACTTTCTTGGCAGCAGTTGGAGGTACACTGGTCCCGCAGCACCGACACCTCCCTCTCCAGCATCTCGATGCGGCTGAGCAGCTCCTGCAAGACCTGGGCCGAGCCGGCGCATGGGCAGGCCTTCTTGGGGAGGTTGATCCTGTGGGTGAAGGTGACCTGGCTCTCGTGGTCCGAGGTCTGGCCCGTGTACTCTGCCAGAGCATCATCCTCGGCGCTCACCTCCTGCTCTGCAGAGGCCTCCAGCCCCGAGGAGCAGAGGCTGTCGACCGGCACATTAATGTTGTACACGTGGTTGAAGACCACAGGCTGCTCTTTGCTGGACGTGTTGTAGCTGCCGACGCCGCCTTCCTCCTCCGCTGCCTGCCTCTGGACCCTTTCTGTGGTCACCTCCAGCTGGCACTCCGAGGGCTTGAGCATGGAGCCCAGAAGGATCAGATTGACACCCAGGAGCATGTTCTTCAGGACCACCGTTTCCCCATCCGCCCCCATCCTCTCAGCCAGACCTTGGTTCAAGACCAGCCCGCAGCACGCATGGAATTGTGGGAACCTGCAAAAGAAACCAAGGACCAAGACAACATTTGAGACCTGCACCTTGGTACCACGGCTCTCCACGATGCTACGTGGCCATAGTCTAGGCGGACAAAGATCCTCAAAGGGAGGTATTGGGAAGGGACCGTGGCTGCCAAGGTCAGAAAGGCCCAGGCTTTGTTCCTTGGAGGGCTGGATCCCTCCAAGCGATGCTGCTTCAGCATAAGGCCATATTGCCTAGAACACACAAGTCTGGTCTTCCTGGGGAGCATCACTCCTAGAAGATACACTAGGGCCAGGGGTGGGGCTTTGTGGCCAGGGTATTTTCTTAGGAAAACAGGCCTTCAATTTGGTTCTGAATGAGAATTAGGATAAAGGGGACCACGGAGTCTTAGGAGTTTCCTCATATTTCCTCAGATATTTATTGCGAAGGGGCCTCACCAACCACTTCAAAAATAACTTATTCCTTAACTCCGTTGAGCTCATCTATTTGATACAGGTTGACTTTATTATAACCAACCAGGCAAATAACATAGTTCCAGGTAATTGTGACTGTTAATTATCTTTGGGTACACTTGTGATTATCTGAGACTGTGTGAGCCGAACTTTCTTTCAATCTTCTCATTAGCATAGTTCTAGTGCTCTGTGACCACAGGGTGCCTTTCTTCCGAGGCCCTGTTTAAATTGCTAAAATAATGCATTCGTTCCCCTGTTGGCTACCTTGTCACCAAGAACCACAGAGGGCAATACATTCACAGCAATGAAAATCAGTTTTTACAAAAGGTATATTCCCTTTTTATTCCCTATAGAAAAGAGAACGAGGCTTACACGCTCTGCGTCTCAAAGTAAAGTCAGAGTCACTAAGAAGACTGGGGACTTAGGAAGCAGTGAGGGAACTGAGTCTGAGAAGAAGGTGACAAATGGCAGCTAATATTGCCTGACCATGTACAGTGCATAGACGGTGCTGGGTACCTCGCTCATGGTCCTACTTCACCTTCAGGACAGTTGGACGATGGCACGTTATTCCCCTTGGTGCAGGCTGAATTAACCCCCACTATCACTGAGCCCCCTTCTCATAGCCTTCACTGTGCCAGATCATGGGCTTCCTGGGCCTGCATCTCACCACTCCTGATGGCTAAGGTGACTTGGACCAGCCCATGTTCTATCTGCAGCATGCAACTGGGTCTAACATAGTGAAAGTGCTCAGTCTGCAGCTGTGGAACGAGCGGGTGGGCAGATGCATGGAGGGATGAATCAACAGATGAGTTAAGGAGTCAACACTCAGTGAGCAAAAAGGTCACACCATTCTCCAATTCATTTACTTCCTCTCCATTAACCCCAAGGGATTCATTGTTCTCTTCAATTTCAGCTCTGGACAATGTCTGAGAGTTGGCTGAATTAGAGGCAACCTGTATTAGTGATTGATTAGTGCTTAGCACTCAGCCCTTGCGTTATATATTGGATGATAGCCTGTCCTTGTTTCCAACATGGAGAGGAAGCAGAGAAGCCCAGAGCTGTTGAGACCCTGGGCTCCCATGCCAGAATGCCCAGGCTCAGGCCTCAGCCCCTTTGCTTTCTAGCCATGGGAAGATCACTCAACCCTCTGGCCTCTGTTTCCTGATCTATAAAGTAGAAATAATAATGGCACCAACCTTATAGAGTTGG
Source organism: Glis glis (assembly GCA_004027185.1). Lineage (NCBI taxonomy): Eukaryota > Metazoa > Chordata > Mammalia > Rodentia > Gliridae > Glis > Glis glis. The sequence continues at coordinate 147,491 of PVJS01000087.1, forward strand.
AGTGATGATTGCATTATGATATGTATAATATTTAGCCAGCACCTGGCATTAACTAACATGAATAAATATAGTTTGAAGACAAGTAGAACAATTGTTCTGGTTCTTCTTCTATTCAAGAACTACCCTGAAACTGCTTGAACATATGAAATGTCTTGTCCATTAGGGGACATAAGTCCCATTAGGGGACATCAGTCCAATCTTTAGCATAACCTTGTCCAAAGATGGGTGAGGTCCTCAGAATTTTGTGGGAGATGCTGGTCCATTGGTCACATCAGATGAGGTAAATCGACCGTGGGGATAGGCAGAGTGACATGTCTGAACCAAAGTGACCTTTTAACTGTAAGCTCTTCCCAGGCCCCTCTCCTCCAAGACTCAGCTCACCTTCCCAGGCAAGTAAGTATTGCATCTTTGGAGTGTCGCTTCTGCCCTTGTGTCACTGAAACCTTCCCTGGAAAGACTCTTCCATCGGCCACCTACACATAGAAGGGCCTTTGTCATCTCTCTTACTGAAGTTTGTTGAACTGATTTATGTTGCTATTTCTGAACTTTTTTTTTTCCTTATGGGAATTGCAAAATTATCCCATAACACTCCATAGCATCTAATGTAATTTTTGCACATAATATATACACTCAGTAAATATATGAAAGATAAATGATGTCTAAATGAAAAGGAAGATAAGTGACAGGGAAATCAAGAGACAAAAAAAAGTAAGGTCCAGTATTTTGGTCAAAACAACAACTATAAGATCCTAGAGAGAGGGAAAAATGCAGTTAAGATTTTAGTCAACAGCTAAATCTACTCTGAGTCACTCGATAATATGATTTTATAACCCCCTGATTCTTATTTATTTATTTGTTTATTTATTTATTTTTATTTGTGGTACTAGGGATTGAACTAACAGGCATTCTACCTCTGATTTATACACCCAGCCCTATTTTATTTTTAATTTTGAAACAGTGTCTCACTAAGTTGCTGAGGGCCTTGCTAAATTGCTGAGGCTGGCCTTGAACCTGTGATACTCCTCTCTCAGCCTCTCAAGTACTTGGATTACAGGCATGTGCCACCATGCCTGGCTGATTCTTATTTAAACTTGGGCTTTATTAACTGAAATACAGAATAAGGGAAAAACAAGGGGTTGCTCTGCCCTATTCTGCACTGATCATTGATCACTTGTGGGTGGCTGGAATGCTGAAAGGACTCATAGTTTTGTCATATGAGAGAGAGAAATTCAGCATTTTGGTCCAGATTTGTGAAGATTCAGGAGGTCCATTTGTTTCTTTGTCACTCATTCATTTGACAGATATTTATTAAGTACTACTATATCCTCAAGGAAGAGATAAAAACATAAGTAAATATAATGATATTATGGTTTGGAACTAGAATGTTCCCCTAGACCTCATGGAGACAAGGCAGCTATGACGGGGGCAGGGCTTAGTTGCTGAAGAGGGGGCCCTAAGGATGTGGCCTTGGGGATTATATGTAGTCCCTCCTTTCCTTGCTCTCTCTTGCTTCCCACCTGCATCATGTGAGAGCAAAGCTCTTGCATGCTATCTCTCTCTGCTTCCCACCGCCATGCCCTGAGCTCCACAGATGTAACCTGGCCTAACATGGACTGAACCTCTGAAATCTCCAGAACTGTGAGCAAATAAATCTCCTTGCTCTAAGGTGTTGTTATCAGGTTTCTGGGTCACTGCAGTGAGATGCTGACTAAAGCAAATGACAATGTGATGTGATAATGACCATGACTAACAAGTACAGGAAGTGCTCGGAGAGGGCTGGAGGTGATGGGAGCAGTTCTCTGCATCAGGGGAAGCAACACAGAGAGAGTGGGGTAACTCTCAGTGCCCTTTGCCAAGCAATTCTGGTCCGGCTTTCCAGGCACATAGTAGGACTTCATTTTCCAGCTTCCTTTTGGGTAGGTGAGACCATGTCACTAGTTCTGGCCAGTGGGGTGTTAGAGGAAATGCTGTATGTTCTGGGCTGGTGCATTCAGTTGCTGAGGGGCATCCTCTAGCTCCTCTTTCCCATGGTGACTGTGGGGTTCAAGATAGTGGCTGCTTTGTCAGTCTGGGCCCCTGAGTGTATTAGTGAAGGTTCTCTAGAGGAACAGAACCCACAGGATATGCATCTTACAAAGGGGGATTTATCAAATTGGCTCACACAGTCAGAGCTGTGTCATCCCAAAGTGGCTACCTGCATGCCAAAGAGCCAGAGGAACTAATAGCTGTTTTGTCCAAGCAACTGGAGCCTCAGCACATGAGGGACCAATGATGCAGCCTCAGTGTAAGATAGATAGAAAGGTCTGGAAACTCTCTAAAGAATTATTGGTGATAGTCCACGCTGGAAGAGTGAAAGAGCTGGAGTCCTATGTTCTCAGGGGAGAGCAGTAGCAGCAGATGTACCCCCTCAGGAAGAGCCGAGCTTGACTTCACTCTGCTTCCTCCTTCTTCTGCCCTTAGTTCCATCCAGCTCCTCAGTTTATTGGACAGTGCCACCCACATTCAGGGCAGGACTTCTCCCTCAATTTGCTATTCCACATGACAATCATCCCTTTAACCTTGAGTTTTCACGTGGCCATCTTCTTAGGAGCACACTGGTCAGACTGGATTAGGGGTCCTGTCTACTCTGATATGAAGAGGTAGTAGGGGTTAAGACTTTAGCCCAGACACAATTAGCGGGACACAATTCAACCCATAACAAATATCAATAGTAATTTGGGACCAAACTAAGCACTTTCCTTATACTGTTTTGCTCATTCTTTAGAGCAACCCTAGAAGCTGGGGGGAGTAATCTTTAGGAGTCAGGATATTTATGATGTTGGTGTGGCTTGGGCAACATCCAATTAGAATAGAGCATCAATCAACCAGAAGGGGACATCAATCAGAAGAGCGGTGGACAATCTGCAGGGCCCTGTAGTGATTTGACTGTAATGGTAGGTCCTCTTTTTCCTTTCCATTATTTAAGAAGAAGAAAATGAGCTTCAGGAAAGGCCAAGGAATTTGACCAAGATCGCAGAGTTAATGAGCAGCGTAGCCAGGACTGAGCCCGGATCTTGCTGACCAGCGCCTGTGCTCTTCTCTGCTATTTTTTCAGCCAGCTTTAATTAGTGGCCACACACCGTTCGCAGGAAAGACTAAGCTCTTGCATCTCAATACTCCTCTCCCGGGTTCAGATTTAGGGCTTCCTGACAGCGATGACTTTTAGCTTAATGTTTTCTCCACGAATCCAGGCTATTTCCCCAGAAAGTGCTTCAGCCTCTCCCCCTTGAGAGAAGACTCATGTGATGGCTTTTTATTTATAAGAGCCCTGCCTCCACTCCATCCCAAGAGTCAGGAGCAATTCTGGACCAGTAAACCTTGGTCCCAGAGGAGTGGGGAGACATTTTTTAAACTTGCCCTTTCCCAGGACTGAAAACTAGGGTCTGGCTTCCCTGGCTTGTCTAAGCATCCTGGGGTGTGTCCACTCAGCTGAGCTGCAGCCACTGTTCACCATGGTCCCATGTCTCTGCTTCTCTTACGCTGCTTTTCTGGGTGAAGGCAGAGAAAGAGGATGGAATGAGTGTCACTCATGAGGTGCTCAGGCTGAAGCCCCTGAAGGGGGAGGGGAAGGGAAACAAAGGCGTATTAAATGCCTGCTTAAGAAATATGCCCTTATGCCGTCTGTGGTGGCACACATCCGGAATCCCAGTACTTGGGAGGTGGAAACAGGAGGATCACAGGTTTGAGGCCAGCCTCAGCAACTCAGCAGGAGCCTATTTCAACATAAAAAATAAAAAGGGCTGGGGGTGTAGCTCAGGGGTGGAATGCTCCAGGGTTTAATCCCCAGTACAAAAAAAGAAAAACAAAAAGGAAGAGGAGGAGGAGGAGGAAAAAAGAAGAGGAGGAGGAGAAGGAGAAGGAGAAAAAATAATATACCCTTAGTTTTGCTAAGCTCATGTCACTTAATAATTATTTCAAAGAGGCTTTTCCTTCTGTGCCCTGAGAGCTCCCTTTTCCATTCCCTCCACCTCCTATTCCTCTGGTTGCAAAGAATGCTGACTGCCCTGCGGGAGGTCTCTTCTTTCTCACTTTTCAGTGAGGGTGGTGGGCAGCTTTTTGTCAATTTTCCTGAAGACCTGCCTAATGGTCTCATGCCCAGGTGTGCCTGGGAGTGCCTGCTGTGTTGGGTGTCTTGGTCTCCTTTCAAGAAATCTCACCTGCTCTGAGGCGCAGGCTCTACCTTTGGTATACAGTAGAGGGTGCACATTTAAGCCAGACACTAAACCTTTGTTTCCAAAGGCAACTTAGAGGCTGCCCTCCTTCCTCCTCCCTGTGCTATTATCCATCCACTGTGCCATCAGACAGGACTAGTCAGATTCTAAGACCAGAACCAAAATGGGCCAATGATGCAAAGTAGTGGAGGGCGAAGGGGGGTGTCATCTCTGACTGCATGTGCCTCTCCCCCAGATTCATATGTTGGTACCCTCCCCCCGCAAGGCGATGGCATTAGGAGATGGGGACTTTGGGAGGTGCCTGGGTCATGGGGCAGAGCCCTTATGAATAGGATTAGTACTTTATAAAAGAGGCCCTGGAGAGATGGCTCACTCCTGTCACCATGTGAAGACACAATTAGCAGGCACCGGTTAAGAACCTGAGAGCAGTCCCTCATCAGACCCTGCATCCACTAATGCCTTGATCTTGGATGTCCCAGCCTCCAAAACGGTACAAAATAAGTTTCTGTTGTTTATAAGCCACTCGGAGAACGGCATTTTATGATAGTCACTCAAGCCAACTAAAACAGAGGCAAAGGAGGGAACATCAGAGAAGGATGAGAAAAATAAAAGAAGATGGAGAAGGAAATAGAGAGGAGCGCCAGGCTGGCGAGAGAAACAGGAAGAGTTCTACAGGTAGGGTGCGAAAACGTAAAGGTGGGAGAGAGATAATACACCCGGGGTTCAATGATACACTAACTCTTGTGAGCAAGACAGATAGCTAATGATCGCACAAATAAGAGTGGGAGAGAGTTGCAGTAATTCGATAGATTGATACTCAAGAAATCCATGCAGGTCCATTGATCCATTTCCTCCATTCCAACTTCCTTATCAATATAATTATCACGGCCAGCGCCAGAGGTGTCTTCCGGGCAATTTGTAAGAGGCGGATAACGGATCGTCCTGGAGGCTGATTTAGTGTCTAGTTAATGAGGTGCTCAAGAGGCTCAGGTCACCCCAGCCAGGCCGAAGCCCGCCCCCACTGAGGTCCTTCTTTCCCTTTCCCTCCCCCTCCCTCGGGCTTTAATTCTTCACACCAAAGAGCTTTTCGAAGGTTATAGAAAAATATTCTGTGAGCCATGTTCTTTCTCAGAAATGGAGGGGGAGGGAAAAGAGAACTGGTCTCCGAAGGCCAGGGCACAGGGACAGGAGGAGGGACGGAGAGGAGAGAAGGAGAAGAGCGCTTCTGGTTCTTTCCCTTTCTTTTTCTTTTTTTCTTAAAGTCAGAAGGGGATGGAAGAGACAAGCATGGGGCAGAGGGACCTCAGGAGAAACGAGCTTGTAAGGAGAGGCTATCCCCTGGGGGTGGGTGGTCGTGCTAGTGCTCTGTCTGGATTTTCTAGCTTCTGCCAACCTTAGTCCCCACTCAGTCCCTAGGGGTGATTTATAATCCAGAGCCATATCTGCGGAAAGTGACACTTTTTATTTTTTATTTTTAGTTAGAATTAGTTTAAAAATAGTCCCTCCCTGCCGTTGGGATACTCTGTCACTTGGAGGAAGAGGGTAATTATGAAAGACGAGGGCGTAATGTGATTCCAGCCCCATTGTGTCAGTGGAGGCCCACTGGGCTGCGGGAAAAGGTGCTCTCCGTCAACACTGGGCCTTTATTGGACCTGTCAGATTTTTGAAAAGAACCTGAGGGCAGAAAACTCCCAGCAGACAGGACTCCATGGCCGCCGTGTGAGGCTGACAGCAAGTACCCGGGGTGGGGCAATGGGCTGGGTGGCGCCTCCCACCAGGCCTGGCTGCAAGCCACTGCAAGCCACGTGCACTTGGAAGTGCCACAGCTTGGCAATCTGCAGGAAGGGCTTCGGTTCGGGATCTGATGGGTCTGCATTCATCTTCCGGCACAGGTGGTGAGACCAAGATGTTCATGGCTTCCCATCAGGGTGGGTTAGAGTAACCGCGGTGGCCGATGTGAACTCTGTATTGGTCTCTTTCTCTGGCTGGATCTTGTACTATCTGGGAGAACTGATCCAATCTCTCAGAGCAGCTCCTTCTCCCTCTGAGAAGCGGGGTCTGAAATATCAGTCAGGGTTTTGATAGAAAGGAGTCGTAAAATTCTCACGAGTGCAAGTGAATATGAGGTTGTCTGGGTATGAGTCTTCTCTTAACAACCTAACTGGTGAGGCTGGGCAGACTTTACCACTGAGGGACGCCTCTTTCTATGAGGGGCAGCTGTGGCCCATAGAAAGTCTGTCTTGTAACTTTAACTCCAACATTTTATGACGTATGATCTGGGTTTCCCCATGACTTTTGGTAAATAGAAAATCGCACTTAGATGAGAATTTGTCCAATTTTTATAGACTATCTATAGAGCATTTGACAGTATATATATATATATATATATATATATATATATATGTCAATACGTATATATACCTGACTATACACACACACACACACACACACACACACACACACTCATTTAATGCTTACAGCAGTTGATGGTATTATTCCCATTCTGCAGATGAGGCCTAAAGTGTGTGTGTGGGGGGGGGGCATTTGCCCTGTCACACACAGTAAGTTACAGCCCAGCTAAGTCCTGAATTATATTTCCACATTCTTAATTCGGTAGTTGATGCCACCGCCTCCCTCTGTGAGCTGCCTCTGTCCTTTGGAAGTAGGTAGGACATAAATAATGGATTCCTAACTAATCTCCACCATTTTGGTCAAAAATTTTTCCAAGAGTCTGACCTTTTGCTATCATTAATGTCCATTTTTCATCTGTGTTTCTTGAGCTTGGAGAACAGCATGTCACCATTTGCTGTTCAATTATTCTTCTTGAAGAGTCATTTTACCTTTCATCTTTCTCTCTTTTACATTTAATAAACCACAAAGAAAGTTCCTTTGCAAGAAAGATTGCCAGCCGGACTGCCTGGCCAAGCCAAATGGGTGGCTTCTATTTCCTGCCCAAGATAGCTCTTAGAAAAGATTGAAAAATCGGTTCTGAATATGAGAAGTGGTCTCTGCCCTCATGGCTTTATAATCTAGTTGAGATGACTAGACAGATACATGTGAAACAGAAGACCAAGGAAGTGCAGTCCATTTTTATGAATTAAACTGAAGACCGCTCATCTTAAGTTTAATATGGATCCTAAAGGTGGACAGTGATCAGTGAGGGGAAGTGGCCAGACGAGGCTTCCTGAAGAAGTGGTATGGGGTCCAGAGGGAGGGATGGTACTGAATGGTGGGTTAGAGTTGTGGGAAGTGGATAATAAAGGTACAGTGTAAGCAGAGGAAGGAAGGAAGGAAGGAAGGAAGGAAGGAAGGAAGGGTTCATGATGACTTAAAGTCCATTAAAGCTAAATTATGAAAATAATACATGCATACCCTGTGTGAGCCTATTAGATAAGGAGCTGCTCACATATAAGCAGGGTTCCCAGAGCTTGCTGTCCCTGGACCAGTGGGTTTCGAGGGTCAACTCAGGGTCATGCCAATTTATAAACATGGGTTCAGAACTTCAAATAATTGTAATTGTGGCTATTTGAACAGATTGCTTGATTTTTAGGACACGAAAAAACTTTAGAAACAAATATCAGGAGTAGTCACCTTTAAAACTTATATTCAAACATATCCAGGATACCAGATAAATTAATCTGCTCTAAAAATACCTAATGACACACTCAAATATCAAATTCATGCAGTTTCCAATTATATGACATAACTATATTGGAGGTGATCCTTCTTGCAGGAACCGAATAATTGCTTTCTTATTGGATATCCATTAATTTCTTCAAATGGGCTGTATGTTGGAGGTGGCAGCTTATTAAAGTTCAGCTCTAGTGGTCTAAAGGAGTTATTTACTTCATTGTGTAAATTACATCTTTTAGACCATGAAATAGCACCACCCTGACCCAGAGGCTATAAGCAGGTGAATTTTACCTTCCAGTGCATGAAATAACATAATTATTTTCTACCCCAAATTTTAGGAAGCCTTGAAAGTAATGGTATATGGAGCACAACTTGCTTTAATTAAATTCAGTTGCACCCTGATTGCATGCATGCCAGGAACTGGGCTAGGTTCTATTGGAGATGTCAGGAGCAGGCTAGAGAAAGCTCAGGCAGCTCCCTGAGTACCTGGGAGGAAGGTATTCATATAGCAAGAGTAAATAGCCGACTGTGATGTGCACAGTCGGAAATATGGGAAATTCTTCTGGGAGCTCAGCAGAAGGAAGCCTTTCAACTGCCAGACTCTACAGAAAGGTCAATGGAAAAAGTGGCCTTTGAGCTGGGTCTTGAAGAATGAGAAGGATTTTGAAAGGAGGAGGCAGTGAAAGGCAGATGAGGGGGTGGAGCAGAGAATGAGGGAGGTCATGCTCGTGGAAGGGCATAGTTTCTGGGGTGATGCCTGGAAAGGGTGTATATGCTCCAGGTGAAGGCGCTAAGCTGTCAGGACACTTGATCCCCATCTTTACACAATTGCTCTGTGTCTGTGGGCCTGTTGAACCATCGGTAGGACCTGACATGACTAAAAAACCCTTTGACATCTGCAGTTGCAATTGGCCCCAAAGATGAATTGCAATGTGGAAAGAGAAAAAGATTTTGTTGCTCATCGTTTATCTTATTTTGCAGTTATTTAGTTGGTAAGGCCCAGATTAGCCTTCCTCATTACTTTAGAGAGTGGTTTTTCAGGGTACATAATTTCTTAAACTCCTTTCCTCTCACTCTCTTGATAAAAGGCATTTTGCTCTCCATTAAGTTATACTGCATCATCTTTGTTCATTATTGTTAAGTGGGGGCACCAATGGAATTCAAATGCTGTTTTATTAACTGCTAAATTCAGGATACGTATTGTAAAATATTGGGCTTTTAAATGTCTTCAATCTGAATAGAGACAAGAACTGACCACTCAGCTATGTGCAGCTGCCTTTCTGACAAATGAAGAATATAGATGATACTCAGTGAGTTCTGAGCGTGGCTGGACCACGGTGGCGTTGGTAAGCTAGGCATGTTCCGAGGGTTCCCCAAGTTTATGTGTGATCTGTATAGAGTGTAAAAAATGCCCATGGAGAGGAGGATGCAGGGTGTTGCAGATGGGTTGGGGGTTTTGAACCTGAAATAAATAAGTTGATGTCCAATTTCTCCTTTACCGGCATTTTCCTTCCTTCCCAGCCTGTGCCGTGCCCAGCTGTGCCTGACCCCTTCTCCACACACTGTCCTGGGGCTCTTTGTTCTCCCCTCCAGGCCCTGTCCCTACCTCTCTTCTTCCTAATGTCTTTTCCTGGAGAGTCCCATCCCACCAAGGGGGAGTCCCAGCCTGAGTCCAGTGTAGAGCACCGAGAGGTCCCGGCTCCCTCTCCGGGAAGTTGCGTGGAGCTGGCTGTGGCCCTCGGTTGAAGCATACTGCTTTTTCATCTTTACATGACTGACTCTTTATCTAGGTTCTGGTAACTTCTTAACCAACCCCTTTGCCTCTCTTAGGGCTTATGGATGATAAGGGCTCAGCTTCCACTAGCCCCAGAGCACCTGGATCCAGCATCCTCACTTACCAACCGGTGGCTCTCCAGTGCCTCTCCCTTCAGGTACCCGCATGGACCAGGCTTCCTAGGAAGGGCTACTGACTCTAGACATTTCTTTCTATCCCCAATTCTGCTTAAAACTCACTTTTCTCTGTGCTTCCTCCTTCCCTCCGTCAAATGCCAAAGTAATACAAGACACAGTATTGGCAATAAATTAATGCCTTCTGAAAACCTATTTGGAAATAGGCTGGCCTTAAACCATAAATAACCATGACATTTTCATTTTAACAACAGCCTTCGACTAACCCAACAGTGGACATGGTTCAGTGTGGCTTCACTCTGTAACAGAGAGTAAGATTCATGGCCCGTAAAAGGTTCTAGCATTTTCTCTCACATTGATCTTTCTACCTTTCCCCTTTCCAGTAGTTCTAACATGAGCCATAGTAGTAGAACACCTGCTATTTGCAGAACCCATTAGCGTTTTCAGGAGGCTTTCATAAACACCATCTTGGTGGATCCTTCTACCAATTCTGGGAAGTAGGTAAGGTGGGTATGCAGCTCCACTTCACAGATGAGTAAAGGTGAAGCTCATTCCTTTGGATAACAAGTCACACCATTGATACTAAAGAAATCAAGTTTTCTGAGGGAAATCTCTGCTACTTCTGAGAAATTACAGTGTAAAAAGGAGCCTGGTTGACAATTTTCTTTTGTTTGTTTTCCTCAATGGGAGAGCAGAAAAAATATAGCAACATTAAATAAATAAAGAAAGAAAGGCACAGGTTTATTTGTTGTTATTTCTCTGCAAGAATGTGTTCTCTGAATCAATAAAGTTTCAGCCTTCTACTTTCTCCACGGTCAGGACACTCATGGGGGTTTGAACAAGCTGCTGGTTGGGGCAGGGGTGGGAGAACTGGTTAACCTTGACCCTGGCCACAGAGCTGGTGGTGGGGTAGAGTCTGGCAGCTAAGGACCAGAGGGGAGAAAGAAGCCCAGGCCCCTCATGCTGAGGTAAACCTTGTTCCCTTTCACTCCATGGATTTACTCAGCCAAGTTCCTCTGCCAGGGTTGGAGGGCTATGCCCCAGAGGCTCTCAGATTTCCCTAGCAACAACTCAAAACTTGATCCTTTCCAGGGAGTTTGTAATGGGAAAACCTATCCCTCAGATCCTAGTTTGCATTATTAAGCAGGATTCCTGCTGGGAAATCTTTATAATAGTGTCCCCCTGCTGAGCAAGACTCTGGCTTGATTCACTAAGTGGAAATCTCCACGCAGGTGAGCTATTTCCCAAAAGGGCTCCGATAATTTTCCATGCCTTGTTTATCAGGGCCTGTGTTTGAAGATAATGCGTGAGGTAGGCAGTGATATGGTCTTCCACTGTTCTGAAATATTATACCTTCATTCATCCAGACCCATAAGTGTGTCCAGAATGAGCCAACTTACGATCTGCAAGATGAGTCCACAGTATTAAGTCAACAATGAATATTTATGGCTTTTCTCCAAAATAACAAGATCACTGGGCTTCTCCTAGAAGACTGAGGACTGGGGCCTGTCGATTGGGGTTGTCCAAATTGGCTGCATTCCTTTTTTTTATTAGGGAGGGAAAATCCCCGACACTTTTAGAAGAAGCCTATGCGAATCACAGGATCCAATTTGTGCCTTCTGCCCTCTTGCACAGGGATGAGGGAGTGCACTATGAAGGAAAGAAAGGGCTTTCTTTGACACGTACATAGTCCAGGCATATGCCAGGCTGTCTTCTAAGGACTTCAAATATTAACTCATTTAATCCTCATAGCAATCATACAACTCATTATTACTTGTGTGTGTGTGTATGTGTGTGTGTGTGTGTGTGTGTGTGTGTGTGTGTTGCTGGTGATAGAGCCCAGGGCATCAGGCATGCTAGGCAAGCACTCTGCCTCTGAGCTACATCCCCAGCCCATACAAACCATTGCTATTTTCTTCATTTTACAGAGGAAGAAATTGAGGCACAAAGAGGTTAAGTGATTTGTCTAAAAATCACCCAGCCTTCAGATGGGGGTGCCAAGATTCAAACCAACCCCTCGCTCCAAAGTCTTTGAATCTCCAGGGATACATTCAGTGGGCGGGGAAGCTGTATGAGAATTTATTACAATTATTTCCCTTTCTGAGCTCCATCAGAACTAATTATTACCCATATCATAGTAGTTATCTGCAGAGAGGTTTGTTTCCCTCCCGAAGGGAAGACCCCTAAAGGACACAGGGTCTATAAACTAGTTATCTTTTATATCCATATCTGGCACAGGACATGACATGTAGCAAGGCCCCCCCGTGTACATAACACATAAACATAGGACATATGATGTGGTCCGAGCCAACCTTGCTTACTCAGGCATCCCGTATATTCCCACAAATTTGTCTTTCTGCTTGCAGAGCTTCTGAAACGCTCCTCTCTGCAGTGATACCCAGGGGTACTGCTGCTGGAGTGTGCAGGTGACTGGAGAAGACCAGGACACGCTGTCTTGCTCCCCATAAAGAGTTTATTATCCAGGTACTCAACATCTTGCCTACTCCCACTCCAGCCTTGTTCACGGATAGCTCCAGGATTATAGGTCCCCCCACTTACTTTTCTTTTGATTGCTGCTACCTGTCACATTGTTTCTTATTAGTGACCTGTCAGACCGTCCATACTCTCTCACTGTCTTTACCTGCCACAAGTCCTTCTTCCCTGAAAAGCCAGTTTCTCTGATTACACAGGCCCCGTCAGTCTCCTGTGGATTTATTTGCTTCTTCTTGAAAGTGAGGGAGTGATTCATGTCCTTCCTTGCCCTTGGACTTGGTGGAGGTTGTTGGCTGTGAGCTGGTCATAGATGCTCACAGATGGTCATAGATTGTTGTAGATGGTCCGCTGGAGGGGACCACCTCAGGGAGATTTGGGAGAGCGGTCACTGCCTGGTAGGCAGGGCACTCTGCCTCTGAGACACCGCATCTGTGTCTCCTGCCACTTCTGTGACCTTGAGCAGTCATGCGACCACTCTGAGTCTCAGTTTCCTTATTTGTGAAATGGGACTTATTCACAGTGAGAATCAGTCCATGTGAAAATATTTTATAAGCTACAACTAATTGCTAGGAAGGTATCAGCAGCATTAACTGATGAAAAATGAAGAAGTCCATGTTCTCCGTTTCTCCATAGGCCAGAGGTTTCCTATGGGACGTCCCGCTGTAGAATCACCTTTCCTTCTCAGCTACCTCCGAGCTCCAGCTTTAGAGCAGGGACGAGCGGGACGGCGACTCCTCACTGGCTGCTAAATTAGTTGTTGAATTGAGCAGAACTGAAGATGCTCCGGCGACTTTGAGTGACAAATCCCTTGGTGGCATTTGTGGCTGTGCTTCTTGACCCACAAGTCTAGAGAAATGCCATTATTTCATGCAGATGATCAACAACCCTCAGGGAATAGTCAACTCTCCTTCCCAGAGTGGGGATGATTAGAACGTACATTGAGACCTCGAGTCTCCTAGGAATCACAAGGATTCCTAAATTATCCCTTGGTAGCTCCTGGGCTGTGTGATCCCTGAAATAAGACTAAGAAACCAGAAGGGCACCAGGGGTTGAAGTAACTCACCCGGCCATGGCCGCTGGGCACGAGGCCTTAGAGGGATGCATCAGAGTCCAAGGCCATGGCGAGCTGTCCTGAGCTGGATGAGGCATGGTTCCAGGTAAGACTGAGGTGGCCAATTGCCGTGTTTGAATGTGTCCCTCAAAGTTCATGAGTTGGAAACTCAATCCCCACATTCACATAGAGGTGGGACCTTAGGAAGAAATTGGGACTAGATGAAGTCATGAGGATGGGGACTCCCAGGATGGCACTAGTGGCTTTACACAAAGAGGAAGAGAGGCCCGAGCTGGCACACCTGCTGTGCCTCACCCTGTGATGCCCTCTGCCACGCGGTGATGCACCAAGAAGGCCACATTAGCTGTGCCTTTGTGCTCTTAAGCTTCTCAGCTTCCAGACTGTGATCGGAATGAATTTTTATTCTGTATAAATGACCCAGTCTCTGGTATTTTGTTATAGTAACAGAAAATGGCCTCAGACAGTCATGTAGCATATCCAGGTGGAGCCAGGATTCACTGATATTCAGAGCCAGATTAGAGCCATGAGGATCAGAACCAAAAGGAGAGGAGGCACAACATCAGAACCAGAGAGGGAATCCCACACATTGTGGGAGTCAAGATGCTGTGTGCCAGCCAAACACCATAGGCCTTGAGAATTAAAATTCTCACACCAGTAGCCTAAGGCTGAACTAGTAACTCTACATTTTTAAGAAAAAAAAATTTTTTTGGTACTGGGGGTTGAACCCAGGGGCATTCTACCTTTGAACTACATCCCCAATCCTTCTTATTTTTTATTTTGAAATAGTATTTTGCTAAGTTGCTGAGCCTGGCCTTGAAACTGCAATCCTCCTGTCTCAGCCTTCCAAGTACTGAGATTACAGATGTGTACCACCACGCACAACTAATCCTCTTTTATCTGATCAGAAAAGTAATACATATTCATTATAGACTATAATAAAATATATAAAATATAATGAAAAGAATACATATTCATTACAGAATAACCATTATATTCTTTCTTTCTTTTATTTTTTATTTTATTTTTGTGTGGTACTGGGGATTGAACCCAAGAGCATTCTACCACTGAGCTATACCCTCAGTCCTATTTTATTATTCTTATTTTTATTTATTTATTTATTTTTTTTGCGGTACCAGGGATTGAACCCAGGGGTGTTCCACCTCCACGCTACGCCCCCGGCCCTATTTTTTTATACTTTATTTTGAAACCAGGTCTCACGAAGTTGCGGAGGGCCTCACTAAGTAGAGAAGGAGAGAGAGAGAGAGAGAGAGAGAGAGAGAGAGAGAGAGCTGAGGCTGGCCGCGAATCTGGATCCTCCGGTCTCTGCCTTCCAAAGAACTGGGATTACAAGTGTGCGCCACCACGCCCAGCTTATTTTTTATTTTGAAACAGGGTCTCATTAAGTTGTGGAGGGTTTACCTTGCTGAGACTGGCTGAGAACCTGCGATCGTCCTGTCTCAGCCTTCCAAGTACTTGGATTACAAGCATATGCTGCCATGCTGGGCTCAGGTTGTATTTTCAATACCCTGACCTAGTGAAAATCATTGATTCTAGTGCATTTTCCCAACTTGTTTCACTGGGTCTTTGTCCATAACTGAGATTGTACGCTTTTTGGAATTGCTCCTCTAAGCCAACGAGTTCCTCAGGTTTGCTATTTGGGCAGGGGTGCTAGCCAGTGACTCTGCCTGGACTCTGGCTGCCTGGAAGGCAGGGCGAGACCCACCTAGGTCTGTGTCAGCAGTCAGACTGCAGGGTCCAGCAGTTCAGATGGAAGCCAGGCCCAGCGGGGCAGGGTGAGGAGCTGGGCAGATCCCAATGCGGGAAGAGTGTCTGCAGCCCCCACCCCTCCCCCTCGGCAGCAAGCACACGTCCCTGTCAGTTGTGCAGCTCTGGTAAGTGTTGACAGGGTGACAAGCTTCTCCACAGTTCTCTTCATTAACATGTGTGTGGAATCGCGTCTGAACCCCGAGCCGCTGTGGGGACATTCCGCTTTGGTTCCCATCAGAATAATGAGCCAGGTCCGCTAGAAAAAGCCCTACAGGAGGAAGGGTGGGGTTGCCTCTCCGGAGCTGTCATTCTGACCAATCCGATCTGCATGGCCCTCTGACAGGTGGACCTACCCCTCTGCAGAAGGAAAAATTCAGCGGGGATGGGAGAGCTGGAGTCTGAGATGGAGTGGACGTGACAGAGGGGGATGGGCAGCCCCTGGGCTCCCGTTCTCTACCCCGCACTGGCTGGGTTCACCAGAGCGGCCGCAGCTTCAGAGGGAGTTAGGAAGGACATTGGCCAAGTCCGAGGGAAGCAGACGCTGCTTGCTGAGATGGGAGGCGAGCTCAGAGTTTCAGGGCCTTGGAGACCAAGCAAGAAACACCAATTCAAAGACCACTGGAGGCCCACTCAAACCAGAGGGCTCCAGGGCCGTCGCATTCACAGCCTCCCTGTGTCCCCTAGAAAGACCCTGAGAGGAATTCTCACCCCACCTACCTCAAACAGACCTCAGGGGCCAGGTTCATGGGTGTTATTTTGGGGCTTATGAAACCACTTGTTTTTAAAGATCTTGTTTTAAGAATACTTGAAATGGGCCAGGCATGGTGGTGCGCACCTGTAATCCCAGTACTTGGAAGGCTGAGACAGGAGGATACCAGGTTCGAGGTCAGCCTCGGCAACTTAGTGAGACCATCAGCCACTTAGCAAGATCCTGTTTCAAAATAAAAAATAAAAAGGTCTGGGGATGTAGCTTGGAGGTAGTATCCCCCTGGGTTCAATACCTAGTGCCAATGAATGAATGAATGAGTGAGTGAGTGAATGAATGAATGAATAATAAATATTTGAAATGGGAGACAAGATGGTGCCATAGGTATGAGGCTTGGAATCATTCAGGTCTGGAGTTCAGTTGGGTTGTGCTAACTGTGAGATCGTGTATAAGTGGTATATTTTCTAGACCTCAGCGTCATCTGTAATGTGGAAGCACTAAATAGCATTGCTCTTGTATGGCTGTTTTAAGCACGTAACATATGATAGGTGTTGGGCACTTAACACAGGGCCCAGCACAACTAAGTGCTCTATAAAAAGTGGTAGCCCAATGGGCAGTGTCTTCCGAGGTGCCCAGTGGGACTCCAGCTGAATGACCTCTGAATATCAGGGGTGCTTGATACAAGCATTCTGGGTAATTCATGAGCCTAGGACAGAACTGGTTTTTATCAAAACCTGTGGTGTCAGTTCCTGAAGCAGTGTCCTCATGAGTTATGAAAATGGCCTTCGGTGACAAGGGCGGCAGCTAGGAACAGTGGGCTGTGTTTGCATGCCTTCTCCTGCACGTTGCCTGCTGCTGCTGCATTGAATTTGCAAAGCTTAGCATTTCTCCAGCATCCCATAGATGCTGGGAACACAGAGCCCCTCTGGCCCTTCTTCCCTAAGCACCAAATTGAGGATGAGCCACTGCCGTGATACAGGAGCGGAAGCTTCCATGGCTTCTGTGGCTTTGCATCACCAGGGGAAGGTTGGGACTCCCATCCTAGGTGGGCCTCAGCCCTGCAGCCTCTAAGTCAAGGGTTATTTAACCATAGCTACTACCGTGCTGTTGCTGGGTCTTGAGTCAGCCTGGAGCCGGGCCTTTGACCCTCCAAAGGAGGCCGCCTTGGAGCCTGCTGAGATCAGTGAGGCTCAGGCTCCAGGAATGTGCAGTGCTTGTGTTTTTCTAATTTAATTGCCTTGAGGGACAGAGGGTTTGGAGTTGTGCATTCCCCACATAGTCTGGAGAGAAAAATTCGCTGCCACAAAGCGATGTGCTAAAGTAAGAAGCTCATCTCTATGGATAAAATTAGTAACTCGAGATTTAATTTGCCTTTGAGGGGCTTTTGCTTCTTACTCCCCAGGCTGCTGGATACTGGGATGCTGCGTCTGTCCTCCATCCTCCATTCACTGGGGCCCCAGGAGCCACTTGGTGAGGTCAAAGGTCGGTGCTGCGGTTGCTTTCTCTGCCAGCCTCCGTGCTTTTGTGACTCATAGGTGGATTAATAGGCAGTGGGGCTGCCCATCTCTCCTACTTTAGTGCAACATCAGGAGAGGCTGCAAAGTTTCCAAGGGCAGAACTTGAAAGTTACAGCATTGACCTGACTCATCTCCACATCTCCCCAGTCAGATACAAATCAAAGCCTTTATAGTTTACGCTGGGACCTCTGACTTGAGGTAGTATTGTCTCATCATGGCTAGTTTAGAAAAGGGGCGTTCAAACCCTTTCACTCTATGGATCGTAAAAATGCACTCATCTTTGTAATATACTATCTAAAACATCTGTAATTATCGGATACATAAATTTACATATATGTGCATATATAATTAAAACCAAAGTGTCACAGAACAGTGCCTACCTTCACTAAATGCCATGCATTCTAATCCAATCTATTTACTCTGTCCTCCTTCAAAAAGAAATATGGGTTGCAATCCGTGTAATTGGCTTCATGATTCGCAAATATATCACAGCCCACTATTTGAAAATCATTGCTTTAGAGCAGCACTGTCCAGTAAAAAAATACAAGCCACTGAATGTGAGCCACCTGCGTAACGTTAAATGTTCTTGTAGTCACACTAAGCAGGTAAAAATAAATGGATGAAATTAATTTTGGTAATATATTTTATACTGCTAAATATTTTATATAGTTAAGATGCTATCATTTTGACGTAGAATCCATATAACAATTGCCAGTGTGACGTTTTGCTTCTTTGTCATACTAAGTGTTTGAAATCTGGTATGCATCTCTCACTGAGAGCACGAGACCAGCCGCATCTGCAGTGCTCAGTAGCCTCATGTGGCGGATGGGTACGGAACAGAGTATGTGGTATGGAGAAGACATGCCAAGAAGAAGAACCAAGTGTTCATCCTTCTCTTCTCTTCTCTTCTCTTCTCTTCTCTTCTCTTCTCTTCTCTTCTCTTCTCTTCTCTTCTCTTCCCTTCCCTTCCCTTCCCTTCCCTTCCCTCCTTTCCTCTCCTACCCTCCCCTACCCTCCCCTCCTCTACCCTCCCCTTCCCTCTTTTCTTTTTTTATTCTTTTCTTTTCTTTTCTTTTCTTTTCTTTTCTTCTTTTCTTTTCTTCTTTTTTTTCTCCTTTCCCTTCCCATCCCTTCCCTTCCCTTCCCTTCCCTTCCCTTCCCTTCCCTTCCCTTCTCTCTCTTTCTGCATTTCCCAGTCACCTTTGCCTCAGCACCAAGAAATGCATTACAGCCGAATGAACTTTGGATTGGTGTCTGCATTTATTAATATAAACCCCTTTTTTTGTAGCTTTGAGGACCATTCAGTGTGAAGGAGAAGGGCATTCTACCTCTGTTCCCAAGCCTCGAGATGCGTGCTATGGTTTGGGTAGAGACTGTTTCCCAGGAAAGCTCATGTGTTGTCAATGTACCAATGTTCAGAGGTGAGATCACTGAATCATGAGATTCACAATGGGATTAATCCATTTAATGGATTAATAATTTGGACTCCCGGGTAGTAGCTATAGGCAAGTCAGGTGTGGCTGGAGCAAGTAGATCATTAGGGGGTGTGGCCCTGAACTGTATCCTCGCTCTCTCAGCTTCCTGGCTGCCCTGAGCTGAGCAGTACCTCCGCCACGCCCTGCTGCCATGATGCTTCTGCCTTGGAGCCAGCCAGCGTTGGACTGAACCTCTGAACCTGTGATGAATATTCCTTAACTTTAATGAATATACCTTATACAAATAAACTTTTTGCCTGAGTTGTTTATGTCAGGTATTTTGGTCACAGACCAAAAAAAGCTAACTAATACAATGTGTAAATTTAGAATTCAAAAATTTGGGGTAGTTACTGTATAATAATAGTAAACCAATGAGTTGGCATCTAAGGGCCTTTTGAGGGAATCTTTTCCTCAGTACTAGAAGCTCATTTGGTCAAGGGCTGTCCCTCCTTTGTCTTTAGTGGCCTTTCTTATAATTCTTTCTATAATAGAGGGCTAAGATCCCTGCACGCCCACTGCTGACCAGCATTCCTGAAACGTGGCTTTGGGAACTATTATCACCTAGTGTGGTCTCGTTTCAAACCCACTAACTTTATTATTGTTGAAGATGACAGGACTTGCAGCTGACAGTACATCAGGCTTTAAAATTAAAACTTGCTTATAAATACATCATTTGATTTATTTTTCTGAGCAACCCTGCAAGTTGAAATTATTGTTATCATCTGAGTTTTATATATGAAGAAACTAAGTCTCCAGGAGGCCAAGTAAATTCTTTGAGATCATACATTTGTTCAAATCAACATGTATTTTTTGAGTACCCACCAGGCACAGTGTTACATGTTGTTCATATAACAAGGAATAAAGTTCCAGCTATTGGTTGAATTTGAACTCAGATGCAAATCTCTTGTGTATGAATTTCAAGCTTTTCTTTTTCCTACCACCCTATTCTCCTTTTATGTAGATAGAAACGCTCTAGGTAGAAATCTTTTACACTTAGTTTATTCTCTGTTCTTGGTTTGACTTGACTCTTCTGTCTATCATCTATCCTCAATTAAACAACTAACTGGGTATCCAGGGAGAGTCCATTCTGTTTTCTACATTTACCAATTCCTTTTTAAACTCACTTAGTACCTGAAAAATTGTACAGCTTTTCTGTGGATTTTGAGTCATCTAGTTATATTTAAATTCATCTAAATAAAGCAGAAAGCTGAACCTAGGATTCAAGATTGTCATCCTGCAGAAATCCTCATGCTTCATCCTTTTATATCTAAGCCCTCAGAAGCATATTTTAGTAGTACTCTAGAACAGTCTATGATGTTAGTAGAAGCTAAGCAAAGAGAGAAAAAGTATTTGAAGGGAGTTCCTTCTGTCAAGTAATTTTAAGAGGCTTGGAATTAAATAGAGCTCAATGAATTTCTTTACTGAAGATATTTTCAGAGCCCTTAATATGCAAATCTGATTTGTGAATCACCAAGATATAGATGTAAATGTAAATATGGATTTAAAATAGATATGCAGATGAAGATACATATCATAAAAATAGATAAATAGAGAAATGGGAGGCAGTATCAGGTAGTGGTTAAAAGAATAGATTCTAAATTTGGACAGCCAGGGTGAACCCTGGCCCCAATAGTTTCTTGTGGGAGACCTCTCTTGCTTCACTTTCCTCGTGTGTGAAGAGGGCATAACAATGGAGCTGTATTTTCAGTGGGTTCATACTCTAAATCATGGGAGCAAAGAGAAGAATGTAGGGATCACAATAAAGTTTTTTTTTATTTTGCAAGTAAGGAATTAATCCCAACTCTTAGTGGTAGAGCTGAGATTAGAATGTAAGTTTCCCTCGGGAATGGAACCACTCTATGCATACCCGGGTATGCATACCCATGCTTACAGGAGCACAACTCACAATTGCCAAGCTATGGAACCAACCTAGGTGTCCATCAACAGAGGAATGGACCAAGAAAATGTGGTCTATACACACAATGGAATTTTACTCAGACATACAGAAGAACAAAATTATTCATTTACAGGAAAATGGATAGAACTAGAAGACATCATGCTAAGTGAGATAAGCCAGAATCAGAAAATCAAGGATGCTTTCTCTCATATGTGAAAGACCAAGAGAAAAAAGGACAGAAAAAGCATCTCATGAAAATTAGGAGAAACCAGTAGACTAGTGGAAGGGGATTGGGAAAGGGAGAGAGGGAGGAAAAGAGGAGGCACAGGGAAAGAAACAGACCAAATGATGTTATGTGCATATATGAATGTATCACTATGAATATCACTATCATGTATAATTATAATGCATTAATAAAAATGGAGGGAAATACATCAAGTGATGAGTCCATGTAATTATGTATCACTTTGACTCTCACTATGATGTATAACTCCAAGGCACCAATACAAGTATTTAAAAACATTTTAAAAAGAATGTAGGTTCCATGCTCTTTCTACAGCATAATCTTCCTCCTTCAATGCTGCCTGATACTTTTATTTTGCATCTGAAGGATATCATATTATTCATTGGAGTTCTCCAAATGTTTTCTCTCCTTCCCTTTTACTGCCTTTTGATAAAATTTGTTTGCACCTACTATATGGAGAAGAGGGCCCAGTGAAATGCCATTACTTAGAGGAAAATTATTACTGCAGTAATGGTTTCTTTCATATGTGTAGTAAAAAGTGTCATTTTGTATGAGAAAGAAAAGTTTTAATTTTACTCCAAAAATTTTGAAGTCTCCCTGGGGTCCAATTTGGGCATTCTTGTTTTGCATTCATATATATGGACTGGGGGAGGTATTTGACCTCAACATTTGCTTTTTTTTTTTTTTTCCTCATCAGAGCACACATTCCAGGAATGGAGTCATTCACAACTCCCCACAGGCCGGGGAGCAGCCTGCATTCTGCATAATCACCCGCATGACATTCAGCACTGAACATTCTCGAAACTGCTTTTTCACTTGGAGACTATATCAAATAGGCCTTTAGGGAGGAGTAAATCAATTGGGAGAATCCTCGGAACCTGAGCCTTTTCCTTGCAAGTCTTTCATGTAAATTTATTATTAAAATTATTTAGGTTTGTGTCTCAACTATGCAGTGCTGTGAGACAATATTTTCTCATATATTTATCTAATGAGAATTATCAAGTGCCTACCATGTGTAGAGAACAATGTGTTTGCTACTGATGATAATGTAAAATAGACTTAAGAACACAATCTCTGTTGTGCAGAAGTTTAAATCTTTTTTTTTTTTATATTGGGGATTGAACCCAGAGGCCTTCTATCTCTCCGGTACACCTCCAGCCCTTTTTTGTTTTTTGTTTTAAAACAGGGTCTTGATAGGTTGCTGAGAGTCTTGCTAAGTTGCTGAGACTGACCTCAAACATGCAATCCTCCTATCTCTGCCTCCCAAGTACTGGGATTACAGGTGTACATCACCACGCCGGGCTAAGTTTAAATCTTAAGGTGATAAATGGGCAGCACCCTCCCTTTTCCTCTTCTCTTCTTTCCTTGGGAGTTTGATCTAAAATACACTCAATGGTTTAGGTTGTAGAAAGATCCAGAATAAAAACAATCTGATTGGGGTGGGCACCTTTCCTCCCAAATGGCCAGGAGAGCTTCCTCTGGTGATGGAGTTTCTCTTGTTGTGGGCCAGACCTCAGGCAGAAGAGGAACTAATGCCTCCAGCACAATTGCAGGGGGAATAGTGGCCATGGTGATGGTTTTCTGGTTCCTAAAGACCAGGACCAAAAGCTGAGGAAGACAAATGCTTGCCTCTGTGAGAGGGGGTCATTCTATAGGTCATGGTCATGGTGTAGATGTAGAATGCCCCTAGACCCCATGTTGTAGGCAAGGCAGCCATGTTGGAGGCGGGACTTGCTGCTGGGGAGGGGTCCCTGGGGGTGGTGGTGGCTGGGGACAGAGTTTCCCAGCTGGCTGCTGTAGCTCTCTGCTCTTCTCTCTCCCCTGCCACCAGGAGCTGATAACAAGCTCTCTCCTTCTCCTCTCTGCTCCTTGCCATGATGCCCTGGGGACCGGCAGCCTCGGTTACTGCTTGGAAGCTGGTCTAACATGGGCTGAAATCTGTAGAATTGTGAGTGAATAAACCCTCCTTGCTCTAAGTTGTGGTCACTTGGTTCTTTGGGTCACAGCAGTGAGGATATTGACTGAAACAGTGGCCTAGTGAGGGATCAGCCATTCCTCAGCTCTCACTGCGGGATCCACGTTTCTCCTGCACATGGACCATACTTTCACGCTCTTTATGAGCTACAAATAGAGGTGATGGCTCATGTGTTTTCTACCAAAGCTCAAGATATGGTTGCCCCGACTGGCAAGATCCAAGAAGGAATCATGGCTGAGTCTCTTCCTATGGGGAGAGAGGGATGAGGTTGCTGACTCGTGGGAGGCTTAAAGCAGGAGTGGCATGTCACAGGGGGAGGAGGCACCGTTGCAGAGGCTGGCCTGGAAGGGGTCACCTAAGTTAGCATCAGCATCAGCACTTGAGAGGCCCTGACCCTGTGGTCCATCTGAGCATTGATCTGGTGAAAGCTGATGGTCAACGGTAGCTCAGAGACAGAGGGTTAGCTCATCCCATTCTCTAGGTATTGCAGGAGAAGGAGTTACAACACCTGTGGTCACAAGCAGGGAAGCCTCACACCTGGGGAGGCACACAAGAAAACCCTCAGCTCCAGAAGGAAGAAGCCAAAACTTGCCAGGTAGCAAAAGTTACCCCTAAGGATGGAAAATGCAGGCACGCTGAAACCCCTGCATTACATCTGCCTTTCCCTCCCTTCAATAACCTTCTCTTCATTTCCCCCTTTTTCTTATTCCCCATTCTCTTTTCTATTCTCCTTTCTCATCCCCTCCTTTCATTTCCTTCCTGATCTTTCTTTCCTGCCCTTTCTTCTCTCAGTCCTTCCATTCTTTCAGGGTTTATTCCTGTTGCTGAACATTTGCTATTATTTTAGATTCCATGGTATCATATTAGAGTCTGCTATTAGGCCAGGCGTGGTGGCGCATGCTTGTAATCCCAGTACTTTAGGAGGCGAAGACCGGAGGATCCGGGTTCGCGGCCAGCCTCAGCTCTCTCTCTCTCTCTCCCTGTCTCTCTCTCTCTCTCTCTCTCTCTCTACTTAGTGAGGCCCTCCGCAACTTCGTGAGACCCAGTTTCAAAATAAAGTATAAAAAATAGCGCCGGGGGTGTAGCGCAGAGGTAGAACGCCCCTGGGTTCAATCCCCGGTACCGCAAAAAAAAAAATAAATAAATAAATAGAGTCTGCTACTCCTCATAGGCTTACAGTCTAACTGGAGCCAAGACTGAGACCCCACCCAATATTCATTCTCCTCTTCTCTCTTGGTGGTGGACATGCAATATTATATATATTGGGGTGATATTGTATCCAATTAAAAGATGACACTTCCTGGTCTTTCATCTTAAGAGTGGCTATGTGATCAGGGCAGGGCCAATGAGACATAAGTAGAGGATTATGTGGGACTCTGGGAATGTAATAGGGAGAGTAATAGAGAGCCAACAACCGAGAATTGCACCCTTTTTTCCCTTTCACTTTCTTAGTCCTGTAATCCAGAGCATGTGCGAGATGTACGGAGCTCTAGAAGCCAGCTTGGACGATGCAGTGAACATGAAGATGGAAACCACACAATGAGAAGACAGAGATAAGCTAGGAGGAACCTGAGTTCGTGATAATACTG
The DNA here is from genome assembly GCA_004027185.1 of Glis glis. Taxonomy (NCBI): domain Eukaryota; kingdom Metazoa; phylum Chordata; class Mammalia; order Rodentia; family Gliridae; genus Glis; species Glis glis. Next base: position 171,978 of record PVJS01000087.1, read on the forward strand.
TGTGTCCACAAAACCAGCCCTGACCAGGGTATATCTGGATTTCTTATACATGAAAGAGAAATAAAGATCTCTGTTGTGTAGGTCATTGTTGTTTCTCGCCTCTGTTACTATAGCTAAACTGAGCCCTAAATGATCTAGTAGTTCCACCAAAAAATATTTTAGATGCTCCACAATTTCTTCTTAGGTCATTTACTCATCCATCTTCCCTATCAGGTAGGATATAAGCCTTCAAGGGCAGCCCAAGTGTCACCATGTTATATGGCTGATCATAAGCAATGTAGCATCCCTGACTGTTCTCCATCCAACAAACCCTTTGCAGGCACAACTTGGATTTTGGGGGTGTTCTCAGCAGTAGCAGCCGAGGGCCTGAGTCTCTTGTACTTATGGCTGCCTCTCCTGTCTAAGTGGTGTGGGGGGAAGCAAAGGCAATCTGTCAGAGGCTATCAGCTACTGTCCAGGAGCCTGGGCAAAGCAACAATTTATGAGGTGCCTTTGACACTGAGTGTAAGGGAGGGCTTCATCAAGCAGATTTTGCTGGCTGTGTTGTATGTACATTCACAAAGTAATTTACAGTTCCCTTGGAAACATGAAAGAGTTCGGGTCTAAATTTAGAGTGTTCACTCTGAGCCGATGGAACAAGCTCAAAGAATATGCAGAATGAAGAAATGTGGGACAATTCACACCTAAGTCCATTAACATCAAGCTCATCTATTGGGTAGCAAAGACCATAGTTGATCCTGCAAAAGGTCAGTAAAGGGACAGGGGGAAGGTGACCACCCCTCCGCCTGCTCTGGGAACTCTAGTCCTCAATGACAGTGCTTTTTGGTTTACTCCTTTGTCTTTTCCGTTGTGTGAGGCCCCATGACACTTGCCATCTGTCTTCTGTTAAATTTTCTTGCAAAGCGTCTCAGTGTGTGGTCCCAGAGAACCAGCACGGGAGCCTCACAGGATGCAGCCAGATTGTATTTTCAAAATTCGTCCACATGCTGGTTTCCCAGGAAGGTTCTGGCAGCCTGGGAGGTGACACACATCCATTTCCAGACGGCAGGTGTGAAGCCGATCACTGGGAGGAGTGAGGGCTCCAGATAAGCTCCGCCTTTAATGATGGCCACAGCAGTCAGAGAAGTGCTATTCTTTCCTGGGCTTGATAATTATCTCTTGCCCAAGCTGGATATGAGTCCCCCCCCCCCCGTGGATCTCGAATTGCTTTCTGGGTGTCTCCCTCCCAGCCATCCTTCAGACTGCCAGATAGGTGACCTGGCCAACCAACACCCTTCTCCGTTCCTCCTGCCTCGTAGCTTCTCCCTGACATCCCCTGACATCCCCTGTTGTGTGATAACACTGTGACCCTCGTCCCCTGTTGTGTGATAACACTGTGACCCCCACCCCCGCCACTGGGCCAGCAGTTAGCATGCTGCCCATATTGATTCAAAAGAAGTCGAATGAGTTTCTGAGCGAATAACACCATCTTACAACCTTGAAATGTCTTCCTGCCATCTATATCCCAGGCTTATTAACTTGACAATGAAGGTGCTCTATGGTGTGACTCTGTTTAGGTCTCCAGTCTCATCTCTCACCATCCCTGGCCTCTGGATTTATGCTTAGGAACACGGTGTCCATGTTTCTACCTATTCTGGTCCCTCTGTGTTTGGGTGTGCAGCATGGAGTTTCTGAATTCTCTAAGTTTCCTGTTGCTGCTCTTTTGCCTAATATGCCCTTGACGATCCTTCCTTGCTCCCTACTTCCCTCCTGTTCTCACCCCACCACGTGCACCTCACCTAGCTAACTCCACCTTAATTTGGAGGCACTGTGATTTCCTCTTCCAGGAAGCTTTCCATGATCCTCCCTAGCTCAGTATTTGAGTCCTCCTTTCAGTCTTCCTCACTGGCTCTCTGTCATTGCATTCTGTACATTGCCTTGTGAGTGCATTTTTATATTTCTGTTTTCTCTGCTAGACTGTGAGCTCATTAAAGTCAAGCACTGAGCTTTTAATCCATTTACTGAACACATATTATTGACTGTCTAGTATGTTTTGGGCAATGAGGATATTTTAATGAATAAAATAGTTCCCAAGGAACTTATATTCTAATGGTAGAATAGAGGGGAAAAGAGACATATAAATATAGTATATCAAGTAATGAAAAGTACTATAAAGATAATTAAAACAGAGTAAACATGAACAGTAAGCAGTGCTAGGCAGTCTAAGAATATCTCTTAGATGCAAAAATATTTAAGCAGGGGCTAGAAGAAAGTGAAGGGATAAGCCAGGCAGGAGGAGGTGCTGTTCAAACAGATAAAACAGCCGGTGCAAAGGCCCTGAGTGGGGATTATGTTTGGGATTGTCCAGAAATAGTCAGGAGGCAAGTAAATAAGAGGAACAGAGACACAAGATAAGGTCAGAGTTGTCCTAGAGCAGTGGCGTCTATAGAGGCCCTTGAAAGTCATGGCAAGGACCCGGATGTTTCTTGGAGTAAAATGGGGAACTATTGGAGGGTTATGAGCAGAGGGGTGACACGGTTCGCCTTATATCCTGAAAGTTCAATCCAGCTGCTTATGTAGACTGATCTCATGGGTGGGGGAGGGGCACAGTGGGAGGCAGGGAGACCAGTTAGGAGGTCCTTGCAATGGGACAGGTGAGGGACGGTGGTGGCTTGGACCAGGGTGGTAGTGGAAAAACAGGTATGTCATGGTCATATTCTGGACATATTCTGAGGGAAGAATTTGATTTTTGCTCATGAATTTCATATAATGGGTAAGAGAAAGAAAAAAATGAAGCATGGCATTGCATTAAGATGGGAAAGATCAGGGAAGATCAGGATTAGAACAGAGAGTAACTAAAGGCCCAGTTGGAGACATCTGTGATTTGAGATAGCTGAAGTCATACGGAGGAGAATGTTTGGAACTCAAGGGGGAATCTGATTGGAGTCATAAATTTGGGAGGCACTAGTGAATATTCATGGAAATGGGTCAGTTGAGTAGAGGAAAAAAAAAAACCAAGGGTTCCAAAGATGAATCCCTTTGGCACGCCAAAATTTAGAGATTTGACTGATGTGGAGGAGGAAGAATGAAGAGGAGCACCTACTGAATAAGATGAGGATGGAGAGTGGATTCATGGAGACCCAGTCAAGACCACATGTCAAGGAGAGAGGAGGATTCATCTGAATGAAGACCCGTGAATAGACCCAGTAGCATGAGGACTGAGAACTGACCACTGGATTTGGCAGTGTGGACATCACAAGGGACTTCAGGGCAGAGGAAAATGTCTGATGCAGCACAGGGAGGTTCTCTGCTGGGCTGAGGTCCTTGCGTCAGCGGCAGGTGATGAGATCCAGTATTCAAGTGAAAGGGGTTGGCTTTAGATAAGAGTCTAGTCCCTGGAGGGAAGGCAGAGTACAGGCTATAAAAAGCAAGCTGGTTGATAGATGGGAAAGTGGGAGTGGGCAGAATTACTCTTCTGATTGCTTCCAATTCTCAAAGAAATAAGAAGTCAGGTCATCGGGTGTGAATGGAGGTGAGTGCATATGTCTTATTCATCTCTGTGACCCTAGCAATTAAAACGGTGCCTGGTACGTGGTTGGCATTAACCCCCCTTGGTAAGTGGTTGAATTGAGGCTCCGCCAAATGACTGGACATTAGGGCTGTTGTTTCTGGTTTTCTGGGAAATGTTGCCTCATTCTAATCTTGAGCTGTTTATGTTTTTTTTCTTTTCTTTTTGCGATACCAGGGATTGAACGCAGGGGCGTTCTACCTCCGCGCTACACCCCTGGCCCTATTTTTTTAATGCTTTTTTTTGAAACCGGGTCTCACAAAGTTGCAGAGGGCCTCACTAGGTAGAGAGAGAGAGAGAGAGAGAGAGAGAGAGAGAGAGGAGAGAGGAGAGAGAGATAGATCGCACGCGCACGCATGAGCGCTGAGGTTGGTCGCGAACCCGGATCCTCCGGTCTCTGCCTCCCAAAGTACTGGGATTACAAGCGTGCGCCACCATGCCCGCCATAGAGCTGTTTATGTTTAAAACACTTGTAACTGTGCAAGAAGAGACGATGGGACACCATGGTAGAAAAGAACGTGATTTTTGATTAAAAATATAATAGATGAATGTTTGTCCATTGTATGTACATATATGTGTATGTGTACATTTATGTGTATATTACGTGTAAGTATTTAAAAAATTAAACCAATTTGATGATTATGGGAGGTCAGGTCCACAGGAGAGAGGTGGAGCTGTGATATGTGTGTGGGGTACACCTGGGCAGTTCCTCTAGCTACATTTCAGACATTTACCTAGTCCTAAAACTGTCCCGGTAGGACCATGCCCTGTGTTCTCATCCCAGGTGACAATTTCTACATCTCAATAGTTCAAACCCTCCTAATACTATATCATATTGCTGAGAGAAAAAGATGAGAAAAGATTTTGAAAAAAGAATTGAAAAAGCGAGGCCGAGGCAGTGGGGGTTAGATAAGCAAGAAAGAGGAGTGTGAATTACTAAACAGAGAATTGAAAAGTCGTGTAGAATCATGACATATTTTGCATTTGGAAGTCTTCCCAGCCTGGATCTAGCTGCAGTAGGAACAGAGAGGGCAAAGCTGGCATCTGTTGGGTGGCCGGGATTCTCCGGGACTGCTGTGGCTTCAGTCTGCAGAGAAACTGGGTGTTTTCTTCTCCCAACTGGGAGCTCTGGAGCAAGACAGTAGGTAAGCCGCGAAGTCGATTCTAGTTTGCTTCATCGCCCTTCTTTTTTTACATCTTATTTTTCCCTTGGCTCGTTTCCCCTCCCCAGTCTCCATCTTCAACCAATTTGTAGAAGCCACTGTGAAGAGCAGCCAGCAGGACACGTAAACTAGCCTCATAAATTAGGACAAGATGACTCCCATCAGTTTGACTTAGAGCCACGAGAGTGGTTGGAGACATAAGTAGCCACGATAGGAAAGTGAACAGAAGCCGAGTGGCCCCGGGGTCACGCCGGAAGAGACACTGAAGATTGGAATCCCACGGCTCTGAAAGCATATGGACTGAATTACTGGAACATTGAGAGCGAGAGGGTGGTCTCAGAGCCGACTGGAAGAGAGATTGTGTTCGGAACCCCTGAACCATGACTAGATGCGCTTGTCTGTGGAGACCAATGCACACAGACCTGCTGAGGGAAGAGGAGAAAGCTTTCCCCGGCTTCTGCCTCATCCTGCCTCAGCCAGTAGCTATGTTGTTTCAAAGCATTAAAGTATAATAAATATGAAAAGTCCTGGCAGGTGCCCCAGACCACATTTATTCAAATCAACCAGAACAGGTTTTTGAAAGCAAATGTTGCCCGGTGTGGTGGCGCACACCTGTAATCCCAGTACTTGGGAGGCTGAGACAGGAAGATCACAGGTTCAAGGACAGCCTCAGCAAGTAGTGAAACTCTTAGCAACTTAGTGAGACCCTGTTTCAAAATAAAAATAAAATAGGGCTAGGGATGTAGCTTGGAGGTAGATGCTCCTTGGTTCAATCCCCAGTATCAAAAAAAAAAAAAAGAAAGCAAATGTCAACATATTAGAAAAATGCAAGGGGGCTGAGATGTAGCTCCATGCCTTGCAAGTGTACTGCCTGGGGTTTGATCCCCATTTCCAAAGAGAGAGAGAGAGAGAGAGAGAGATAGAGAGAGAGAGAGAGAGAGAGATTGAGAGAGAAAGAGGGAGAACACAGGAAAAACAAAGCAAAACAGCAACAAAACTCAAATAAGCTGAGAACAAGAAGGAAAAAAAGACGCAAAGACCTGGGAAAATGTAGTCTGGAAACAACTCCAAAACAGGTTATCGCACTCAGAGACCACCAATCTATTTCCAGGCTCTGAGAACGCCCGTGTTGCACCCTCGTGAAATCCCCACACCCTTCCAAGTGTTCGGCTCTAGTTTGGTTTTAGAAGGCTGTAATGAGTGCGGAATGAGTTGTAAAGATAGCAACATAGTCACCCGTGTGTATTTACAACGCATTCCTGCAGGCGTCTTGTAGCTCAATGGAACATTTACTCGGTAGTATATTTTTCAATAATATTGCATACATTAATAAAAGTAATTTAGAAAAAGCCCCCATAAAGTCATCTGACTTTTTTGCCAATTGCCAGCCTAATAAAATGTCTTCACGTTACGCTGTGATAGGAAAGCTGTGCCCTTTTACTTGATTAAGTCTCCTCAGTTTTTACAACTAGGTATTTGCGTGTCGCTTTATTGCCACCTTATTTTAATTTGAACAATGGATTTGCTGTCTCTGGCTGGTACTACCCTTAGAGTTAAGGTACACTTAGAGAAGGGCACGATTCCCTGGCACAGCGGGAGGAACAGGGGCATGAACAGTAGCCTAGGATTTACTGTCTCTGTCAAGTGCTCCTGGTATTTCACATAAAGCCCCAAGATTCCCAGACCAACCACGTCTTTCAGTCAATGTTTGGCAGGTGTTGACTAATCACCTACTATGTGCTTGGCTCTGTGGGAGATACTGAAGCAAGATTATCATCTGGGGTAAGATGTTTTGTTTGGTTTGGTTTGGTACTGTGGACTACCAGGGTAGTCTACCTCCAAGCTATATCCCCAGACTTTTAAAAAAAATCTGAAACAGAGTTTTGATAATTTGCTGAGGGTCTCTCTAAGTTGCTGAGATTTAGGGATTTGGGTGAGTGGAAGGGAACTTGGAACATACTAGAAGACAGGGACACACAGCAGTGCACTGGGAGTGGAGGAAGCCTGGCTGGCCACCTCTGAGGGTCTCATTCCTTGATTTCTGAGCAGAGTGCGCTGGGCCCTGGGCCCTATAAAGACATCATAGATACTGACTCAATCCTGTCCTTCACACGTCACAGCAAAGAAATAGCAAAAAACATTCATTCATTCCACAACAGATGGCAGGTAGCATTCTTATTGCTAGAATTATAGTGGTAACTAACACAGGTGTCTCTGCCATCCCGCCCCACAGCAGAGGCAGCAGCCTAGAGTATAAACCCGTAGCCAAATGACTCTCAATGGTGATCGGTGACCTGGAGGACATTGACAAGATGTTGAGACGGAGACCACTGTGGAGTAGCCAGACACTACTTAGGAAAGGGTACCCAATGGAGGCCCCTCAAAGAGGTACCAATTAAACTGGGTCATGCCAATTAAGCTGGGTTGTAATAAATGAGGAAGTCAAGCAGAGAGGAACAAACAGCTCAGGGAGAGAGGAGAGTATGTGCAAAGGCCCTGCATTGGGAAAGAACTGGCTTTTCTGAAGACTCTGGAAGACCTACATGGCCGAGTGTGGTTAATAGGGAGGTGAGAAGGTTGAGACCGAGTTGGGGAGCGAGTGGGACCAGGTCGTTTAAGGCCTTAGAAGCCAAACCAAAGAGCTGAGATTCTATTCTGATCAAAACATTTTGAGCACAGTTGTAAACCTGTTCAAGGATTTTGTTTTCATTTGTGGTTTCTCTCGGTAAAGGCTTCCAACAATAAATTCTCAGCGTGTTATAGGTGTGTACATGCGACAGCCACCGAGGCTACAGAAAATGGTATGAACCTGCTAAGGTTTACTCATTCCAGGTCCCTGAACAGCCAACAGATGGATAATAACATTTAGTCATTGCCGACTGGTAATTGCAGTATATATTTAAAGAAGAAATAACTACATTTCCTGCTTCAAGTGTTCTCTTATGAAACGGAGAACCAATATCTCCCAAATTGTATACCAGGGATGCGATCCATTGTTCCCAGAACTGATAGAAAACTCCCCGAGGTTAATAATTCATGCGTGACCTGTGATTGCGGATGCGTGTTATATCTGTTTTCATTAGCTCTTCCCCTTTATTGAGTTTTCAGCATACATCGTAGCCTTCATGTGCCCCTGTTTGAAATAAGCTCTTGCTTTTGAAATGTTTCTGGACTATATAATTTCATTCGAGCCATTAAGGGGAGCACACAGTTCCTGTGTGTCTGGCTTTTTAAAGGTTTCGCGGATATCTAAGACTATGGTTTGGATATCGATCTCCAGTTTTCTGGGTCTGAAGAGCTGTGGCTCTCTCTGGCTTATGGATCAATTTGCAAATCTTTCTGATCCTGAGAGGAGGGTTTCTAACTCAGGGCATTTTGCAGGAAGGCACCGCATAGCCTTGCACGAGAGCAAAGTCTTGGGTGTGCACGCTGCAGGAAACTGGCATTTCAGCCACTTGGTCTGACGTGGGCACCGGGGAGCTACGGCATGGGAAGCTACCTGCAGGGTCTGGCGGGATGCTGCACCAAAACCTTGGGTCAGAGGCTGGGCTCTGCTGCTGCTTCTCTGGACGCACATTTTTGCATCCACAAAGTGGCTTTTATTCTTTTATTTTTGCTTTTTGGGGCCATATAGAAATTACTGAAATAAGGGCTGCCTTGTAGTTTTGGTGGCACAGTCTAATTTATGGCTCTTGTCCTTTTCGATCTGATTTTAAAACCAATTGAAAATGATATTGCTATAAAGATATAAATCATATGTATAGATCCATAGATAGGCAAGTACATATGCATAAAGTGTTCATAGTGGCTCTCTCTGGATGGTGGGATTTTAATTATTCCTTTTGCTTATCTATATTTTCTATTTTCTGCCATGTACTTGAATTATTTCTCTAATAATAAAAAGGCAAAATAATTTCTCATTTTGGTGCCAAGAGCAAAGGACCTGGTAGTCCTGGTGAGCTGGGGAAGGGTGGAAGTGATGGGCGTTAAGACAGCCTGCAGAGTTGGGTGTGGTGGTGCATGACTGTCATCCCAGTACTTGAGAAGCTGAGACAGGAGAATAGCAAGTTTGAGGCCAGGCTCAGAAACTTAGTGAGACCCTCAGCAATTTAGTGAGACCCTGCTTCAAAATGAAAAATAAAAGGGGTTGGGAGTGTAACTTGGAGGTAGAATCCCCTGGGTTCAATCCTAAAGAAAGCAAAAAAAAAAGAAAGAGAGAGAGAGAGGGAGAGAGAGAGAGAGAGAGAGAGAGAAAGAGAGAGAGAGAGGAAGGAAGGAAGGAAGGAAGGAAGGAAGGAAGGAAGGAAGGAAGGAAAGAAGGAAGGCAAGCAAACCTGCAGAGCCCGCTGCCCACCTCCAGGGACTCGGGCCTGGGCGCCCTGAACATGTGCTTGTGGTGTGTGCTCCTGCGTGTTTCGGAGGCTCAAAACATCCCCAGTTGCTTCCAGGGACATGACCCGGGACCCTCACTGGGATCTCCTCTTGCTTAACTCGGCTTCCTGTCTTCTAGGTGTGGTGGTGGGAGCGGGTGTGGGGTGGGCACCGAGAGTGTGTGGAGGGGACAGCCCGGGTTCCTTCGCAGAGACCAGCAGTGAGCATGGTTCTATTTCCCGGTCTTCTTTCTGCTTCCCTGCATCTCTCCCTCTCACCCCTCATCTTCTTCCTGCTCCTTTTGCAGGGAGCCAGGGGAAAGGCCAGGGCTCTTACACCACTCACCAGCCTTTCCTCTTCCCAGCCATGTTTATGGCTGACATTTTCAGTCCCTCTCACTTCCTGCTCTTTCATCATTGAAGTCAACTTCTGGAACTTAGAGAACATTTTTTTTTTTCTATGAAACCTGTAATTCTAGTACTTGGGAGGCTGAGACTGCAGGATCATAAGTTTGAGATCAGACTCAGCAACCTAGCGAGACTCTCAGCAACCTGGAGAGACCCCGTTTCAAAACAAAAAATAAAAAATAAAAAGAGCTGGGGATTTAGCTTGGAGGTAGAATGCCCCTGGGTTTAATCCCTAGTATCACACACGTACGCGTGCGTGCACGCACCAGGACTTCGGCCTGTTGCCTTGCTGTGGGCAGGACTTTACAATGCCCATTTGGAGACACACTTTCTGGGTTGTCTCTGGTTTATTTGGTTGGTTATTTATTCTTGATTTTGCATCCCCCTTACCTGTGGGTGAAGAGTGGTTTCTGAGGCAAAAAAGGCCTTGGCTCCATGTGGTCAGGGCAGGGGTGTGTGGAGCTCAAGGGAAATTCCCGAGTTAATGTTAACAAATTTCCTTCTAACATGTCACACGTGTAATGTGGAGCTAATTATGTGCCTATCACTTAAGGTTGTTCCGAGGAGTTAATGAGATAATCCAGGAAAAACCGTTTGCACTGCCTGGTGCGTGGTAGGGGCTCAGTGGAGGTCGCCTGTCTTGGTGGTTATTGCTGTCAACATCGGGCTGGTCGTTGCTCTCCATTGGGAAAGGAAAGCAGCTTCCAGGATTCCGCTTCCCCAGCCGGTGATCAGAGGTGTCCTGGGACTGCAGCAGAGCTCCTGTGACCTCCACCTGTGCTCTTCTCGTCATGCCTGGTGTCCCTGGACCAGGGGAGCCCCTTGGCCCTGCCAGGTTGCCTCACCTCACCTCCACGTCCTGCTCTCGGGAGCGCTCAAGGCTATACTGGCTTCCTGATCTGGTGGTCCATGGCTCTCCCTGCCCAGCTCTGATGAGGCGGAAGCGCAGTGCTGGCGCAGCTTTACATCAGCAGAAGCCACCAGACACCACTGGAGGAGGCTGACCAATCGCAGACCCTTCCAGGGAGGAGGCGGGTGCCTCTAGGTTCCTAGTGTTCACCTAGTGAGCCTGTGGTCTAGGACTGAGCCTGGAGCCCTTCCCATCCCTAGGGCAGGCAGGGGAGCACTAGGAGGAAGTGAGGTGTGGCTCTGGGCTGTCCTGGCACCAACGCAGAGGGCATGCTGGGACATGTGCAGGTTGTCTGGGCATGCTTTAGTCCAGGTGGTTCAGGAAAGACCTAGCTCCAATCCAAGGGGGCTGTTTTCCTGTAGGGTCCTGGCATCTGAACCAACGATCAGCCTGCTGGTATTGCCGCTGACACATTGAAGTGATAAATGGATCGTGGGTGGTTCTGCAAAGACCCTGAACTGCCTTTTATCTGCGGCAGTAGAGGCCACTTAGAGCTGTAGAAAACACTGTGGAAATTGCTGCCTGCCCAAACAACCAATGGGGTGACATCTGTAGACCTCTATTGAAACTGCTGGCAAAACCTCCATTTCCCCAGGGAGCTCTGCTACTCCTTCGATCTCACACACAGGCACACACACAAACACACCCGCATGCATGTGCACACATGGACACACACATGGGAACACACACGTGCACACAAATAACACATGCGGGCACATGCCCACGAACACACCCATGCTCACAGCAATGCGTGGGGCATCCAGCTAGCCCAGGTATCTCAGCAGCGGGCTAGCCCTGCAGGATGTCTTAAGGACCATCATTTCTACCCTTTCCTTTTTTTTTCTTTCTTCCCTGCAAATGCTGCATTCTTGAATATATTGGGTGGTTCTGCTGACCAGTTAGGGAGAAATTTATATTTCGTGCTGGGTCAGTTGCTAAATGAATAGCCCTGATGACTGGACACTCATGGTGGCCACCTGTCCCTGGAAAGGCATTTATGAAGATTAAGCTAAAGGTTAATCTTTAATGGAGGGTTTTGTTATAGGACAAAGGTCGGAGGAAGCAGGGGCTCCCTCCTGGTGAGCACATTTCGTCCCAACTGAACTAACCGGGCTGACTTTGTTAAGAGATCCTCTCTGATCTGCTCTCATAGGCAAAGGAGAGGCGAAAGGAACTCTTCCTTTTTCCTGGGAGATGTGCCAGGCAGAGCCTCCCTCTGCTGCCTTCTTTGTAACCCAGGAGTCTCAGATTTTCTGCACCAATCAGCTCCATCTGCAGCCTCATTGCTATGTGCTATACTTTGTTGACACCTAATCATCTCCCAGCACTGGCTCCTGTCGCACAATGCTTCTATTTTGCCCCCCTGCACTCCTTTCTGGCTCTCCTTCCTTCTCCATGTGGTCTCAAGCCTCAGGCTCTCACTGGAACCCCCGCCCTGTAGTACAGCCAGCTTCCTCCCTCTCTGGTCCATCCACAGCAACACCTGGATCAAACTCAACGCGCCACTGCTGGAGCCCTCGGCCTTACACGGCCCTGTAGGGAAGAAACAATCTCCTGACCTGTGACTTGGGCCATGGTGGAGCTTCACAAACCCTCTCTCTCCCTCCCCTATCAAATACTCGCTCCTCTCCCCAAGCCCTGGGGCTACCATCTCCCCATAGTCCTTTGCAGCAGTGAGCTGCTCTGAACCTTTAGCAAGGACAAAACCAGAAATATCTAGAATCCCCTGTGACATGGCTCAAATGTCCTCTCCTCCAGGGAGACCTCCTGATAGAAGTCCCCACCCAATTCTGGATTAAGTGCTCTGCTCTGGGCTCCCATGGCAGCCCATGGGACAGCCTAGAGCATCCAGCGTGGATCACACCAGCGTGGCCTGTTCACCGGTTTCCTTGACTTTATGGACAGCGAGCTCTTGGAGAACAAAGACTCTATCTTTGATCTCTGTGGCTGGAGATCCCTGCACAATGTAAGTGCGCAGCACATTTGGTGGATGAATGAATACATGAAGCCCGTGGTTCGTGGAAACATGGACCCTGGCCAAGCGGATTGTAAGGGACAGAGCCGTCGGGGGCAGCGTCTTTCCCTGAAGGGACCTGTGAAAATCCAGGGAGTCCAGAGACGCCATCTGCTGTGCGAGGGTTTGAAAGTGCAGCCAGTTCCATCCTATGACAGGGAGCAGGCTGTTGTCATCTGGCATGGATTTTTTTAACTGCTCATTTTAGGGGGAGGTGGAGTGGTTTTCTCTCCTGTTTTTTTTTTTTCCTCCTGAAAAGACAAATTTTCCCTTGCTTAAAGTCTTGAGTTGTACTCCTTCCTAAACGCTGGTACAAGGAGGACCTGTGAAGGGACAGGAGCAGTGTTTGTCCCCTCTCTCTCCCTCATACCTCTCTGTGCCTCTTTTGGCTCCATCTCACCAAACAGCTCAAAGACTAAGAATTTCCAAGCTAGAAATAGTTCACCTGGCCTGATCACTTGCTTTTGCACTTGGGGAAACTGAGCCACAGTGAGGTTTTTTTTTTTAAAGACTTCTCAAGACCACTTAGTAAAAGAGGTGATCTTGATGCCAGACCTCGGAGCTGGTCCCTGTTTGCCACACCACTTGCTTCTAAAAGGGGACCGTCGCTTCTACCTCTCCAATGGGAGCTCTAGGGGGCTTTCATCACTGTGACACTAGATGGAGGAGATACTGTCCGATGGCCATCCCAGCCTGGGGGAGCAGACACATGGAACCCGGCGCCTGTCACACGATGCCTGGCCTTCCCTCAGTCTGTCTATCTCGGCAGCAGGTAGCTCTCTCTGTTCTCAACTTGGCAGGGTTGTAGCTCTTATTGATGGAGGAGAAATCAAGCCAAGCCTGAAAAATGGCTTAGCGTTTGGAACATTGGCAAGACACAGACTAATGGGCTCTCCCTTTATATATATTATGTGGCACAGCGACTTAGGCGCCCCTCTATAAAGAATTGCTCCGGCCGATCCCAGCCGGGTCACACCTGTCATCTCCAAGCTCTCTGAGAACACAGGGCCTGATGTGGTTGAGGGTGGACATGCGCCTGGGTATTATCAAGGGTACCCCGCCATGCCATATGTTTATCTGTCCCAGACTCCCACTTGGGGGCAGCCAGAGCAGCAGTCAGGGCAGGAGGTAGCAGGAGCTACAACTGAGGTGAGAATGTAAGAGGGACCATCGTCACGCATCCTGTGCCTCCCTTCTGTCAGCTGCTTTCGGGGTCCTGAGACTCCTCTATCCTGGTACACCTCCGCTCTGGACTGTCAGATCAGATACTCAGACTTTGTACATTGAGAGGGCCTCCTGTGTGCCAGGCGCTATTCTGGGCTCCTTGGTTCAGCAGCGACAGGGCAGCCCACTCCACAGGCTCCCAGGAAGAGACAGCAGACAGCTGTGATGTCATCTGACAGTGATATTATCTAGCTGCCTGGTGACTGCATGCATGTATGGGTCTACACAGCTCAGGTGGCTGGCAAGGCTGCTAAGGAGTATATTTCTGCAGAGACCTAGATGGATAGAAGGAGCTGGCCTTGCTTTGATTGGGTGGCTAGCTTCCATGTGGAGAATCTGCAGTCGGAGAGCAAGAGCAGATACAGAAAAGCCAGCCAACCACAGATGACAGTTAAGAGGCATCTGTAACAGTCTAGGCAAGCGACAACTGTGGACGGGGCTGGAAGGAATGGAGAGAGAAGGAAAGCATAGAAATAACTTCAAATTCATAGAAAAGTTGCAAGAATGAGGCAAAAACTCCCAGTAGTCGCTTTCCCAGGTGATTGGTGAAGTATTTGGCAAATAAAGTTGAGCCAGGCTTGGTGATTGATAGTTATGGTTTGGATTTAAAATATCCACTGGACTTCATGGTCTGGAGGTGGCCATGCTCAGAGGTAGGTTCCTGAGGCTTGGCCGGGCACTGTGTGTGAGTGTGAGTGTGAGTGTGAGTGAGTGTGAGTGAGTGTGTGTGTGTGTGTGTGTGTGTGTGTGTGTGTGCGTGTGTGTCCCGGCCCCACCCAGCTGCAACTTCTGGCTCTCACCCTCTCTTTTTTTTTTTGTGGTACCAGGGATTGAACCCAGGGGTGTTCTACCTCCGCGCTACACCACCGGCCCTATTTTTTATACTTTATTTTGAAACCGGGTCTCATGAAGTTGTGGAGGGCCTCACTAAGTAGAGAGAGAGAGAGAGAGGAGAGAGAGAGAGAGAGAGAGGAGAGAGAGAGAGAGAG